>CM034146.1:971366920-971694420 GCA_019776745.2 Taxus chinensis | reverse complement strand
TCTCTCTGTCTCCTTGGCATGGTTAGATTAGGATTAGATTAGCTTTCCTGCACTGGAATAGCTTGTGGCAGGTAGTTTAGGAAGAGGAACCAGCCTTCTCTGGAGATTCCTTTCTCATTTTCATGAGTCCCACACTCAAAGAAAGGATTCAATGTTATGCAATCACACTGGATGCTAGAGTGATCAACCTAGAAATCTGATCAACATCCAAGGGTGATGTGATTTTGCTACAACAGTTTTGGCACGCCCAGTGGGACCTTAGAGCTCTTCCACTTCATCTTTTGCAGGTTGGTGTGTTCCTGTGAAGATTTCAGCCTTTGGAGGCACTTGTAAACACATCTGGCGACTCCATCTGATCAGCAGCCCATTTCTGAATTTGCAGACCCGTTTTCCATCCATTTCCATCCATATCTCTTTCCATCTCTTTCATTCTTTTCCATTCCATGAAATTGTGCAATCATGACTTCATTTCCATCATGGAACTCACATTTTCAACAACAGCAGCAATGTTTCCCACCTCCAACATGTTTTTTAAATCCTCCAAATCAGCATTTTGAACAAATTCAAAATCAGCATGCATACCCATATGAGCAGCAATGCCAAAATCAGTTTGGCTATGGAGCTTTCCAAGAGCAAGAGTATGCATATAATGAAGACAATCAGATGCAAGATGCTGGTCTGTTGGAGAAAATCCAAAAGATGGAGGTAAAGATGGTGCAGTCCAGAGCAACAGCTCAAATGAGAGCTTTCAAAATTGGTTACAGGACTCCTTGTCCATGGGGAGGCCCTTTTCCAAGACACTTCAGCCCTCAGGAGAAGTTGGACTTCATGATGAAGATGCTGCCCCAACTTGCACAATGGACAGTAGAAATAGAGGCCTATACACTTGTTGTTGAACAACCTTGTCAATGGGTAAGTTCTACACCATCATCTGGTTTTTCTCTTCCCATTACTCAAGCAGCATCATCTCATTTGGAATTGCAAATTCTAAACTCCCCATTTGTTGTCCCAAATGTTGATCCCATGTCTCCACCTCTCAGTCTTCCACCACACCTCAATTCTTCCTTTCCTTTTTCCTTCCAAACAGTCATCCCCTCCACAAGAGCTAAAAGAAATACACTCTCCCCCAAAGAAACAAGAGGTTTCACCTCCTCTACCACCACAAAAAATTGCCAAATCAATTGAGTTACAACCCATCCCTCCTCTTGCATTCCCAATTCCATGTGGGGAAGAAGAAATTGCAAAAATCAGCCATGAAGGACAGCAAGAAGAGGAGCCCAATAAAAAGAAATGATAGACAACTTGAGGGTTTGGGCTGCCAAATTTGGGATGACAAAGATCCCCTTGATGGTTAAACCTATAGAAGAGGCTAAGGTTGAACAAATGGTGGTTAAGACTGATTTTGTGGCAGCAGAAGAAGAGCAAAAAGAAGAAGCAGATCAGCAGTCAGTTTTCTCAGAAAGTAGTGTCCATGTTGGCACTCTATTTGAAGGGAATGCTGATTCAATTCAAGTTGCACAATCATCCATAAAGGAAGAAAGCTCAGAAGAAGATCTTACAGTCCCAACTTGTCCTCTAGAGCAGCAGATTGAAGAGTTTGACTTGACAAACTTCATGCTAGAGGAAGAGTTCTATCAAGAGCAAGATTGTCTTCAAGTAGTAGAGAAAGGAGAAGCTGCTCCAGATCCAAAAGAAGAGGAGCACATTCTAGTTGTGGAGGAGAAAATTGCAGATCCAAGGGCTTTGAGCACAAAGCAGGCTACAGGAAAACCTTCAGTTCTTCTTTCTACTTCACCTCTCTCAAGTTCTAGTACTGAAGAGGAGTTTGATCTCTCAAACTCAATGTTGGAGGGTGAAAGAAACCATGGTGGTCAAGTTACAGATCAAGAAGACACCATGGAGGAAGTGGAGCATTTGCAGCAGGACAGCCATGAGGCAGTTTATCTGTCAGATTTGGAGGACTGTTTTGATGGAGAAGAGCCGGTTGAGTTTCCACCATTCTCTCTTTCATCATCCACATTCCAAACACTTGAGTCTACTGTCATGAAGGAGAACATTCATTTGCAGCAGCCTGCATCTTATAGCAGCTCTTTGGAACCAAGATTGGAAGATTTTAATCTTTCATGTTCTTCATTGGAGGAAGAGAAAGGACAGAGGAATTTCACCATTGCTTCCACACCATCCATTCAAGAAGGTCTACAAGAAGACTCCATTTTTGGAGTTGAAAATCAGAGCTATGGGCATATCAAACGGACCATACCTTGCCCAATCAGGTATTTGGCTTCATTGGAGCCAAAGGAGAAGTCACAACTAGTCATGCTTGCTTCTGAGCATGAGGGTGAGCTACAAAGTACCAAGGATCAGCTGTCATACCTCTTCAATCCAAATGCAGAGCAACTAAAAGAGGTATTGAATTTTCCTTCAGCTGATACCTTGATGATTTGGGTGGAAGACCAACTTCTTGTTGATTTTCCATTCATCCAACAGCCATGTTCAATGCCAAATCAATTGCATGGCTGCCACTTTTGAGAAAGGGAAGCTATTTCTCACAACCAATTGCAGGGTTTGTTTAGCTTGCCTTTGCTTCCAGTTAGAGTAGAGTAGGTAGGTTTTCTTTTAGCAGAAGAAGTGCTTGTGCACACTCTGCATGTTCCATTTGGAGCATGTATGATTTTCAGTTCTGTACATAGTTTTTGTGGTGCTGGTTTTGCTCTTGCATAGTCCATTTCAGTGGCATTTTGGTGAGAACGACTTTGTCCAGTGGGATTCAAGTGGTTCAGAGGGAAGTTTTCAAAGTTCAGATCAGTTTTCAGGCTACTACTCATGACTCCATGCCCAATGGATTGCTTCAGGCTACTGATCATTCATCTAGCAGGCAGATGACCCCGCTGAGTTGCCAAACTTGTTATCCAAAATTCACCCCCCAGGGTAATTTTGATAACATGCATCAGATTATTCAATCCTAAGCAAATAGATAGATTCAAGGCCCAAAATCATGAAAATCGGCTAAGTTTCCAGGCGGTCCCCTGGGACAGTTGGGACGTGTTAACTCTCCTGCGCAAGAACAAAACCAAATCGAGCCAGAAAAGAGTGAAAAAATTGCAAAAACAAGCTTGGTGCTACAGAGAAAATCGTCTAAGTCCTCCATGCAGCACTTGGGACAGTTGGGACAAAAGTCGCGGGACGCGAATCGGCCGGTTTGAAAAGCCAGTCCATTTTAGGCGGTCTGCGCAGCAGTCCGGGACAGTTGGGACATCGGGACGTGACGGGACGTGAAAAGCTGAACCGGCCGAAAAAATGAAGAAAATTACCTAAGTCTTTGTTTCGTGCAGTTTGGGACATATGGGACCAAAAGTACGCGCAGGACGCGAAATCGGCCGGTTTGGCGCAAGTCAGTCCGATTTTGAGCGGTTCGGAGATATTTGTCATAGGCAGTCCGGGAAAGTTGGGACAAGAGTACGCAGAGGATGCGAACCGGCCGGTTCGGCTGAAATAGAGGACTTTCGTTTGGGACATCCGGGCCAAAAGTACGCGCGGGATGCAAAAAGCTGAAAGAGCCGAGAGCGAATGGAATCTTGCCAAGTGTCTTCACCGCAAGCAGGAACAAGGAAGCCCGAATCAGGTGGTTCGGAGAAATTTGTCCCAGACAGTTTGGGACATTCTGGGCCAAAAGTATGCGTGGGACGTGAAAAGGTGAAATGGCCGAAAAGAGACAAGGAGGCCCGTGGACGAATCAGAGCGTGACATGTGTCACAAGGGGAAGCGCAATGGAAATTGGCTAAGTGTTTTTTGGCCAAAAAATTTCAAAGGGCAAGGTTTGAAGGGTCGGCCCGAGCTAATAGACACAGGACACGTGTCCTAAGGTGGGGGAGTTCGGAGCCAGGGAAAGACTTAGGAAAATTTGACAAAAGTCTTGGGCCAAAAAATTAAAAGACAAGGATGACTCCCGCGCCCCTGTCCTCTAACCAGATCACGCCACGTGTCCCAAGTGGCGGGAGCGCAAGGAAAAAATGGGAAAATTTTCCAAAGTTATAAAAAGTCAAAATTTTCAAAGGAAAACCCGCGGAAAGGGAAGGAGAGAGAATTTCTCATCCAATCAGCGCCCGACACGTGTCATCCAAGTGGCAGAGCGCAGGAAAAATTCAAATATTTTCCCGTCCATTTTTGGCCTGTTTTTGCCCTAAATCTTCAGATAGCCATATCTTTCGATCCAGAGCTCATATTTTCACGTTCTTTATATCAATGGAAAGCTGGTGAAATTATCTACATGATTCCAGGGTCAATCTTGCATTTTGGTTCAGTTTGGAGAGATAAAATCAAGAAACATATCTGGCGCGTGGTAATGGCCAGAACTGACGTTTCAACAACCAGTTTTAATGCACATGGGTCACATTCTTCTTCAGCATGGCCAGAAGTGATGTTTCAACCACTGATTTTAATGAAGAATGTGTTTTGGTCAATGGTTGGGCTGCTTGCATGTTTTCCTATGTTTTCTCTCTCCTGGGCTCGACCCATGCATTGTATAAAGCTAGATTTGGCTCATTTTTAAAAGGGTTGTTCATCTTTTCAGCTCTGCCCTCCCTTCTTTTCTTCTCCAGGGTTGAAAATGGAGTTCGAACCTCCTCCCCTGCTCTGTAATGGTGTTTTTGCCTTTTACTATTGAAATGATGTTCTGTGCAAACTTCTGAAGCAACAAAAAACATGTTTTGTGATGCATCTGTCCATCCTTGCTCATTCTTTTACTTGTTTTCTTCTTGCCTCTCTTCATTGCAGGTATTTGTGCACGTTTGAATGTTCATTGCAGGTTTGGAGTTGTGTTCATGGAGTTTTGGGACATTTTCTATGTGAAATCTATCCTTGGGCCTGTGATGCATCTGTCCATCCTTCCCATTGCTCACCTCTCCTTGTTCCATGGCAGTTTTGATAGATGTTCAACATTTTCCTTCTCTAGTGTATCACCGTTTTAGTGTAGGCTCTGTTTTTCCCTTTTCTCTCTCTCTCTCTTTGTCTCCTTGGCATGGTTAGATTAGGATTAGATTAGCTTTCCTGCACTGGAATAGCTTGTGGCAAGTAGTTTAGGAAGAGGAACCAGCCTTCTCTGGAGATTCCTTTCTCATTTTCACGAGTCCCACACTCAAAGAAAGGATTCAATGTTATGCAATCACACTGGATGCTAGAGTGATCAACCTAGAAATCTGATCAACATCCAAGGGTGATGTGATTTTTCTACAACAGGTTCCTGATTGAGCAAGGTCGGATCCACTGAATTTTCCCCTTGCGTCGAATCCCAAATCCAAGAATGAAGTCTTCTTGCAAAATATATTGGAAAAGGTAATTGTTTGCATGCTGATTTTCACCTTTTTGTTCATCTAAAAACAACTGATTTTTAGCCTCAATGACTGGTTTGGAATGGTTGCCATCATGATCCCCTTCTTCCTCCTTTTCCAAAGTGAAATTTGGAAGATCAAGCTCCTCCAATTCTGATTTAAGAGGATTGTTGTGAGCAACAGGTTGTTCTTGAATGATTTTCTTCATGGCAAGAGGCTCCTGGTGTTGAAGGATATATGATGGGGTAGCAAAATTCCATGGGATCTTCTCCATCAAGGAAATCCTCCAAATATGATAAGTACTTAGCCTCTTTGTTATTCTGTAGTGCCAAGGATTCTTCCTCTTCCATGATAGCTCCTAAATTTGTAATTGGTTCATCATGTGTTTCCTCATCCTTAAACATGAAATTTGAGAGCTCAAACTCATCCCAAAAATCAGATTTTTGAAAGGATGAAGTGGAAGAAGGGCCTGAAATCTCTTTTGTGACCCACTCCTTACTCAAGACCTCTAAAACTATCTTGTCTTCCTCCATAGCATGAGGTTCTTAAAGAACGGTGGTAACGTTTGAAGATGATTTTGGTGGATCAATGTAACCTTTCAACAATGTAGCAAGCTCAAGGCACATAGGACAACAAGGATCATTGCATTCCATTAATATGTCTTACATAATTAGGATATTTTATTCCTTTGCTTGCACATGCTCCTCTTCACATGGATTTGGAGCTATTTCTTCCTATACCACTGACTCTGCAACTGGTGATGGATCAACAATTTCTAAAAAGATAGTGTCAATATGAATACTGCACTCGGAACAAGTAGACTGCTAGTCATCATCTTCTTGTTCTTGTTCTACCACAAAATCAACCTTCACCACTTGTCCTTGAATCTCAACCTCCTTGGATGGCTTAGTCAGTAGGGGAATTTGATCAATGTTGAACCTTGTAGCCAACTCTTTCAAGTTTCTTGCAAGTTCCTCTTTGTTAGGCTCAGTTTTCTTTCCTCCTTGACTGATTTTCTGATTTTCTTCTTCCCAAAATAGGTTTGGGACAACAAAACGAGGGTGGGTCAAGATTCAACTAGTTTTTACAATGTTTTTTTGTGGAAGGGAAGGTTCAATTTATTGTTTTTTGTGGAGGGGAAGGAGTTTTAAAAGAGAAAAAGGAAGAAGATAGAAGGTGGTATGGAAGGGAAGAAGGTGAAGAAATGGAATCCATGATGGGCGCAACAGAAGAAACAAGGGAATTAAAACTTATGTTGACATGGTGTAGGTTGGGGAATGGGAAGAGGGTTATGAGATGGTAATGTAAGAGTTCCCCATTGACAGGATTGCCTAGCATTAGATTAGTAAGCCTCTAACTCCTTAATCCACCTTACAAGTTGTGGTAGCATCTCAACCATGAATTCAAGCTTCTGCTGAGGGCTATAGTATCTTGGAATAGTGCTAACCCATGGACAAGGGACCCTAGAACCAATAATGAATGCTTTCAATTGACTTATAGCCTTGGTCTGCACCATATTTACCTCTATTATTTGGATTTTCCTCTGCAAATCAGTATCTACCATGGAAACACTGCCATCGCCTGCATAACCATGTTCTTGATAATCATTTTGTTTAAGAAAATAACCACATTGCTCAAATGGGATTGGTTATGCCAAATATTGCTCATTATGAGGTTCATAAAACTGATCTAGAAGAGTATTTTGAAACCATGGAGGTGAATTTGAAAGGCACTGTTGTTACTACAAATGGGAATCCCATGATGGGAATGAAGTCATGATTGCACAAATTCATGGATGGAAGGAAAATGGAAGGTATGGAAAGAAAAATGGATGGAAATGGGTGGAAAGAAAGTTCTGTAAATCAGAAAATGGGTTGTTTTGGATCAATGAAGTCACCAGTTGTGCTTGGACATGCCTCCAAAGACTAAGATTTCATCAAGAGCACAAAAAATTTGATGAAATGAAAATGTAACCAGGATACACACCTGTGAAAAAAATGACTTATGTGTGGTCCCACCAGGCATGCCAAAACTGTTATCACCAAAAAACAACACCCTCCGATTTTTCATGTGAATGTGGATGAGAAATCAGTGTTTTTGGGTAGCATTGGAGCATATCTCAATTTGTGGGACTTGCTACTTGAGATGGACCTCTAGAGAAGGTTGGTTCCTCTACCTAATCCTATGCTACAACTACTCTTAATGTAAGAAACACATCTATCTAATCCCATCCTACAATTTCCAAGGGACCAGAGAGAAGGAGAAAGCATGAAAATGAAGAAATCCTGCACGAAGGAGGTGATAACACCAAGAAAAGGGTGGATTAGACAATTCAAAATGCATGAAAATGGGGAGAGATCAAAATGGAGAGGATAGGAAAGCATCACAAACTAGAACACATGCAATACACCCTTTCCATAAGCACAACAACATTTAATCATGCAATGAGAGATATGAAATGTAAAGAATACCTGCAGATGTGGAGGAGAGGCAAGAGAAAACAATAAACATAGCTAGGATATAAAGAGAATCACGAAGCTTAAATTTTATTTCTCCATTAAAATGCACAAGCCATTACATTGAGATATAGAGGTGATATCCACCATTACAAATATTAAAAAATGGAGTCTTAGAGCTCCACATCCACCTAGAAGAGAAGAAGAAGAGAGCAACATTGAAAAATTGTCCAACCTTTTTTTTACAAATGATCTCTCTTTTACAAATATGGAATAATTAATTATAGATTAAATTACCTACAAAAGTGATGGAGGACCCTACAAAACCCATCCCTCATTGTAATATACCTTACTGCAGAAGAAAATGGCCTCCCATGCTTTATTAATGCACTTTTCAGTTTTATGAAAGTAACCATTTTGAACCTAGGAATTTTTATATGTTTTTTACCTACTTAACCTCACCAAATATCTAATATATTGAATTCTAAGTGTAGAGAAAGAAATCCTAAGTCCATCGAGTACAAGTTTGTCCAATTTGGTTGAGTGTAGTGAAAGTTATGGTTGTTTTAATGCATGCCACTTTTTCTGGTTTATACACGGATTCTCGGGTCTGGGCATTGAATTCGGGGGTTGTAGATGTCTTTTTTCATTTTATCCCACCCACCACATTTACTCTTCATGTTTTATCAGTTCTAAGTGGGAGTGTTAAAGTATAAGCCCCCAAAAATCAAATTTTATAATAAAAAATGGTGGTTGGTGGGGAGTTATGATACTGTAGATTGGGGCTCTATTGACTCACCAACTCGTTGCATTGTCTTTCTACCCCGACTGATGCCCCTTGTTCCGTGTGATGTGGAAAACTCAGTCCCAAAGGGAACTTAAGCCCTGGGGGAACTCGTTTTGCTTGGGCCTGAAACCCCTGAGGCTGCTGAAACGAGTAACCCAAGCCCCTCTTTCTTCCCAAGCCCCTCTTTCTTCACTTTGCATCCTCCAACTCGGTGGATAACTTGACCCTTATGCCTCCCATTCACACCACCTCACACAGTAAGTCAACTCCTTCAGCAATCTCTCCAAAACAACCATCATGTCCGCCTTGCAATGCAGGTTCCCAGCCCGCAGCCACTGTACAAGTTGCCCTTAGCAATTGGTTATGCACCTACATGTTTCTTGTAGCAACTAGTTATGCACCTACAAGTTTTCAGTAACAACTAGCTGTGCACCTACAGGTTTCCTATAGCAACTGAAGGATGAAACAACTATAATGTGCCAGATTTGGGGAGTTGAGGATGCACGTATGCATCATGAGTGAATCACGAGGAAGTGAAAGAAATCACTTCTAGGCATTCCTACTTGCTCTTAGCCATATACAATAGAGCATGTAACCATACACATTAGAGCTCGTAGCAACACATAACATAGCCCATAGCCAAAACAAACATGCACCTATGAATCCCGAATGTCCCAAAACTAATTGTAGGTGCTCCAAAACATGGAAATTGCCTCAAAATCTACAGATCTATCCTTTAAGCCTTGTCAACTACCCAAGCTCAATTTCTCCCAAGTTGTCCAATTTTACCAGGGGGTAAAAATGGATAATACATATTAAAACTAAAAAATGAGGAGTCCAATACCAACAATGGCATTCTATAGTGAGTATCGAACAACCTAAATTGATGTAATGGTTGTCCTATGTACAAAGAGAGCATCGACAATTGATATACCTCTCCCTCCTAGGGCATGAGGCCCATTGCATAACACCTATTAGTGTAGCTAAAACGTCGACAGGTCAACGAGTTGGAGCTGACCTGCCCAGAATAGGGGTCGGGCAACGATTTTAGTGGGTCCTTATTAGCCCCTTCCTTAAACATGTAGGGGTTAAAAACATTTATAGAATAATCTCGGTCGACATCCAGACAATGAAAAATAATATAGTTTTATCTAGATTCCCTAGCCAAGATCAAATTTGAAGGGCTAGTCAAAAATTCAATGTGAAGTGTATATTTTCAACCAACCCTTCCACAATGAAAAGTAGTAAAAAAAATAACACTTCGTATGCCAAGAGTAAATAAAGTGTATAGGCCACAAAAATAAATAAATAAAATTTAAATGAGAGATTACTTTTGAGTACAAAATATCATAAGAAAGGGTATTTTGGCTACAATTAATTATAAGATGCATTATACATTAAGGCCAAACCACTATCAAATATCTCAAGAGTCAATTAAATGTACATACTAGTTTACATGAATTGTGTGATTGTTCCAAATGGGTAAAGGGACTCCAAAGAGGATGGTGAGAAACTTTGAATTGCAACACAATACCCTTTATTGACATTTTTGCCTCTCGTTGCTTCTAGTTATTGATATATGTTGTTGGTATCTAGGATAAGTTTTAACGCCACTTCCACACAACTAACTAGTAGGATCTGATTCCCTATCTTGTATCCTTGGATTCTATTAATTCAAACATATTTTCTTGTGAGAACCATTCTATTTATGGAGAACCTTAAATGTTGAAAGACATAATGAATGGAAAAGGATTTACTATCTTTAAGTAAAATGGGGGGAGGGGGGAGGCGGGGAGGGCAGACCAAACAAATAATGAAAGAAAGACATTTTTAGTCCTTCATAAAATAAGTAAAAATATATACAAGGCCATGAGAGTATATGGTACTAACTATTGAATTTATTAGAATATTTGGGTATTGAAATGTTGTAGTGGTAGTAAAAGAGGCGTGTTTGAGTAAACTAGACCTAGAAAGGAGCATTACTTTCGGGAATTCAAATCTAAGTGTTTTAAAGAAAGTATTACTAAGTATTATTGTATTTCTTACATTACAAAATTCATAAATATCTTACATTAACAAATTAGTATACAAAATATTGAAATGTATAGATTCGGTCTAACAAACATTGCAGATTAGTCTTGTGCTTCAGAAATCCTATCTCTCATCCAGTCCACCCCGTTCTCCTCCTTTCAAATTTCAAATCTCATTTTTAGACCTATTTGAAATTTCTCTTTAAATCCAAGCTTATTTTTTCTTGGCATTGTATTTGTAGTAATAAAATTCAATAGATGAATTTTTATTTGGTACTTATAGCTTATGTAGCCAACCATGTTGACAAACCTTCACTTCATAAACCGTGAACCAATCCACTTTACATGTTCTATTGATGAGCATTTGTTGCTTTGCGTTTATTTCAATGGTTCAATCACATGATGAAATATATGAACCCTGAGGTGGTGAAATATTATGCATATGATTAAAATAAATGTTGGTAAGGTGTAGTCCAATTTATTATTTTTGTTCTTTATTGATAGTGGTATTCTAAGTTGTAATTCCATGACATTGTCTCTACACCAAGCCAACAAGTTGTAATCAAATCCTCCATACAATATTTTATACTTTTGATAGTGAACTATGGGGAGAAACCATATGGTTTCTCCATAGGTCGAGTATGCAATCATCGAGGGTAGTGAATCAATCAATCGGTTGGGGCGCCCCCATATCTAAAACCTCGCCCCCTGACCAGTGAAGAGTGGGGCCCTCCCAATCCCATTTAGTGAGATCTAAGTGAGTGCCAAAGAGAATTATAACAACACTAGACCTTGTGGGTGCCATAGTGAACTATAGGGTGCCAACTAAAATTCTAAATGCTCCAGCTGAACTCACTATAGTAGGTCAACAAGCCATAATGAAGAGTGGGGCCCTCTCCCCCGGCTAGTTGCAAGCTATATAGAGTAGGGGTATGGTACGCTGTTGGGAGATAATATCCATCTCATCTATAGTTAGTTCTCTCTTTGACTGATTTAACTTTTCAATATTCAAATTTGAATTCATGCAAAATGAAAATAAAAATATGGCACTATTTTTTATTACACTCTTAATACTCTTTGAGAAGATTTAGTGATTGGTTATAATTTTTTAAATATTGTTAGTTGTTGAGTTGGAAGGGCATTTTTAGAAACCACCCTTCTTATACTATTTTTCATAAATATTTCCACTTCCACATTATCATTTGGTTTTAATATTTTAATTTTTTTTTAAATGGCAATTATTTTTTCGTTACACTTGTCTTAGTCTCGAAGGGGTGGGAATCATGGGTGCAACTCTGAACCCTTACGGGGCCTGCGTTGTCCACGAAATTAGTTAGCCTCATTCAAACAATGTCAACCATCTATTCGGGATTGCATCACTGTTTTACACAGCCCAAAATCAATTTGTACCCGAAATACAACTCAGATAGTTGTTTTCGCTTTTGCGGTCAGAGCAGAAGCATGGAGATACGAGGGAGAGTTTCACAGCTGAATTCAGGAATAGCAATACCACTGATAGGCTTTGGTACTGCGGCTAAGGCTGACAACATAGATCAGATGAAGCAAGCTGTTGACACAGCTTTGCAGGTATCCCATTCTTACTTTTTATCATCATATTTCGTTTTCCGTACACGGGAAACGATGTGAGGGATTGGGATTGGGATCGGTAAGATTATTTCAGTTGGGTGCGCAGGTCGGGTACAGGCATTTTGACACTGCCAGTATTTATGGCACCGAGCCAGCTCTAGGAGAAGCTCTGAATCATGCTTTTCTAACGGGGATTATAAACAGGGATGAAATTTTTGTGACCAGTAAATTATTTGCTGGTGATCACGATGACCCTGTTTCCGCTTTGAAGACAACCTTAAAGTATGTTCTTTCTGAGCCCTTTTGCGCTTCTCTCTTTTCAAGGGTGCCCACTGTGCCCAGTAGATTCATTGTCTTTTGAAGTATTTATTTTGCAGGAATTTGCAGCTAGAATATCTGGATCTGTATCTTATCCACTGGCCTATAAATTTGAGAAAGGGGGCTTCACATCCAAATCCTAAAGAGGAGGATTTTTTGCCATTAGATATAGAGTCTATATGGAGGGGAATGGAGCAATGCGTGGAGTTGGGGCTTACTAAATCTATTGGTGTGAGCAATTTCTCCTGCAAGAAGCTCGGCGACTTGTTGAGCTATGCCAACATATCTCCTGCTGTCAATCAGGCAATATACCCATCTTTCTTGAGATATAATTGAAATCAGATTTTCTTTTGTTCCTGATGATGGGTTCATTAGAGAGACCTGAAACGCAATGCGCAGTTGTACCCTGAAGGGTCTTTTGGAATCAAAGCATTTGGTATCAAATCAGAGCAGTTAGTAGTCATTGCACCTTTGATGTAGTCTATTTCTGCCATCAAACTACTAATGCCCTTTGAATTAAGAATTTTTTCTGGGATCTGTTTTTCGTTATTGTGAATAGGAGGAATTTGTTTCTTATGACAGGTGGAGATGCATCCTCTGTGGCAACAAAAGAAGCTAAGAGATTATTGCAGCAATGTCAACATTCATGTTAGTGCGTGGTCTCCTTTAGGAGGATTTGGTACTTACTATGGTTCCAATTCTGTGATGGAAAATCCTGTTATTGAGGAGATTGCTAAGAAGCATGGAAAGACTGTAGCTCAGGTACTGATTTCATGTTTTCTAATTCAAAACAAAGGTGGTTGTGGTAACTGAAATAGTGAAACATGAACTTGCATTGTCATGTTTTTTTAAGACAAAATACTTTCAATTGGTACTTGAGAAATTTGCCATTTCAATCTTGTCTAGATGAGTTACCTGTGTCAATGGATTTAGAAATGCCTCTACCCATCCCCAGTTTGTAATTTTATTTCACTTATTCTGTAAGTTGGAAGAGAGGAACATGTCAATAAATCTATATGCACTGAAACTTGGACTTGAAAAATATTATTTTAGTTTGCATTGTGGTTCTAATATTTGTTTTGCAGGTTTTGTTAAGGTGGGGTTTGGAACAGGGAGTGAGTGTGCTGCCCAAGAGCTACAACACAAGCAGGATAAATGAGAATTATCGAATTTTTGAGTGGTCTTTAACTGGAGAAGATCATGAAAAGATTGGAAATCTTCCACAAAAGAAGATTGGGAGAAGAGAAGGGCTCATTAACTCAACCACCAGCCCTTACAGCACTATTCAAGACTTATGGGATGGAGAAATTTAAGAAAATCATTAACAAATGAAAGATGCATTCATGCCCTTTGATTGACCTGCAGAATTTTCAAGATTCAATGTGTTTGATGGATTTTTAATAGAACCTTATGTGTTTGATGGTTTTTTTATATATCCTTCTAATCTACTTTTTCTTACTCTCCTAGGACATACGACTTCCAAATCTTCTTCTTGTGCGAGGTTCAACTTCCACAGATTGTCTGGCAGAAGGTTTTTGAATATGTATTCAGTAACCAGTTTATACCTTGTTAAAATGTTCTTATTTTTTCTTCAAATGCAACACTTCAGTATCTGATTCTTTAGATTGCAAGTCTCTCTTGAGGTAGTTATTATTCTGAGCCATATAAGTCTGATTTAAGCAGTTTTCATTAGCTTTAAATATGCAGGTTGAAACCTTTTATTGGTTTGTAAGAGAAAAACAAAGAAGAACACTGGATCGTCCTAAAGATCAGGAAGTATCAAGTACATCGCTCTCTACAAACATGAGTCTGCAATAATTTTCCAACTCTAAAACATGACCATACGAAATATTAAATACGAGAAATTTAAATTGGTGAATTACATTGTTCATTTCTCCCGAGTCCCCGTACCAATAAATATCTATTGTAGTTGCGTCTTAAATGTCATTTAATGACTAGGCTAAACATAGGGAAGAGCTTACTTAGCCAGCCACTATGCTCAAGTTTTTAAGAACGTGGCAGGGCCAGCGGCTACCCTCCACTTATTTTGCATCCATGTATGGTGCCTCGCTCCTCTTGGTCTTCATGGCCCATGCCCCATGTGCATAACTGGTTTCCTGACATAATACTGGAAATCGCTTTCCGAGATAGAGATGACATCCCCTGACGCACGACTGATTGACGTGGCATTAACGTGTATGGGAAACTCACCCTGACATGGACGGTTTGACTTTGAATTATTAAACTTAGTACCCACCCACCTCCGTGCCAATGAATGATTTCCCTCTAAATCATTTCCAATCACCAAAACGTCACCCAATACCTCTGAATCCTAACTTGCTATAGGAAATTACGAGAAGTGTTCACCCGATAACCAAAAGCTCGAGCCACACAGTGTAAAGACGGAGCCATTCACGCATAAGGGGGAGTTGGTTAAAGAAGTTCAACTGTGCCTTTGTTTGATGTATCACTTTGTTGTACGAGAAGAGCAGGAGCAAGAGCCGGATTCCATTCCATTCGCCTTCACAGTAAGCGCTCATACCCACTTAATTTTTCGTGTTTTCTGTATGGGTTTCTTGTTTTCAAGTTTGTGTTCTTTCTGTACTAGTATATTTGTGTTTTTGCATATGGATGTCCACCTCTGTGCCTAAAATCCCCCAACCATTGTTTTGTTTAATATTTCGTGTTTTCACAAGCTATTTTCACAATATGCAATACGAAACCCTTACAATGCTTAGCCAGATGCTTCTTGCTTGGAAACCCCTAACTCGTCGTCATGCCATTTTTATTTTTGAGCTCGATTCTTTGGCTTGAGTTGGTTCGATTTTTGTTTTTGCATATTCTTTAGATATGAATATGTCATACTATACATGGAATCTACACATGCACAAACACTTTGTTGCAATTAAATCCTTCGCAAAGAAATCTTATGGTATCTGGTAGTGGTAGTTTAGACCGTTGCATTAGCATTAAGTTCTGGAATACTCTTACAAGAGAATGCCTAAATAACATTGACACCAACTCTCCTATTTGGGCATTGTTGCGGAATAGACATGAGCACCAGTTTTGTGTTTACACAGGCATATTCAAAAACAATTAACCATATAGAAATACCCATATATTGAAATGATTGCAGACATTGTTGGTCACACTTCTAGAGTGCTTCATCTAGCATAGGTATACATGCTATTGATAAATAAGAATAATTATGTGTGCTTGTTTGCCCTAAATTAGTTTATGTTAACTCTCTGTGCATTTTCTGCAAGCCTACCTGCCTTGAATTAGTTATATGTAATATTTTTTTTATTATTGGTAAATAGTTTTTTGAAAGGGACTATACCCTTGTACACTAAGACTCAAAAGCCAGATAAAGCTATATCAACGGACCAGAAAGGGATCAAAATCCAAATGTGATCAAAAAGCCCAACGGCATCAAACAACCTACCATGAAAAAGACCAACAACCAGCAAACCAACAGTTGAAAAGCAGCAAAATAACAACTTAACAACTACTGTTTTCAATTTGCGCTAACTTCTTCTTGTTACGAACCGTGATCCATTCATTCACAGATTTCTATAAATGATCTATTGAGCAAGGAGATCGAGGATTCTCCTTATCCGCTACATATTTTTTTGTTTCAGTGTTTCCGATACTCTGAGTCTCCCCCCCAGATGACTCTTTTTTTGCATGGTTTGTGAGCTTGTTCAAAGGGGTTTTAGGGATTGTTTCCAACGTGTTTTCTTTCTCAGCATCAGAAGTAGGGGTATTCTGTGGTTAGAAGCAGGGGTATTCTGTGGTTCGAATCTCAGATGTTCTGGGAGGGCATCTTTCCACCAGTTAGCATTCACTTTTTTGTGTTTTATCATCTCGCAATTAACAACAGAATGTCCCAAAGAGAAGCAATTCTTGCATCTAAAAGGCAGACCCTCATAGTCTAGAGGTTAAGTCCAAGTACAATTTTGTACCTTAAGCTCAATATGCGCTGGAAGATCCTTTGAGGTATCAACCTCAACAAGAATTCTTGCATAGGTTGTATGTGTACATTCAGAGGATTGGGGATCAATGTTAATGGTGTTGCCCAATATATATTGCCTATGGCTATCAGATATTTTTGATCCCAAAATTGCAAATGTAGATGGGGTAGTCTGATCCAGATTGGTTTACGGGAGAAAGATTCTATGAAAGGGTTGAATGATGGGAACCAGGGTTTTAATATAAGATATTTTTTCTGGCAGATCCAAAGCTAATTAGCAATGATATCCTTATCAACTAAGGATTCAAAAGCAACGATGAAGATTCCTTTAGAACATGGGTAGAGGTCTAACCTTCCTGCAAGAAGCGAGATCCAATGCTTGGAGATCCATTCGTGTAGGACAGGTAGACTAGGCCAAAGTCCAACGAATCTGCAAATTAAGGCATGGTCTTGATAGAAAGATTATGATTCGAGGACTTCATCTCCAAAGGTTATGCATGGGTTTTTCTCATCAGGCTTCATAGTATTCTTTGCACTAGTCACTGGTTGTTTAGATATAATATCAGTGAAAGAGGGACCATTGGATCTCCCGGTCACTGTATCACATCCATCGCCCTGGATCAGCAACTCAGGGAAGAGCAAACCAGACCCGCCACTCTTCCAAATCTCATTTTCTTTGTTGATGGGAGCAATAGGGCCCTGTCGTGGGCTAGATCCAGTTTTAACAAATAAACGAAGATAAATAATCGAAGATAATATAAAATGATAATATATATATGGGGCAGCACATATATGATATTGATTATTATTCATAATACGTAATGTATAATAAATAATATAAGGCGGATGAATGTATATGTATATGTATATAAGACATCGAATACCGTGTTTAATATTTGTTATAAGAAATATAATATAACATGTTATCTACATTATCACAGACTTCAAATAAAGCCCTTCCTCATTTTATGTGACCCAAACCACTGCAAAGATATTCAAATTCAAGTCTTGTGGATTTGAAGAAATGCTTTATCATTGTTTTTCCCACTAAGCTAGGAATTTTTCAATCTCTACGAAAGCAGAGAGCATAAATTCCCTTATTGCAGTCCTAGTAACATACCAAACCTGTTATTTATGCTCTTAGAGATGTAATCAAGAATAGAGAGCATGACATTATAATTTGAAGGCATTTAAAACAATAAAAAAAATGAAATTATATTAATATGATCCACAAATGGCCAAATGTTTCAGTCACTCTCTTATTAATAGAATGATTTTGTATACTTATCCCAATGTTGTGATGCCAAAATAGAAGTTCCCTAAAATGATATGTTTACGTGAGATGAGTGTGTATTACTGCACATCCTTCCCCTCCCGTCTTATGTAATCTTGATCAAATTCCTCTAAATAAACTCTGAACAACCACAAATAGGATATATACATTTAATGTTGCTTGGAATAGCTTATAATGTTGATTTTTTCTTCAAATGCCATGAGAGTAATTTCATTTTCTCTACAAGATCGTATTGTTTTCATGGAGTAGCTAATTATATAATTATATAAAGAAAGGAAACAAAGATAATTATATAATGAAAGGTAAAAAAGAACAACATTACAATTATATAAGCTTTGTTTTTGAAAAATGTTGAAAACACGGTGTGTTTTTCAACAACAAAATTTTCAAGTATTTCTTTTTCTTATCGTGAGACGAACTCATTTATCGGAGTAAATATTATTTAATAGTAATATTATTTAAACTAATCTGCTCAAAATAACTACTCTTCCATACATGTGGGATCATAACAAAAAGCTCTCTATTTAAACTAATTTACTTAGGATAACTACTACTCCCCCACATATGTGGGATGATGATAAATAACTAAAGGGAGGTCTTGCAAAGCATATACGTCAAAAGCTTTTATTACAACAATCAATACAAATAAGTGAGTTAGGATGAAGGGGTCCTACCATCAAGTAATTGTGTGCATTTGTCTTTGTTTAGTCTACCCAAATATATACAAAAAGCCTTCCATTTTTACATCAATTGTCATGATTACTTTCCTTGTTTTTCATGTTCATTCTTCAAACACCTAAGGGAAACATCACGATCAATGGTGCTCGTAGTTATGGTCCTAATATTAAAATAGAAGAGGAATAACACACTTGGTTGAATTTGGCTTATGAGATAAGTTGTTTCTTATAGACCTTTGCATTTCCATCTTACCAAGTATTCCTTGCATATATGTCGTATAGTTTTTCTAAACCTTTCAATCAAATTATCAAGTTCTTCTCACTCCTCGGGAATCCATTCATTGTTTTGCATCCACCATTGCTTCGTCACACCCATGATATGCATGATAATTTTTTTCTCTATCCATTGTTGCATCTTCATTTAACTACAAATATTTTAGTTTGATTATGGGGGTTTTTAACTTGTGTGTATTTAAATTATATCATGATGACCTCCACAAGTAGTTAGTACCCCAATGATATTTAAATATTGGTATAATTTTTTGACCCTTCATTACACTTCATATACTCATTTTTTTAAAGATTTTTGAAGGATCAATCCTATTTTATATTCATTAGTTTGTACTGAGAGGCACATTTTATACCCAATATCAACTTGAAATTTGGATGCATGTGTGTACATGGGTGGATGCGAGGGAGTAATGTAGGCTACAATTTAATAAATATGCAACTCTTAATAACTAGCACAAATGTTGAAAATAGGTCATTGGAAACCCTATCATTTAGATGAGTATATGAAACATAGTTTACTATATAGATGTAAGGCCTTACTCTTTATATGTTATAGTGTTGGGTGCCCACTTGTTACTAATTAATGCACATAGTATCAATCTAACATTATGATCCATCGTTAGTAATAATAAAAGCTAAAATGAAATCATACCCTACTCCTTATATGATATTGAAACCCTACACTTTGCGTCAATAAAAACCCTAGGTTCACTAGAAACCCTACACTTTGTGTCAATAACTATTATCTAATGAAAATATTAGTACAATAGATTATAGTCTCCGGTTCTATGGCCACCAAAGTGACGTCTGCTTATTATTAGCGCATGACCTAATAACAACCTAATAATATAGTTTAACCAACATACTAAAAGTTAATATAGGGATGACTAACTAGAGATTAATTGGAAGACCTACTAATTAAGGTCCCTATATTAGACTCAAAATTAGACCATCTCTATCTAAGTTATTCTAGAAAGAGGAGATGTTTTCGTTTGTAAGTATTGATGGATACCGATTTTTTAAGTTAAGGTGTAGATGATAATGTCCCCTACTCTCTAGATACATAACTATTAAATGTGTATTTGCTCTTTATATAAGAATAACCTAAGAAATAGGTCATGGAAACTATTTTCATCTCGTGAAAATAACAATAAAATATAAAACAATCTTAAAGTATTACTTCCAAATTTTAATAGAAGTCAAGATCATTATGTGAGTAATAACTAAAACTTATTAAAGGACCATCGTATAAATTAATCATAGTTCTTAACTCAACAATGTGTGGTCTTGTCAGAGTGTCCCCTAATGTCAAACTAGATGTTATTAATTAATGTAAGATATGACCTAAAACCAACCTAACCATATAACTCCCTATTAGTAATAAAAGGTAAGATGATAATGTGATAATCCATTAAGAATTAATTGAATTGCCAATTGATGAGGCCCACTTTTTTATTTAGAAATAGTTAGGGAATGCACAAATAAAAAACAATCTAATAATATAGTTCCCCAACAATTGTAAAAGCTAAGGTAGTGATAACTGTTAGTGCAAAATCACAGCACCCCTGGATATTGATCAGTTTTCTAGGTTGATCATATTAATATCCAGTGCGATTGCATAACATGGAAACCTCTCTCCAAGCGTGGGACTTGTAAAACTGAGAGAGGAATCTCCAGAGAAGGCTGGTTCCTGCTCCTAAACTACCTGCCACAAGCTATTCCAGTGCAGGCAAGCTAATCTAATCCTAATCTAACCATGCCAAGGAGACAGAGAGAGAGAGAGAGAGAGAGAGGGAAGAACAACAAAAGCCTACACTAAAACGGTGATACACCAGACAAGGAGAATGTTGAACATCTATCAAAACTGCCATGGGACAAAGAGAGGTGAGCCATTGGGAAGGATGGACAGAAGCATCACAACCCCAAGGATAGATTTCACACAGAAAATGTCCCAAAACTCCATTAACACAGCTCCAGACCTACAATGAACATTCAAACATGCACAGACACCTGCAATGAAGAGAGGCAAGAAGAAGACAAGCAAAAATGAGAGAGGATGGACAGATGCATCACAGAACACATTTTGTTGCTCCAGAGGTTTGCACATAACATTATTCCATTAATGGTAAAAGGCAGGAACGCCATTACAGAGAAAGGGAGGAGGTTCGAACTCCATTTTCAACCCTAGAGAAGAAAAGAAGGGAGGGCCGAGCAGAAAGAATGAACAACTCTTTTTTTTATATTTTGCCACTCCTTACAATATATAGGAAGAATGAGAGAAGGAAGAAAGAGGAAAGTCAAATCTCCTCCAACCACCTCCAGGTCGTATTTTAAATCATTTCATCATGGTAGAAGCCACGAATCCTGGCAAAACGGCGGGCTGTCTGCTGCATTAAAACTGGTCGCTAAAATGTCACTTCTGTCATTACCACGCGTCAGAGCCGTTTCTCGATTTTCTCTCTTCAGACTGCACCAAAACTCGAGATTGATCCCAGAATCATGTAGAGCATCTCAACAGCTTTCCGTTGATATAAAGAACGTGGAAATCCGAGCTCTAGATCAAAAGATATGGTGATCTGAAGATTTAGGGCACGGAACAGATCAAAACGAATTTTAAAATGTTTTCCCGCTCTTCGCCATCTGGACGACACGTGGCACGTGCTGATTAGACGAGCAATTCTCTCTCCTCAGTCTTTCGCGGGCTTTCCTTTTGAAATTGCTTGTGGGCCCCTTAAACTTGGACACGTGGCGCCATTTCATTGGTTTGGTTCAGCGCTCGATAACTCGCCCCTTTGACCTTTTGACTTTTTCTCCTGTGAGGACACGTGGCAGTTTCTAATTGGTCTTCGGCTCCTTCGCGTACTTCGCTTCCATTTGTCCCGGATGTCCCATTTGATTTTGGGCCCTTTGTGCTCATTTCGGCCGGTTCGAGCAGTTCGGGCATTTTTGGCCCGCTTGTCCCACTTTGCTTCGGACTGACTTGACCCTTTTCGGCCGGTTCGGCCGGTTCGCGCCCTTTTGTCCCGCGCGTCCCAATTGCTTTTGGGCTCCTTGTGCTGATTTCGCGCGTACCGGCCGGTTCAGGCATTTCGCGTCCATTTGTCCCATTCGTCCCGAACTGCCCCTCTCAGCAGTTAGTCGATTTTCTCTCTCGGTCAAACCGGCATTTCGCACCCGCCACGTACTTTTGTCCCACATGTCCCAAATGCTTAGTGGGCCGCCTGGACTCATTTCGGCCGGTTCGGGCGGTTCGCGTACTTTTGTCCCATTTGTCCCAACTTGTGCTGGACTGGGACTTAGCCGATTTTCACAAATTTTCCTGGCCCAAACTACTTGCTTTCTGCAACCTTCTCCGCACTTTCTCAGAGCTTGTTCCTTTTTTTTTTCTCGGCCAGGGGAGTTAGAAAATTACCTGAAGGGACCCTGCAAGCCTGAATTTTGGCCCCGAATCAATCAATTTTCCTGGGACCTGAGAATCTGATGCATGTTATCGAAATTTACCCAGGGGGGTGAAATTTTGATAACAGTTTGGCGACTCAGTGGGGGCATCTGCCTGCTAGATGAATGATCAGTAGCCTGAAGCATCCATTGGGCATGGAGTCATGAGTTGCAACCTGCAACTGATCTGAACTTTGAAAACCTCCCTCTGAGCCACTTGGAAACCCATTGAACCTGGAGTGTCTTCACCAAGATGCCACTGAAATGAACTGTGCAAGAGCAGAACCAGCAACACCAAAACAATGTACAAAACTGAAAATCATACATGCCCCAAATGGAACATGCAGAGTGTGCACAAGCACTTCTTCTGCTGAAAGCAAACCTAACTACTCTACTTTAATTGGAAGCAAAGGCAAGCTAAACAAACCCTGCAACTGGTTGTGCAAAATAGCTCCCTTTCTTCAAAATTGGCAGCCATGCAACTGATTTGGCACTGATCATGGCTGTTTGGATGGATGGAAAATCAACAAGAAGCTGGTCTTCTACCCAAATCATCAAGGTATCAGCTGAAGGCAAATCCAATACCTCTTTTAGTTGCTCTGCATTTGAATTGAAGAGGTATGGCAGCTGATCCTCGGTACTTTGTATCTCACCCTCATACTCAGAAGCGAGCATGACTGGTTGTGACTTCTCCTTTGGCTCCAATGAAGCCAAATACCTGATTGGGCAAGGTCTGATCCATTTGATATGCCCATAGCTCTGATTTTCAACTCCAAGAATGGAGTCTTCTTGCAGACCTTGAATGGATGGTGTGGAAGAAATGGTGCAATCCTTCTGTCCTTTCTCTTCCTCCAATGAAGAATAGGGAAGATTAGAATCTTCCAATTTTGACTCCAAAGGGGATGCTATAAGATGCAAGATGTTGCAAATGAAATCTCTCCTTCATGGCAGCAAACTCTTGTGTTTGGAATGTGGATGATGAAAGAGAGAATGGTGAAAACTGAACCGGTTCTTCTTCATCAAAACAGTCCTCCAAATCTGACAGGTAAACTGTCTCATTGCTGTCCTGCTGCTCATTTTCAACTTCCTCCATGGTGTCCTCTTGACTTGCAACTTGACCACCATAGTTTCCTTCATTCTCCAATATTGAGTTTGAGAGATCAAACTCCTTTTTAGTACTAGAACTTGAGAGAGATGAAGTGGAAAGAAGAACTGAAGGTTCTCCTGTAGCCTGCTTTGTGCTCAAAGCCCTTGGATCTGCACTTTTCTCCCCCACAGCTGGAATGTGCTCCTCTTCTTTTGGATTTGGAGCAGCTTCTCCTTCCTCCAATGTTTGAAGGCAATCTTGCTCTTGGTTGAACTCTTCCTTCAGCATGAAGTTTGTCAAGTAAAACTCTTCAATCTGCTGCTCTAGAGGGCAAGTTGGGGCTGCAAGATCTTCTTCTTCAACAAAATCAGTCCTAACCACCATTTGTTCAACCTTGGCCTCTTCTGTAGGATTAACCATCAAGGGAATCTTTGTTATCCCAAATTTGGCAGCCCAAACCTTCAAGCTGTCTGTCATTTCTTTTCTTTTTGGCTCTTCCTCTTGTTGTCCTTGATGACTGATTTTTTCAATTTCTTCTTTCCCACATGGAATTGGGGATGCAAGAGGAGGGATAGGTTGAAATTCAACTGATTTGACAATTTTGTGTGGTGGTGGAGGCGGTGAAACCTCTTGTTTCTTTGGAGGAGGGGGTGTTTCTGTTGGCTCTTGTGGAGGGAATGACTGTTTGGAAGGGAAAAGGAAAGAAGAATCCAGATGAGATGGAAGACTGAGAGGTGGAGACATGGATTCAACATTTGGGATAGCAGATGGAGGTTTTGAAACTTGAAACTGCTGAAATGATACAGATTGGGAAAGAGGAAAAGAAAAGGTATGAGATGATGTGCTTACCCGTTGACAAGGTTGCTGAATACTTCTCTCATACACTTCTATTTCTTCAATCCACTTTGCAAGCAAAGGTAGCGTTGCAATCATGAAGTCAAGTTTCTCCTGAGGGTTGTAATGCCTTGGAAAAGGTCCCACCCATGGACAGGGTGCTCCACAACCGATTCCAAATGCTCTCATTTGTGCCTGAGCCCTGGACTGCACCATCCCCACCTCCATCTTTTGGATTTTCTCCAACAGACCAGCATCTTGGATCTGATTGTCTTCATTGTATGCACACCCTTGCTCTTGGAAAGCTCCATAGCCAAATTGATTTTGGCACTGCTGTTCATATGAGTATGCATGCTGATCTGGAGGATTTGTAAAATATGTTGGAGGTGTGATATACTGCTGTTGTTGTAAATGTGAGTTCCATGATGGAAATGAAGTCATGGTTGCACAACTTCATGGAATGGAAAAGAATGAAAGGGATGGAAAGAAGGATGAATGAAAAATGGATGGAAATGAATGGAAAGGAAGGTCTGCAACTTCAGAGATGGGTTGTTGACCAGATGGAGTTGCCAGATGTGTTTGCAAGTGCCTCCAAAGGCTGAAATCTTCACAGGAACACATCAACCTGCAAAAGATGAAGTGAAAGACCTCTAAGGTCCCACCGAGCGTGCCAAAACTGTTAGTGCAAAATCACAGCACCCCTGGATATTGATCAGTTTTCTAGGTTGATCATATTAATATCCAGTGCGATTGCATAACATGAAAACCTCTCTCCAAGCGTGGGACTTGTAAAACTGAGAGAGGAATCTCCAGAGAAGGCTGGTTCCTGCTCCTAAACTACCTGCCACAAGCTATTCCAGTGCAGGCAAGCTAATCTAATCCTAATCTAACCATGCCAAGGAGAGAGAGAGAGAGAGAGGGGAAGAACAGCAAAAGCCTACACTAAAACGGTGATACACCAGACAAGGAGAATGTTGAAAATCTATCAAAACTGCCATGGGACAAAGAGAGGTGAGCCATTGGGAAGGATGGACAGAAGCATCACAACCCCAAGGATAGATTTCACACAGAAAATGTCCCAAAACTCCATTAACACAGCTCCAGACCTGCAATGAACATTCAAACATGCACAGACACCTGCAATGAAGAGAGGCAAGAAGAAGACAAGCAAAAACGAGAGAGGATGGACAGATGCATCACAGAACACGTTTTGTTGCTCCAGAGGTTTGCACAGAACATTATTCCATTAATGGTAAAAGGCAGGAACGCCATTACAGAGAAAGGGAGGAGGTTTGAACTCCATTTTCAACCCTAGAGAAGAAAAGAAGGGAGGGCCGAGCAGAAAGAATGAACAACTCTTTTTTTTATATTTTGCCACTCCTTACAATATATAGGAAGAATGAGAGAAGGAAGAAAGAGGAAAGTCAGATCTCCTCCAACCACCTCCAGGTCGTATTTTAAATCATTTCATCATGGTAGAAGCCACGGATCCTGGCAAAACGGCGGGTTGTCTGCTGCATTAAAACTGGTCGCTGAAATGTCACTTCTGTCATTACCACGCGTCAGAGCCGTTTCTTGATTTTCTCTCTTCAGACTTGTTATCCCGTAAAATTGACAAGGGCAATTTTACCGATAACCATACCGAAATTTTGTTTTGATCCCTCGTTAGGGATCCTTCGCGTTCAAAATATTGTAAAATCCCTTCCCGGGAAATTCAGTTTTTGAACTTAGTCTTTTTGGCTGGGCGCATGGTTTTGCCTTGCAACATCAATTTTTGATGCGCCTCCTTAAAAGCCTTTGGCGCATGGTTTTCCATGTTAGCACGTCTTTCGGTGCGCCAAAGGATGTTGAGTAAGTTTTTGGTGCGCCAAAGGGCGCACGTAATATCTTTGTTACATAAATTTTTGGTGCGCCAAAGGGCGCACATAGCTTCGTGTCGACAACTCGTTTGATGCGCCAAAGGCGCGCTCATCCTCCTGTTGTCAATTCCTTCCATGCGCCAAAGGGCGCACGCTTTCCCCTGTCGACAGCCGTTTCCATGCGCCATTTCAAAAGGTTGGTGGCGCATTAATGACAAGATTTTTTATATATACCTGTGCGCGCCATGTCATTTTCATTGCATTTTGTCAAGGCACGTGGTTGCTCTGGGTGTGTCAGCTCTGCTCTGTCAATTGTCATTCGCTCTGTGGACCCGCTTTCCAAACCGTCGTTATACATTCGAAGGTAAGAGGTCCATCCTCTTTTTCATTTTTGTGCTTTGGTGTGCTCGGTCTGGTTTTCGTTTGATGGCCTGTTTTAAATGTCGTTTTGCATTGGGCTGGTTCTTCCCCTATCCCGCATATTTTAACTTCTTCATCCTCTCCCTCCCTCATTTCCAG
This sequence comes from Taxus chinensis, assembly GCA_019776745.2. Taxonomy (NCBI): domain Eukaryota; kingdom Viridiplantae; phylum Streptophyta; class Pinopsida; order Cupressales; family Taxaceae; genus Taxus; species Taxus chinensis. The sequence goes on along the minus strand of CM034146.1, from coordinate 971,667,943 downwards.
TTTGTAGGGGGAGTTGGTTTGATTAGGCTTGGTGTGGTTGAAACCCTTTTTTTTTAGGGCCTAGTTCCACCAAGCCTCCTTTGTGAGTGTTAGAATGAAGAATGTTTAAATGTTTAAGTGTTTTGGTATTTCCCGTGGAGCGCTGTCGCGTCATGTTACACCTTAGACAGTCGCGCCCCTCGGCGCGTCTATCCCTCATGCTGCAGTCGAGAATCATGCGCCCCTAAGCGCACCCTTTCGGCCCGTAACACGCTCAAAACCCGCGCCTCCTTATATCCCTTTGGCGCATCTTTTACTCCTGTTGCATCCCTCTTCTATGCGCTAAAGGGCGCGCCCAGCTTCCATGCAACGCAAGAGTTATTTGCGCAAGTGTAAAGCCTCCAAGGCGCGGGCGCACCTTCCGTTGCAAGTACATGATGTTGTGTAGACCCTCCATGCGCCGCGCCATATACCTTTGGCGCGCCTTTTTTCCATGTTGCACAATCTGCCCATGCGCCAAAGGGCGCACCAAATCTCAATGTAACATGCATTTCCTGTGCGCCCTTCTATATAATGCAGTCTGCTTCATCCATGCGCCATGCGCCTTTGGCGCCAACTTAACCTCTGTTGCACCCTTTTCCTGTGCGCCTTGACTATTCAGCCTGTTATATACATTTTTCATGCGCCCTGCGTCCCGAACCTTAAAAGTTCTAACTCTTTCTTCTGCTAGTATTCCAATGGAAGATCAAATGACTAATTCAAGCTTCTTGGATTGGGTTTCGCTCCTTCTACGTGCAGATCATCAGATAAGCCTTGAAGAACACATGTCTACGTCAAGCAAAAGACCCACCAAACCAAGAGGGAAGGCAAAGCTAACAGAAGAAGAAATGAAATACAAATATCAGAGGGTCAGGATGCCCGAATCACAGGCAGAGTGTAATATGGATGTCAGGGATTCTGAACTGGGCCACATTGACATAGAGGAATTCTGGGTAAGGACTCAGAAAGTGACAAGGAGTCCATGGATGGATAAATTGATAGGCAGCGCCCTGCACTTCGCCGGTGGGATTCCTGTCAGTGCTGTTAATAACGAATTCATGATGGTTGTTGCACAATCCTTCAACAAAGACACAAGATGTGTCGAGAATAGCAAGGGCGAGGTAGTTATAAACCTTACTGCCCGTCGCTTTGAGTTAATGCTTGGCATCCCTCATCACCGGAACTATGTGGCTGTTAGCCAGCAAGAATGCATCAAGGCTTGGGAGGACAACGAGGACCAGTGTATGCAGTTAATGAATGAGGTCTACCTTAAGAATAAGAAGGTAGTGACCCGATGGCCTCAAACTATCCACCGAAGCGATTTCTCAGAGGAACTCAGTGATACAATCACCTTCCTGAGCAGAGTCTTCGGTCTTTCAGATGCTCACTACTTCCATAAGTGGATGCTGCGATACCTGGAAACAATGAATAAGAATCTGCCCGATCAGCGTTTCTGCTGGGGGGAGATAATAAGCAGCACAATATCCGAGCAACTGCAACAGTTCGCTACAACAGGAGTGTTCCACATGAACTCCTACGTAGTGTATGCTGCTGCGTCTGAAAGAGATTATCCAGGGCTGCACCGAAGTGGAACTTGGCCTCGGGCCAAAATATATGAATACTATCAAGAGCTGAAGCTGGAGAACAGCATCCAACACTTCGCTAAGATCAATGATGTTTTCTTCTACCACATCATGTGCATGTTGCGCCCGAACTTAGCTCATGGCCGCACGACCAAGAACATAGTAACTGCAGTCACAGAGAAGTGGGGGGCCTTGTTCACCCAGTTTCCCACATTCACCTATCTGAGGGCGGTCAACTTTTTGGGCGAACCAACCAGGTTGCCAAGGTATGCTGGACCAAAGCTGATTTTATTGGAACTGTCAAGACAGCTCGTCACATACCATGAAAAGTGCCTCAAGAGAAAGAAGGGCGGAACTCCTTTCCCCCTCACAGTAGGCCGTTACACATGCTCCAGCTATCACAAGGCGAAGGAGATGTTTGCTGAGCTAGAATTGCTCAACCTAAAGCATGATTTCCCGGCAAGGCCTACATTCGACCCTAGGGGCTGTCTACCAAGGGCTAAGCTTGATCCGATTCATGTCCCTCAGATTGAGGATATCTACATTGACGTTCTCCATGAGGTAGAACTCAGAAGAAAGGATCACTCTCGCTTGGCATTAACGGAAATCATCCATTACGGAGTGGCCATTGTCCCAAAAGGCTTCCAAACCACGGAAGACGAAGTAGACAAAGTGTATAATGACACAGAAGGGGATGATTGGCCCTTCCCGGACATTGACAGAAGCAAGGCTCCTCAGACAATCGAGGAGAGGGTCAAGGAAACTATGCGGAGAACAGAGCATTGGTGCCGCATGAATGGGTTAATCTACCTCGGTGTAGATTTTACAACTTCTCCTTTGGGTAATGCACCTCCAAGGTCAAAGAAGCAGCTAAAAGGCAAAGCTGCGGAAGGTGAGCCTAGCACCATTCAGGAGGAAGCCCCTGAAAGTCCTCTTCCTTCAGAGCCTGAACAAGTAATAACCCTGGATTCGCCAGAGAAGGAATTGACAGAGGATAGTCCTATACGCCCATCCACCCAGGATGTCGGCATCGCTACAACTACAGAGGTCCCCTTCTATCCCTTCTTCTTCATTTCCTCCCCTTCCTCAGATGTCGGCAACCACTCCTTTGGTTGTGTCCTCTCCTTCTTCTTCTACTCTCTCCCCTGCCTCTTCGTCCATCTTCTCCTCTCTCGCTGATTTGTCTTCCTCCATTTCTTCCCTCATTTCCGGGCTCCCTTCCCTTCCCATGTCTTCTACAGCTGCGGTTTCCCTTCCTCCCGTGGGCATGTCTTCGGCTATTCTTTCAATGCCGCCGCCGCGTGTCTCCACGTTCTTCCCCTCTTCTACCGTTGCTGCCTCCCCCCTCTGTCTCTGGTCCTTCTTCAATAGGACCAGCTTGGATCTCTCAGCAGCTGAGCCAACCAAAGAGGAAAGTCCCCATCGCTCCGATGGACTTTTCAGTCATTCCGGCTAAAGGAGCAAAGAAGCACAAGCCGGTTACACGCTTCTCCAAGAGCGCTGCAGGTGAGAGGGTTATGGAAATTGCCTACCCCGATCCCACCAAAGAGAAAGAAGATCTGTCTCCGGCAGATTTCACAGTGACCCAAGTCACAATGGGGACATCCTCTGAAAGTCTCCAGGGGGAAGCTCTTTCCGCAGTTGATGCACTCTGCGAAAAGCTTCAGGAAACAAAGGAAGAAAAGAGGCTACTGAAGGAGCAGAATAAATACCTGCTTCAAGCCCTACAGAAGATGGGAAGTGCACCTCCCACAACTGCCGCCGAAACTCCTGAGCTGCTCAGTCAGGAGAAGATCAATGAATATTCAAAGATCGGCAAGCAGGGTATGGCTGTTTCTGCTTGGAGGAGCCAAATCCTTAAGGATAGTGAAAAGGTGATCGCCGAGTATATCAGTTTATACCTGAACATCGAGAAGGCGAATAAGGAACTCCAAACATTAGCAAGTCCAGTATCAGAAGAGCTCGAAAACGCCAGACTCCAACACGAGGCCTTCCAACAAATGTTCGACTGTTCAGTCGAAGATTTGGTCAAGTTTGGAGTATTCGGTCATCCAAGGACCCTCAACAAGACCATGTCCACTCTGGACTATCGGATAGATCAGCTCGAATTTGTGTTAGAGAAGATAGACAAGGTGAAGGAAGAGGCCCTGGATGCGATGCATCAAATGGAGAAGATTGTTCTATCTATGACTCCAGGGTTGCTCACTCCTTCCCTCACCTTGAGATCAGCTGACGATACTATCCGAATTTTCAAGGAGTTAGCTTCTCAAGGGACAGGGCCAGAAGTCACGTTTGACATCGAATCCATCAATAACCTACTGGCCTGTAGGGACTTCATCGGATCCCTAATCGAGGCGGGTAAAGATTATTCCAAACTCCCGGAAAAGCTCATAGACGAGCGGGAGACTTGCGAAGCAATCAGTGAACGGCACAAGGATCCATCACAAGATCAATTTGGGCCAATGATCAGCAAGTTCTTGGAATACCGTGCTCAGTTCCACATCTCATCTCCTGATCAGCATCAGAAACAGGCGACCCCTTTTAGGCCACAGGATGATGATGATGAATAGCTTCTTCTTCTTCTTCTTCTTCTTCTTCTTCTCCTCTCTATTCTCCGACTTTCTCTTCGAAATATCTGAAGTGTGTTGGCACAAACGATGACATCATCCATGTTGCATCATGGGATGATGTCATCCATCCAAGTTGTCAAAGTCAACATGACTTTTGGATATTTTGTAAATATCTTGTGAATAAGTGGTTGGCTCCATTTTGCCTTCTCTCTCCCTCACTTTCTATAAATACTAGAATACTTGTATTCAAGGAGGTGAACATTTTTCAGATAGAAATAGAAGTGAGGAGAGAAAGACTTTGAGCTTTCTTGTAACAGAGAAGAACAGTAATACAATTATTCAGACTTTGTGCTCAATAGCTGTGTTATACATTAGATCTTTCTTACGTTAGATCTGTATGTGTTTGATCTGTTAGATTCATATCCACTTTTCCGTCATTTGTTTATCAGTATTGCTTTGTTTATTTATGCAAGTAAGTTTGGCTCTGTTTACTACCAAGCCCAAAGCATAGATCTTCTGACCCTTCCGCTTTGGAAACTCATTTCTTTTCTTCCTTCGGATCTGTTCTTTCTCTTCTCCTTCTTTTATTCCTTTCTCTTCGCAGCCTAGAAACACTCTACTGGGATGAGATCCCAACCCCCGAAGGCAGAATCTGTGAGACTTGCATAGGTTCCTGCTAGTAGAAGTAGCAATAAACCAGTTTCGCTTTGCTGTCTCAAAGAGGGGCTAAGCCCTGCACACCGTTGGCTCGTCTATCCATAGATCTGTCCGCGCGACAGATTTTCGGACCAACAGTTTTTGGCGACTCCGCTGGGGATCGGATTTTCTAACAGATTTCGCCAACAGAAACAGATAAATCTGTCAGATCTATGCTGGTAGTAAAATAAAAAATCAGGAAAAATCAGTAGGTTGCTGCCAGTTTGCAAATCTAAACCTTTTTGTTAAAAATCCTAAAAATTTGCAAAAGTACTCAAATTGAAAATTTTCTTCTAAGAATCATAGATCTGGGCCTGTTACATATCTTTAGTTCGCTGAGTTTTTATCAAAAATCATCATTTTCCGTAGATCTGAGTTTTTAACTATTTTCTGAAATGTTCTAAAACCCTCTGAAAATTAAAAACCAGATCTGAAAAATCAGCTTACTATCTTTCCTGCCATCTTATCCTCGCTGTTATTTGTCATTTAACCGCAATCGGTTTCTGAAGAGGATAATTTTCAAATATCCAGAAAAGTGCATGCTGCTGGTTTTTGTCAGAAAAACCAGAAAATCAGCAAGTACACCCAAAAATAAAGTTTAAATCTGCGCTGTAATATTGCAGATCTGAAAGGTACACTGGCGAGTGAACCTTTTACGCGCAGCAGAAGAGCCCGTGGAGAAGCTGATCCTACTTTCGATCTGCTTCAGAGGCACAATTTCAGCGTAACACCGACACGTTTTCAGCGCTAAGCTCAGCTAGCCGGTCATCCAGGAGTGTCTCGCCTTCACGAAGAAAAAGTCTTTTGCCAGGAGCATCCACATCCCTTTGTAGTGCTTTGCTACTCAGCGGAACTACACTTCGGTTCGCGTTCTCTTTCCGGCTTTTCAGATGGCGGGTACCATGGGGAAACGCTATGGGTCCGTTGGCTTACCACATCCAGTTCACGCACTCCCTCACGGAAATCGAAAGAATTTTCCTAAATTCGACGGGAGCGGAAATCAAAGCACGGATTCCCACATTTCTGCTTTCATTATGTCATGCAGTATATTGGACGTGACCCACAAAGACGTGTCGGTTCGCCTCTTTCTGGAAACTCTACAAGGGCCTGCAGTTGAATGGTTTCAGCATTTGCCGGCCGGATCTATCACTAGTTGGGCAACTTTGCGGGACGCTTTTGAAGACAGGTATAAGCCTTCAGAGGATGCATTTACTTTGTTATCACGAATCACTCATCTGAAGAAGGAGGCAAATGAGACCATGCGCGATTTTGTCACCCGGTTCAATGCGCTAATCAACCGTGTCCCTACTGCCATGCTTCCAACGCCGGAGAATCAGAAGTGTTTCTTCGTAAACGCCATGAGCTCAAAAGTCAGCTTCTTGCTCCTTCAAGAGCGAGTAGCTACTTTGCCTCTCGCTCAGGCTGCTGCCATCCGGATAGAGGACAATTTGATAATATCTGGCGAGTTAAGAAAGGAATCAGTAAAGCCTAAGTCTTTGGGCCCTTCGCCTACCACTTCGTCTGATCCAGCATTCCAAAAAATGGCGAATGATTTGCTTGCACTAAAGAAGCAGCTGGCCCAGGCCTCTCCCATTTCCTCGTATCGGGATATCCCGCGGAGGAATTTTGTTCCTAACAACGCTTCACAAAGGCCGCGCTTGCCTACAACTGCTCCACGGTTGGCGCTTGAAGCTCCTCCGGTCAATGCTCTGGCCGAGATTGAAGAAGAAGAGCAGTACTATGAAGAACCTTCGCTCCAAGGCGAAGATGATCAAGATGTCGGTGAACCGACTGGCGACTCTTACTATTGGATACATGGAATTTGATGAGGATGAATCTGATGAAGAAGAGAGTACGCAAGGCTATGCAAGCGGACAATCCTACGTTGTTTTTTACCCGCTCGCAAGGAAAAGAAGCAGAAGTTGCTGCCCATACGCAGAAAGAGAAGGTCGTGTCAAACGCGCCTCCAACCATTGTTAAAAGAGGTAATCCTCTTCCCACTCAACTCCCTGTTAAATCTTTTGCAAAGAAGTCTTTTCCCACCTATCTCTCCTCCGAGTCAGCCCTCTCATATTCCTATCAAGATCAGTAACCCTATTCCATCATCGCGGGGTGAAGGACTCATTCCTTTACCAACGCAACCCTTGGCCGCATTTGATATAATAGATCACGCACAAAAGACCAAGATCCAAATGTCTGAAGCTGAGTATCTTCAGTCCAAACCCCGAACAGCTTGTAAGATTGACTAAGTATATCCAAAGCCAAGCTGTTATAGTTAATCAGGCTTCCCCTAAAGGAATCCTTTCCACTCTTCCTGAATCCCATATAAATGTTGCCTCAACATCTGCATCAGGCAAGATAGAGCCTTTCTATCTCTCCCTCCTAATCAATGGCATAAGTTGAGCAACTGTATAATTGATTCTGGAGCTTCCGATAACGTCAATGCCAGCGAAAGTCGCCCATGCTTTGGGCCTCACTCTTACCAAACCTTTCGGCAGATGTTACTCATTGGAAACTAAGCACGGTGCCATTGATTGGTCAAATCAAAGACGCGCAATTTGCGTTCGCAGCATTTCCCGAAAAGAGGGTAAAAATGACCGTCCTTGTCGCTGACATTCCGGCAGCCTATGGAATTTTACTGGGAAGGAGCTTTTGCAGCGAAGTTGGTGGAGAAATTCACATGGACTGGTCCAAAGCCAGAATTCCAGTCAAAGGCGTAATGCAAACTTTGGAGCCGGAATCCCAAAAGAAATACTTGGTCACTAGCTCTGAAGACCCCAAAGCTCAAATCCTTTTTGAATCATCAGGGATGGGGAACTACTTCTTATCCACCGAGGCGGATACAAAGGAAGTTTTCATTCAAGAAAAGGACCTTAATAAGGTCTGGACCTTGCAATTCGATGGCAGCTGCGCAACTAGTGGATGTGGCGCTGGGGTTGTGCTGATATCTCCTGAGGAGGAGGTCATTCCTCTTTCTTTCAAATTGCAGTTTTTCAACACTAACAATAATGCCGAGTATGAGGTCTCTGTTACTCGGTATGCAAGCTGCAAAGGAAAGAGGAATTAAAAATCTAAAGGCAACAAGGTGATGCCGAGCTAGTTGTAAATCAGGTCAAAAGGATTTACCAAGTAAAAAATGAAAGGCTCAGCACTACCGTAATGCAGTATGGGACAGCATTGAGGAATTTGATGCCTTTTCAATAGGAGCAATTCCAAGAGCTCAAAATGACATGGCTGATTCGCTGGCTGTTTCAGCATCTCTCATGCTCCCACACCCGGGTTTGAAGACGAACAAGTACACCATTGAAGTGGTTTTCCGCCCAAGCGTGCCAGACAACTCTCAGCATTGGCAGGTATTCAACGATGATAATCACCTCATTGCCTTTCTAGAAAATCAGGAAAATTTTGATGAGTTGTATTTTGAAGGATCCACCTCTCCATGCCATGAATCAATCAACAGTCAAACCACGAAACAAAGGAGAACGACGGCATTTGTCAGCTTAAGGGAAATAAATCCCGAAGGGCCTGGTTTCTCTGGAGCGCCTGTTTGACAGGCATGACCGTTTGTGAAAAAGAAAAGGCGAGATGATCCTAGCTCATCTCCAGAGACAGAACTAGTCAATATAGGTTCTGAGACACATCCGCAATTCGTGAACATCGGGAAATGTTTGCACGCCAGAAGAAAAGCGGAAATTTGTCAAGTTGCTGAAAAGATATATGGATGTATTGGCATGGTCCTATGCCGACTTAAAGTCCTTCAAGCCAAAGGACGTTCAGCATGATATACCGCTGAAAGAGGATGCCAGAGCCTTCCGTCAGAAGTAGAGGCACTATAATCCTAAGATTTCGGGCACCATTCAGGCCGAAATTCAGAAGATGCTGGACGCAAGAATCGGTCTTCCCTATCCATCACAGCACTTGGTGGCAAACATTGTGCCGGTACGCAAGAAAAAACGGTGAAATACGCATCTGCGTAGAACTTCCGAAACTTGAATCAAGCTTCGCTGAAAGACAACTACCCTCTTCCCATAATGGATCAAGTTCTGCAAAGCAGTAACTGGATCAGAAATGCTGTTCTATGCTCGACGGTTTTTCAGGCTATAATCAGATTGAAGTCTCGCCTGAAGATCAATTCAAACAGCATTCACTACTCCATGGGGTACGTTTGCCTACAGCAGATTGCCCTTTCGGCCCTAACCAATGCTGGTGCCCACTTCAGCGGGGCCATGACTTGCGTTCAAAGGCATATGGAAAAAAGCATGTAGTCTCTAGAGGACTTTAACCGTGTTACTCCAAACGACGAAGGATCGTGTGAGTCACTTGGAGCCATGTATTGGCAGGTGTCGAGAACATGGGATTTCCCCTAAATCCTAAAACCGTTGTTTGGGTTAATGAGGGAAATGCTAGGCCATGTGGTGCAAAGAAGGAACCGAAGATGATGCCGAAGAGGTTAAGATATTCCAACGCCCTGACTCTGGCTACAAGCAAGAATGGTGTTTCTTCTTCTTCGGAAAAGTGAACTTTCTTAGCGCGTTTTGTCCTGCTTTTGTGAGAGACCCGCAACATACTGAACATGATGACAGGGTGCACCCCACTTTCAGATGGAGTGAAGAGGGGAAAAGGGTTTGAAGAGATAAAAATCTGTTGGCTCAAGCGGTCTGTATGTCCAGATTTCTCAAAAGACTTCATTATGTATGTACGCATCCCGAAGCTACTGTTTCTTGAAATCCTAATGCCCAAAAGAACTCGGAGGATGTTGGATCCCCGATGGCATTCATGAGTTCTCCCCCAAGCCCACGAGAAGTTGAAAGATGACTAATTAGAAAAGGACGCTTTGCCGTTGTAAAGGCGGTTGAAGAATTTAGGTATTACATTGAAACTCGCATAGGTGGGCGGTTCAGAACGCGAGTGTTGTGATGAAATATTCTAATCAGCAGGGTTAGGAAGATTTGAAGGGAATGTTGGAGCGCAAATATGCCCAGGAATATGGACCTTAGATAGTAAAACAACCAAGATGGTGAGGGGCAAAGGCTCTGTGTCAACTAGGCTGAAACTAAGTTCAGAGAACCTTAAAGGGGAAAGAGGGGTCTGGACAATGAAAGAGCAAACCCTCATAGAAGGGCCTGATTCTCTACCCCTTGGTTTTGTTGTCAACTAGGACGAAGTGGTATCAGACATTGCTTTCTTCCCAACTACGACCGAATGCCACGATGAACCTAACTGTTTAAGGAGAAGCGTACTGTGAAAGCTTAGCGGAACCTAAGTATGTAATCTGGGATGACGGTTATGGTTTTATATAAGCGCGGGATAGCACGGTGTCTCATGCGATGTTAGTTGACAGCTCCCAGCAAGTTAAAATGATGGAAATTTACAACTTCAGCCTGTGGAGGCCATTTTATTTCTCTCGTGAAAGCACCAAGATCATTCGAGCCAGAATACTGGCCGCGCTTGTCAAAGATGCGGCTCCCGGTGGCAAAATGTAACCCTGTCAGCAATTGTCGGCCCAAGCCCAAGTAGTGGCGATGCCTCCCCTAGGAAGGTCCCCATTCATCAATCGAACCCCATTCAGGCAATGGGAATTGATTTTATTGGTGCACTTCAATCCTCCATCGAGGAGGACAAGCTATGTCTCACAGCAAACGGATATATATTCACTAAATGGGTGGAGGCATAATGTCAAGCATGCACCTTCTGGGAGGTTTGCAGTTTTATCAAGGAAAATATCAGTGTCAGGGTTGGATCCAAATAAATCGTTTTGCTGCTAGATAATGATCAACTTCTCTTCCCGGGACCGTTAGTAGTTTTGCTTGATGCTATGAATATGGGATAACTTTAGCACATGCCTCGGATTATTATCCTCAGGGAAATGGTCAGGCAGAATCCAGTAATAAGAACTTGGTGACCATCATACGGAAATTAGTAGACGAAAATCAGCGGATGTGGCACAAGTCTTTGTACGACGCTTTGTGGGCGGACCGTATTACTCCCAAGAGGTCTCTCGGCATGTCACCTTTTCAAGTGTTATATGGCACTGATGCCAAACTTCCCGTTTCCGCTGAACTTCCTGCTCTACGCTTGGCGCGAGCAATCGAAGATGAAACTTTTCAGAGTTCTCTGGAAAAGAGAATCATGTACCTTGCGGAACTTGAAGAAAAGAGAGTAAGGGTGGTCGACAGGATCACTGAACATCAGAATCAAGTGAAGAAGCTTTTCGACAAGAAGGCCAAGCAGAGGAATTTTGAAGTGGGAGATCTCGTCCTTCTCTGGGACAAGCGAAGAGAGCCAAAGGGTATGCACGGAAAATTTGATTCCCTATGGAGAGGGCCCTTCAAAATCAAGCAACTCAATGGAGAGAATAGTTTCTATCTCTCATATCTGGATGGGGCTGAACTCCCGCTTCCCTATAGCGGGCAACATCTCAAGATCTTCAGGAAGTAGAGCTTGCTCTCTTCTTTGTACAGTTTATTTTAGTTGTGTGTTTGCTTTTGTTGTGTGTTTGCTTTCGGTTTGTTGTGTGTTTTCTTTGTTCTCCCTCTGGTCCCCCTTGTTTTTGACTCCTTGCCCAATGGATAGGCACATGTGATCTGGGATTCTCTACCCCCGAGTTTCGCTCAGGGATAGTCCCCAGAAAGAGCCAGCTGTTATCCCGTAAAATTGACAAGGGCAATTTTACCGATAACCATACCGAAATTTTGTTTTGATCCCTCGTTAGGGATCCTTCGCGTTCAAAATATTGTAAAATCCCTTCCCGGGAAATTCAGTTTTTGAACTTAGTCTTTTTGGCTGGGCGCATGGTTTTGCCTTGCAACATCAATTTTTGATGCGCCTCCTTAAAAGCCTTTGGCGCATGGTTTTGCATGTTAGCACGTCTTTCAGTGCGCCAAAGGATGTTGAGTAAGTTTTTGGTGCGCCAAAGGGCGCACGTAATATCTTTGTTACATAAATTTTTGGTGCGCCAAAGGGCGCACATAGCTTCGTGTCGACAACTCGTTTGATGCGCCAAAGGCGCGCTCATCCTCCTGTTGTCAATTCCTTCCATGCGCCAAAGGGCGCACGCTTTCCCCTGTCGACAGCCGTTTCCATGCGCCATTTCAAAAGGTTGGTGGCGCATTAATGACAAGATTTTTTATATATACCTGTGCGCGCCATGTCATTTTCATTGCATTTTGTCAAGGCACGTGGTTGCTCTGGGTGTGTCAGCTCTGCTTTGTCAATTGTCATTCGCTCTGTGGACCCGCTTTCCAAACCGTCGTTATACATTCGAAGGTAAGAGGTCCATCCTCTTTTTCATTTTTGTGCTTTGGTGTGCTCGGTCTGGTTTTCGTTTGATGGCCTGTTTTAAATGTCGTTTTGCATTGGGCTGGTTCTTCCCCTATCCCGCATATTTTAACTTCTTCATCCTCTCCCTCCCTCATTTCCAGTTTGTAGGGGGAGTTGGTTTGATTAGGCTTGGTGTGGTTGAAACCCTTTTTTTTTAGGGCCTAGTTCCACCAAGCCTCCTTTGTGAGTGTTAGAATGAAGAATGTTTAAATGTTTAAGTGTTTTGGTATTTCCCGTGGAGCGTTGTCGCGTCATGTTACACCTTAGACAGTCGCGCCCCTCGGCGCATCTATCCCTCATGCTGCAGTCGAGAATCATGCACCCCTAAGCGCACCCTTTCGGCCCGTAACACGCTCAAAACCCGCGCCTCCTTATATCCCTTTGGCGCATCTTTTACTCCTGTTGCATCCCTCTTCTATGCGCTAAAGGGCGCGCCCAGCTTCCATGCAACGCAAGAGTTATTTGCGCAAGTGTAAAGCCTCCAAGGCGCGGGTGCACCTTCCGTTGCAAGTACATGATGTTGTGTAGACCCTCCATGCGCCGCGCCATATACCTTTGGCGCGCCTTTTTTCCATGTTGCACAATCTGCCCATGCACCAAAGGGCGCACCAAATCTCAATGTAACATGCATTTCCTGTGCGCCCTTCTATATAATGCAGTCTGCTTCATCCATGCGCCATGCGCCTTTGGCGCCAACTTAACCTCTGTTGCACCCTTTTCCTGTGCGCCTTGACTATTCAGCCTGTTATATACATTTTTCATGCGCCCTGCGTCCCGAACCTTAAAAGTTCTAACTCTTTCTTCTGCTAGTATTCCAACGGAAGATCAAATGACTAATTCAAGCTTCTTGGATTGGGTTTCGCTCCTTCTACGTGCAGATCATCAGATAAGCCTTGAAGAACACATGTCTACGTCAAGCAAAAGACCCACCAAACCAAGAGGGAAGGCAAAGCTAACAGAAGAAGAAATGAAATACAAATATCAGAGGGTCAGGATGCCCGAATCACAGGCAGAGTGTAATATGGATGTCAGGGATTCTGAACTGGGCCACATTGACATAGAGGAATTCTGGGTAAGGACTCAGAAAGTGACAAGGAGTCCATGGATGGATAAATTGATAGGCAGCGCCCTGCACTTCACCGGTGGGATTCCTGTCAGTGCTGTTAATAACGAATTCATGATGGTTGTTGCACAATCCTTCAACAAAGACACAAGATGTGTCGAGAATAGCAAGGGCGAGGTAGTTATAAACCTTACTGCCCGTCGCTTTGAGTTAATGCTTGGCATCCCTCATCACCGGAACTATGTGGCTGTTAGCCAGCAAGAATGCATCAAGGCTTGGGAGGACAACGAGGACCAGTGTATGCAGTTAATGAATGAGGTCTACCTTAAGAATAAGAAGGTAGTGACCCGATGGCCTCAAACTATCCACCGAAGCGATTTCTCAGAGGAACTCAGTGATACAATCACCTTCCTGAGCAGAGTCTTCGGTCTTTCAGATGCTCACTACTTCCATAAGTGGATGCTGCGATACCTGGAAACAATGAATAAGAATCTGCCCGATCAACGTTTCTGCTGGGGGGAGATAATAAGCAGCACAATATCCGAGCAACTGCAACAGTTCGCTACAACAGGAGTGTTCCACATGAACTCCTACGTAGTGTATGCTGCTACGTCTGAAAGAGATTATCCAGGGCTGCACCGAAGTGGAACTTGGCCTCGGGCCAAAATATATGAATACTATCAAGAGCTGAAGCTGGAGAACAGCATCCAACACTTCGCTAAGATCAATGATGTTTTCTTCTACCACATCATGTGCATGTTGCGCCCGAACTTAGCTCATGGCCGCACGACCAAGAACATAGTGGCAGTCACAGAGAAGTGGGGGGCCTTGTTCACCCAGTTTCCCACATTCACCTATCTGAGGGCGGTCAACTTTTTGGGCGAACCAACCAGGTTGCCAAGGTATGCTGGACCAAAGCTGATTTTATTGGAACTGTCAAGACAGCTCGTCACATACCATGAAAAGTGCCTCAAGAGAAAGAAGGGCGGAACTCCTTTCCCCCTCACAGTAGGCCGTTACACATGCTCCAGCTATCACAAGGCGAAGGAGATGTTTGCTGAGCTAGAATTGCTCAACCTAAAGCATGATTTCCCGGCAAGGCCTACATTCGACCCTAGGGGCTGTCTACCAAGGGCTAAGCTTGATCCGATTCATGTCCCTCAGATTGAGGATATCTACATTGACGTTCTCCATGAGGTAGAACTCAGAAGAAAGGATCACTCTCGCTTGGCATTAACGAAAATCATCCATTACGGAGTGGCCATTGTCCCAAAAGGCTTCCAAACCACGGAAGACGAAGTAGACAAAGTGTATAATGACACAGAAGGGGATGATTGGCCCTTCCCGGACATTGACAGAAGCAAGGCTCCTCAGACAATCGAGGAGAGGGTCAAGGAAACTATGCGGAGAACAGAGCATTGGTGCCGCATGAATGGGTTAATCTACCTCGGTGTAGATTTTACAACTTCTCCTTTGGGTAATGCACCTCCAAGGTCAAAGAAGCAGCTAAAAGGCAAAGCTGCGGAAGGTGAGCCTAGCACCATTCAGGAGGAAGCCCCTGAAAGTCCTCTTCCTTCAGAGCCTGAACAAGTAATAACCCTGGATTCGCCAGAGAAGGAATTGACAGAGGATAGTCCTATACGCCCATCCACCCAGGATGTCGGCATCGCTACAACTACAGAGGTCCCTTCTATCCCTTCTTCTTCATTTCCTCCCCTTCCTCAGATGTCGGCAACCACTCCTTTGGTTGTGTCCTCTCCTTCTTCTTCTACTCTCTCCCCTGCCTCTTCGTCCATCTTCTCCTCTCTCGCTGATTTGTCTTCCTCCATTTCTTCCCTCATTTCCGGGCTCCCTTCCCTTCCCATGTCTTCTACAGCTGCGGTTTCCCTTCCTCCCGTGGGCATGTCTTCGGCTATTCTTTCAATGCCGCCGCCGCGTGTCTCCACGTTCTTCCCCTCTTCTACCGTTGCTGCCTCCCCCTCTGTCTCTGGTCCTTCTTCAATAGGACCAGCTTGGATCTCTCAGCAGCTGAGCCAACCAAAGAGGAAAGTCCCCATCGCTCCGATGGACTTTTCAGTCATTCCGGCTAAAGGAGCAAAGAAGCACAAGCCGGTTACACGCTTCTCCAAGAGCGCTGCAGGTGAGAGGGTTATGGAAATTGCCTACCCCGATCCCACCAAAGAGAAAGAAGATCTGTCTCCGGCAGATTTCACAGTGACCCAAGTCACAATGGGGACATCCTCTGAAAGTCTCCAGGGGGAAGCTCTTTCCGCAGTTGATGCACTCTGCGAAAAGCTTCAGGAAACAAAGGAAGAAAAGAGGCTACTGAAGGAGCAGAATAAATACCTGCTTCAAGCCCTACAGAAGATGGGAAGTGCACCTCCCACAACTGCCGCCGAAACTCCTGAGCTGCTCAGTCAGGAGAAGATCAATGAATATTCAAAGATCGGCAAGCAGGGTATGGCTGTTTCTGCTTGGAGGAGCCAAATCCTTAAGGATAGTGAAAAGGTGATCGCCGAGTATATCATTTTATACCTGAACATCGAGAAGGCGAATAAGGAACTCCAAACATTAGCAAGTCCAGTATCAGAAGAGCTCGAAAACGCCAGACTCCAACACGAGGCCTTCCAACAAATGTTCGACTGTTCAGTCGAAGATTTGGTCAAGTTTGGAGTATTCGGTCATCCAAGGACCCTCAACAAGACCATGTCCACTCTGGACTATCGGATAGATCAGCTCGAATTTGTGTTAGAGAAGATAGACAAGGTGAAGGAAGAGGCCCTGGATGCGATGCATCAAATGGAGAAGATTGTTCTATCTATGACTCCAGGGTTGCTCACTCCTTCCCTCACCTTGAGATCAGCTGACGATACTATCCGAATTTTCAAGGAGTTAGCTTCTCAAGGGACAGGGCCAGAAGTCACGTTTGACATCGAATCCATCAATAACCTACTGGCCTGTAGGGACTTCATCGGATCCCTAATCGAGGCGGGTAAAGATTATTCCAAACTCCCAGAAAAGCTCATAGACGAGCGGGAGACTTGCGAAGCAATCAGTGAACGGCACAAGGATCCATCACAAGATCAATTTGGGCCAATGATCAGCAAGTTCTTGGAATACCGCGCTCAGTTCCACATCTCATCTCCTGATCAGCATCAGAAATAGGTGACCCCTTTTAGGCCACAGGATGATGATGATGAATAGCTTCTTCTTCTTCTTCTTCTTCTTCTTCTCCTCTCTATTCTCCGACTTTCTCTTCGAAATATCTGAAGTGTGTTGGCACAAACGATGACATCATCCATGTTGCATCATGGGATGATGTCATCCATCCAAGTTGTCAAAGTCAACATGACTTTTGGATATTTTGTAAATATCTTGTGAATAAGTGGTTGGCTCCATTTTGCCTTCTCTCTCCCTCACTTTCTATAAATACTAGAATACTTGTTGTATTCAAGGAGGTGAACATTTTTCAGATAGAAATAGAAGTGAGGAGAGAAAGACTTTGAGCTTTCTTGTAACAGAGAAGAACAGTAATACAATTATTCAGACTTTGTGCTCAATAGCTGTGTTATACATTAGATCTTTCTTACGTTAGATCTGTATGTGTTTGATCTGTTAGATTCATATCCACTTTTCCGTCATTTGTTTATCAGTATTGCTTTGTTTATTTATGTAAGTAAGTTTGTCTCTGTTTACTACCAAGCCCAAAGCATAGATCTTCTGACCCTTCCGCTTTGGAACTCATTTCTTTTCTTCCTTCGGATTTGTTCTTTCTCTTCTCCTTCTTTTATTCCTTTCTCTTCGCAGCCTAGAACACTCTACTGGGATGAGATCCCAACCCCCGAAGGCAGAATCTGTGAGACTTGCATAGGTTCCTGCTAGTAGAAGTAGCAATAAACCAGTTTCGCTTTGCTGTCTCAAAGAGGGGCTAAGCCCTGCACACCGTTGGCTCGTCTATCCATAGATCTTTCCGCGCGACAGATTTTTGGACCAACAATACTGCACCAAAACTCAATATTGATCCCAGAATCATGTAGAGCATCTCAACAGCTTTCCGTTGATATAAAGAACGTGGAAATCCGAGCTCTGGATCAAAAGATATGGCGATCTGAAGATTTAGGGCACGGAACAGATCAAAACGAATTTTAAAATGTTTTCCCGCTCTTCGCCATCTGGACGACACGTGGCACGTGCTGATTGGACGAGTAATTCTCTCTCCTCCATCTTTCGCGGGCTTTCCTTTTGAAATTGCTTGTGGGCCCCTTAAACTTGGACACGTGGCGCCATTTCATTGGTTTGGTTCAGCGCTCGATAACTCGCCCCTTTGACCTTTTGACTTTTTCTCCTGTGAGGACACGTGGCAGTTTCTGATTGGTCTTCGGCTCCTTCGGCTCCTTCGCGTACTTCGCTTCCATTTGTCCCGGATGTCCCATTTGATTTTGGGCCCTTTGTGCTCATTTCGGCCGGTTCGGGCAGTTCGGGCATTTTTGGCCCGCTTGTCCCACTTTGCTTCAGACTGACTTGACCCTGTTCGGCCGGTTCGGCCAGTTCGTGCCCTTTTGTCCCACGTGTCCCAATTGCTTTTGGGCTCCTTGTGCTGATTTCGCACGAACCGGCCGGTTCGGGCATTTCGCATCCATTTGTCCCATTCGTCCCAAACTGCCCCTCTCAGCAGTTAGTCGATTTTCTCTCTCGGTCAAACCGGCATTTCGCACCCGCCGCGTACTTTTGTCCCACATGTCCCAAATGCTTAGTGGGCCGCCTGGACTCATTTCGGGCGGTTCGGGCGGTTCGCGTACTTTTGTCCCATTTGTCCCAACTTGTGCTGGACTGGGACTTAGCTGATTTTCACAAATTTTCCTGGCCCGAACTACTTGTTTTCTGCAACCTTCTCCGCACTTTCTCAGAGCTTGTTCCTTTTTTTTTTTTCTCGGCCAGGGGAGTTAGAAAATTACCTGAAGGGACCCTGCAAGCCTGAATTTTGGCCCCGAATCAATCAATTTTCCTGGGACCTGAGAATCTGATGCATGTTATCGAAATTTACCCAGGGGGGGTGAAATTTTGATAACAATAACTAGCTAGATTAATTCAAATGCCTATTGATTAAGGTTCCCATATTTGACTTACTATTGGTTCCCACATTTGAATTAAAATTAGTCCATTTTTATCCCAACATTTGACGTCTAATTAGATGATCTTTATTTAGGTTAGTCCTAACTAAAATTCAATTGGAGGGCCATATTATTAATTAATGGTGGTTCTTATCTTGAGAAAGTGTGCTCTCCTACAGTGTCCTTGTAGAGTAAAACCAAGTGCTATTAGTTAATGTAAGATATAAATATCATCCAACAATATATATAACTAACTAGAAGTACTACTTAGTAAGGTTCTTAAATTTGACTTGCAATTAGTTCAATTGTATTTAGGTTATTCAATAAAGAGGAGGTGTTTTATTTTTTCAGAGGTCAATATTAATTTGGAAGTGTCATTCAACATAACATACTAATAAAGTGAAGCCCACATTATTTATTAATGCACTCTACAAAACAATATCAAAACATAACTCTCCTAGTTTAATGTTATCTAAATGCATTGGTATTTATTCTTATAAAATTACATACGAGAGTAAATGCATTGCTATTTATTTTTTGATGTTATCTATATATTGTAATTATTCTAATTTTATTATTCATGTACTATTTTGGTTTGATTTAGTAATTTATCTTTGAATAGACATAGTTGCGACTAGTTTTAATTTTTCCATAATATAATTAATTTTAAACGTTTAGTAATTTCTTAATATGATAGAGAGAACTTAGTTGAGTTAAATAGAACAACATTAGAGTAAGTTTGATTTTTCCATACTAATTATTTTTGTAGATAATGGTAATGTGCATATATCATTTGTATATAGAAATTTTTTTATTAGTTATATTTTTTTATGATGAAAGTTGAAGCTATAAAAATTATGTGATATCATACTCTCACTCTCAATTTGGAATATGGGGGAAAGTTCCTCTACAAAGACATGAATTGGTGTGTGCTAAAGGGGCTTGCCCCTTAGGAAGCCACATCGATACACCCAACTATCGTTGCGTGATGAAGGGGCTTGCCTCTTAGGATTCCACATTGATAGTTGGGTGGTATACGGTGCTGAGAAGATATTTTTAAATTCACCCGCCAACCCTCCACTCAGAAATTCACCCTCCCATAATATCGCAACCGTCCCTTTTGGAATGGACAGTTGTGATATTATGGGAGGGTGCATTTTGAGTGAAGGATAGACCGTTGGCATTTATTGATACTTGAATTTGTCATGGATATTAGCTTTACGATGTTGTGGTTTATTTTATCATATTGGATGACATATATTAGATTTGTTCATGTATTGTACTAACGTTAATTGTATATTTCTGTATGCATGTGTGTCGTTGTATTTAGTTTCTCTTCTTGTGTGGAGAAAATGAATACACGAAGTTGTATTCATCTAAATCCCATCGGAATAACATTGAATACTCCCAAATTTCAGAGGGAGGAAGCTTTTAAGATGCTCCACATTTTTGGTCTACATAGATCACCATCACCAAAATAAACCGTCAAAACTGAAAATTGCAAACATGGTTAAAGCCTCGACTCAATTTTCTGGAAACTTCAGTGATTTATTTGTCTAAGTTCCGCACTATAGATTCCCATTCACGTGGATACGGTAGAATATATGACATAACAGAGGAAGCCCAAAAGTACGAGCCTCCCCATAAGCTGAGGAAGATGGTGGTTACGGTCATAAAACCAATGATAGATCCAAAAATTTGTGCAAAAAATATTGCACATGGAACGTAGCTCCAAGTTTGCTGCTAAAAACAAAAAAAAATAGATACTGCTTTTATATGTTTTGTACTAAAAAACTTATGACATGTTTGAAAAAAACCTATATAAATATTTAATTTTTGTCGAATGTTGATTCACACGAGCTTAAATATATTTTATTTTGTTGTTCGAATATATTCTTGATTCACACAAGCTTAAATATTAAATATGTTTTGCATTGGATTAAATATGTTTTCCATAGTATGAAAATGTGTTTCTACGAGATTATATTTTTAAAATTACTAATGTTTATATATTTTAGAGCAAGTTTAGATTATTAAAATTTATTTATGTTATAATTATATTTAGGTACCAAATGCGTATTGGTAACGATTTTCTAAAATCTTCACAACCCCAAAAATGAAATGTCTTCAGGCTTATTTGAAACCAATCAGTGAAGTCTAGTTAAAAAAGGAAAAATTAACAAGGTCTAAAAATATTTAAATATTCATGTCAAATTCACTAAGTATGGGTTATGATCATTTGTCCTATTTAAGATTGTATTGGTGCAAATATCATTTCCAATCGTTTATGGTATTCATATGGCCCCCCTTCGATTATTTATTTATTTATTAATTATCTTGTGTAGTTCTAAGTCTTTTGCTAGGTCAGTGCACTTGACAAGGAATTTAAGTCCAAAAGGTTTTGGTAAACTACATGTTTATGAGAAAAGAGTCCCCATTCTCTTTGAAATTTATCCATGTGACCCTTGGTCTACCTTATTCACATTTTTTGATAGTCATATATCAGTTTGTTTATTTGTGTGTCAATAGTGTTCTAATATGAGTTCAACTCATCTAGAGATGCACATGTACCCTACTTAATCTACATAATATAGAAAATCAGTATTGTTTGAAAATGAGTTAATTCTAGAGAATTCAAGTACTCATTGAAGCATGTAATTTTAATACTAGATATACATTACAATGGTTTTGTAGTGAATAAACTATAACAATTATTGGAATGTCATTCACATTACTATATGTTATTGATGGACTTGTTAAATATCAAGAAAGATTAGTATATTTGATAAAATGAAAACCCCAAAACATATTATTGTTTCCTTATGGTTTAAACTTCAGCATCCCATTTAGGGAAAGCTAAAGAAGTACATTTTACCATTGATTGTAATGAAGTTTTAGAAACTTGAGAGAGGTTTTCGTTTATGAAAATCTACTCGTAATAACATATTTTGAATTAAAGTGCACAATATTAATTGGAATGTCAAGTGTATGGTTTAGGTATGCTTGAAATGTCAAGTGTACAATATACACTTGTTGGTTCTAATAAATGTAAGTTTTCTAGTTTTCCTATGTCTCATAAAAATCAATTGTACTACAAGATTTGGATGATCATCTTCTTGTCACTTCCCAAGAACATGATAAATCTAAACTCTATCTTGGATGATCATCTTCTTGTCACTCCTATGAACATGATAAATCTAAACCCTATGTACTAGATATTTCTTTATTGATTTGGTTTTGAAAACTAATCAAATGTTATTTACTGTTCTACACCCATTTTAACCCTAATAAAATGTTTATAGATATTGATATTGCAAATAGATAGAAATATATCTATTCATAATATACTAATCAATTTATTAAGTGATTTATTCAAATTTAATATTTACCCATTACATTTATAAAATCATAATTATAGGAAAACATATTTTTTAAAAATTATTCTAAATTGTTTCCCTAAAAGAAGTCGCTCACGAACACATGACGTTAACTCATTTAGAGTGTATGTCCCTAGACAAAGTACTAACTCCATTGAATCTCCAATAAGAAATCATTATTAATGAACATGAACTCAGAGCAAATGTTTTAGGGCCTTGTCATATGTTAAATTACAGATGTTTGTATTGAAAAAGTCAAATTTGAAGTGTTCATTCTATTTTTTTAATGTTTGCTTACGATATATTTTTGTCCATTGTAAAGGTAAACATGGTTTCCATTTGGAGATTGGAAATTCATGGAGTGTCGAATACCTCCAAAAATCTTGCATGTTCATCGTTCATATTATACGAACCCTGATGGAAGCAAGATAGTAGAAAGAGGTACAATTGTCAGAAATGCCACTATGACCTTCCACCAGGCTGAGTATAGGGCCTTGATATTGGGTCTTGAGGAAGTGATACACCACGATGTTTGGAACATTTGTGTGTTTTCTCACAATATGCTTGTTGTGAAACAAATGACTAGTGTATACCAATGTAACAATGTAAATCTTTCAATTCTTTGAGTTCAAGCGCTAGAGAGTGTATCTCGCTTTGTGAAATGTTCATACATGCATGTAAAAGTTAATAGAGGTAGGTTAGATGTATGTCAAGTGTCTAGGGACACTATAAACCAAGAAGTGGTAGCTTTGCTAGCACTTGCCATGGAAGACATTTCAATATGATATATGTACACACTGTATTTCCTTTTTGCGTAATGGTAGACATACATTATTTATTAGATTGTGAATAACTAATATTATGTGAATTGTCTCCAGCGTATATATTATATATTTTGTGGATAATATGATGATACATCATATAGTGTTGGTTGATAAACCGGGCATTTTGGATACATCATGCTTTAATCCTATCTTGTCTTGTAACACACTTGCAATTCACATTTCATGTTTACTTCGGAAACATCTAGAGTCGAGTATCTAGTTTTGAAAAATAATGTGTGCGGCTAACTTCATCACAAATCATTTATTGTGCACGATTTTCTCAATATGAATGCAAAATACAAATAAATAAGTTTGTGCACCATTTGTTTCAGTTTAACTTGTTTTACAATGTGTCACTTCAATGATGGTTATGACAACACACATGAACAAAACATGCAGAAGCTTGCGACATGGGTCAATCCATGTTCACAATCTATTCTTATGTTTTCAGGGAAGACATAAATAATGAGACGGTAATATATAACTTTGTAAACATTAATTGTTTGTCATAGCAATGTACCTAATGTCATTTGTTGGGATAACAATTATGAAATTGTTGTCTTTTCACACAGGTTTCTTCACATTCCATGATGGTAATATTCGAATATGTGAACATTACTTCTTTTGTAAAATACTTAATATTTTATGTTGGGCTAATAGTTATGCACTTGTACTCCCTAGATACAAGCACCTTCACATCACATGGTGCGTATGTGTTTCGAAAGCGTCATAGAGGAAGAAAAGGGAGATGATCCTCCAACAGTTGATGGTGATATGTCAGATGGTCCTTTCCAAGCCCATTCGCTTCAGATATCCGTGAGCCACCTGTAGAGTATAGAACTAATATGTTAATGGTCGTATTCGTTATGTCTGCCAGCATGGATCATGTGATGTTAGTGGGGATGTTAGGTTTTCTGAGTTGCATAGACTAAATCGACATCACCAAGTAGAACAAAATCTTCCCTCCATGGAACCTTGTAAGTGTGGCCGTAAGCATACAGGGAAACACCACCTATCTCTCAAGATAGAAGCAGGGCATACATGCAAAAGAGGGAGGTGGATGTGAACTATGTCCTGAGGCAACAATTCTACTTGCAATGGAGGAGGGTTATCAATCGAGTTTGCAAAAAAGAATGCAAATCTTGATTCAAGGAGTTGAGCCAGGAAGGAAAGAGGGAGGTGGATGATGCAATGCATGCCTATGATTCAATGGAGATGTGAAAGGTGAGAGAGGAGCATTGGTTGAGAGCAAGAGGAAATAAAAACTCAAATATCGGAACAAAGGTAAATTTAAGATTAGTATAGTATTTTATATATTATGTTTGGTTGGAAATCAAAAACTTAATATTCTGTCATGAACAGGAAGCTAGAGAAGAGGGTGGAACAAGTAGCAGAAATGTTGACCCCCCTACGAATGATAATGTAAGTAATTATTGGTCTTTCATAAGTAAGGATAAAATGTAGTTTTTGTTTATTTTTGTATATACTAACTATAGGCATGCGTAGGATTATGACATTCCCTTGTGTCAACTCCTACGCTGACAGAGAGACTCGATTCATAGTGCAAAACAGAGAGAGGTAAAAACCACTTAACACACACTTGAAAAATGTATGTTGCCTTATGTTGTTGATACTTAAATTGTCTTGATGACTCGATTGTTGTAGGTGGAGGTTTGCGATAACACGCCCCCTTCTCAATCAGCATGTGGTCTCAATCTTATTGGAGAGATAGCTTCACGTGAGGTAAGAGAGGCAAAGATGAAAAATCCCGGAGTTACAACTTCTTTTCCAGTCGAGGAGAGAGAGGGTGACGAGGGGAGGCACAAGGAGAGGGGCACAAACACCGTTGCTGACAGTACGAGAGAGGGTGGAGCTAGACTGGTAAGTTATTGAATGTTCTCATTTGATTTTTTGTATTCTTTTTTGGTGAAATTAAGAAAAAGTTATTAATGCAATTGAGATTTTTGTTATTCTAGGATTTTCCTGACGGGGTCAAAGTCAGGTTAATGTCAAATGATATGGTTGTTACGAGAGGAGTGGTTTGTGATAGTAGCCCGCATGCGTAAAGTGTCATGGCATCACACTCCCCAAATTTACTATCAAAGTGATTATTTCTGAGGCCATTATTCCCACTGCTCCATTTCCCTACCCTAATACATTTGCAAACACTTTGGCAGAGTGTGTCAAAGGGTTTTCTATTTGGGATCTCAGTGATATCAGACTTGAACACTCGTGAAGAGGAAAGTAGATGTAATGGATGATTTAATTTAATTATGTGTTTAACTGAGAGATTCATCTACGTTGAATTATTTACTATATGGTTGGCTTTTAGGATGCGGTGTGGTTGAGACAACGTACTCAGATAAAGACAACACACCACACTCGAATAAAGACAATGGATGTCCCACCCGTTCTTGGCATCACGCCAAATTTTGTTCATAGAAATGAGAAGAAACATATTATTTTATGATGGAGTATTGTTATCGCTAACACTAGGCAGTGAAGGAGATCCATTTATTGTATAACATTGATTGTGAGATTCGATTACTATATGTGTGTATCTGATGATGATGTTACTTTAATGTGTTTGAGGTGTAGATTTAGTATTACATTATTGATATATTGAATATGGTTTGTGGTTATGGGTTACATAGAGTTATCCATTTACTTCCTTGTTTATAGTGCATTAGATGGTTTTTATTCTTGTTATGTGACATTCCATTTACTGTATAAATGATGATGTTGTCACTGTGTATCTGGTTAATGTATTAATGTGACTATGGATTGGGATTACGGTTTATGGTATGTGGTTACATAGTTGTGTTCTTCCTTGTATGTCCTTGGGTTTGACGTGTATGCATAATTTTTCTTTCAAATTTTGTACTTGGGTTTGATGTGCTTACAAAGCTTTTTTCTATATATTTCATCCATGATAATATTTTGTTAAGTATAAGTTAAGTGCATTATTTCCTTTCTAATTATGTTTGAATGGTAACAGATAATAATTGATTGTTTTAATACAGGTTTATTTAGATGGCAAGACAAAAAAGACTGGAAAGCGCAAGGCTTTGCCAGTGTAAGAACCAAATGATTATGAAACATTCGATAGTGATACTTATGCGTTCAAAAATAATGCAAAGAGCTCTACAAACAAAGATGTCGGTGCTACACAAGAAGATGAGCCTTCCTTGTCAGTTCGTATGGATTTAGAAATGAAACTTGTAACAAAGAAGACAAAGATGTATCAAAACCAGCGTGAAATCTTTGCATTGGAAAATTTATATTTTACGAAAAAAAAGGAAATATTGGACGAAATAGGAGAAATTGCCTCAAGGTAGTTGGATTTGGAGTTTGAGGTTTAGGAATTAGAACTAGGAAATTAAGAATTGGGAGACAATGTGTGAAGCAGAGAAAAACAGTGTTTGCAAATCAAGTAGAAAAATTTAATACCATTCTTAAAATACACGAATATCAGAAGGAAGTATGGAAGAAGATGTACATGCAGGCCAAGGTGAAAATTGAGGAAAAAACACTAGGCACTCCCACCCAAGACAATGATAACAAATGAATATACCACTCATACAACCTTTGAGATGAAAATATGCTTGTTAAACACATATTGAACTTACTTATATATTTGACATCAGTGTGTTATTGTACTTTTATATTTCACTTACATATTTGAAAAATTTTACTTATATATTTGACATATATGTATACATATTGATTATGTGGTATATAAAAAATTAGTTATATTTAATGAATTTTGCCTTTGTAGCATAATAGATGATATGGATAGATGTATGTGGTTATATTATAATTATTGGATGTATGTGATTTTACACTAATATGGTTGTTTTTCGGTTGATGTTATGATGTGCATATTAATTAGTATTTAGATCATGTATATGAATTTCTATATCTGGTATGCGATGTGATGAATAAAGAAGAGTAATACAAGTGTGATTAGAAGACAAGTGTATATATGTGTGATGAGGTTGTTACTTTAATGTGTTTGAAGTTTACAATTTAGTATTACATTCTTGTTAAATTGAATATGGTTTGTGGTTCTGTTTATAGCGCATTAGATGGTTTTTATTCTTGTTATGTCACATTCCATTTATTGTATAAATGATGATGTTGTCACTGTGTATATGGTTAATGTATTAATGTGACTATGGATTATGGATTACGGTATATGGTATACGGTATATGGTTACTTAGTTGTGTTCTTCTTCCTATGTATGGTATATGGTTACAATTACGTTTGAATGTTAACAGATATTAATTAGTTGTTTAAATACATGTTTAATTAGATGGCAAGACAAAAGAAGGTTGGAAAGCGCAAGGCCTCACCAGTGCCAAAACCGAAGTATTATGCAAAATTCTATAGTGCCAGTACTAATGTGTCTGGAAAGACTGTAAAGATCCCTGAAAATGAAGATGTTGAAGTTGAACAAGAAGATGAGTCATCCCTGTCATTTTGTATGGAAATAGAAATGAAACTTGAAATGAACAAGGTAAAGTTTTATAAAATCGAGCATGAAAGACTTAGACTGCAATATTTAAAATTGTCAAAAGAAAAGAAGGAATTATTGGACCAATTACTAGATGCTTCCTCGAGGAAGATGGAGTTGGAGCTTGAGGTTCAAGAGTTGGAATTAGAAATTAAGAATTGGGAGACAACGTGTGAATCGAATAAAAAAATGTTCAAAAATCAAGTAGCAAGCTTTAATTTTGTTGTTAAAATTCACGAAGGTCACAAAGAATTATGGAAGAAGATGTACATCCTGGCCAAGGCATTGAACTGAGAAAAAAGTACCAATCACTCACACCGAAGACTGTCTAAGTGACCTTTGACATAAAATATGACTTTGTAATAAAATGACATTGTTCATGTGACGACATCAACAAATGTTAGTTAAATGTATATTTTAGTTTTTAAAAGAGTAAATAATAATTAAACCATCAAAACATAATAAAATATTAGAAGGTTTTAAAATCAAATAGCAAGATTTAAATTGGAATAAGATTTAAAATGTGTGAGTATTGTGAATGTTACTTCTAGTTAATGTACATATTATAGAGAATTCAAATTTCAAGTACTCATTGAAGCATGTAATTTTCATACTACATATACATTACAATGGGTTTTTTAACAAGTAAAATATAACAATTATTGGAATGTCGTTCACAATAATATATGTTATTGATGGACTTGTTAAATGTTTGCAGGTTTGACATCTTCATGTAATTTTCTTTCAACTTGTGCATATATTGATAAATGGTTTGATCTTAGTTTAAATGTGTGTTACCATTCATTAAGACTATAAAATTGTTTTCATTTCTTCAAGTCTAACTTCTCATCTTCTCATAGTTTTTTTGCAGTGTTATACAGATTTAATGCCAAGGATTTTCCATTTCAAAAAAATGTTTTGGTTTTCAAGAAGTTTACAAGAATAATATTGGTTATTCTAATGTAATTCATTATTATCATCTAGTCTTATAAGAGATAATTATTATTTGC
The DNA here is from genome assembly GCA_019776745.2 of Taxus chinensis. Classification (NCBI taxonomy): domain Eukaryota; kingdom Viridiplantae; phylum Streptophyta; class Pinopsida; order Cupressales; family Taxaceae; genus Taxus; species Taxus chinensis. The sequence goes on along the minus strand of CM034146.1, from coordinate 971,639,854 downwards.
TATGGTTACTATAAATTTGGTGTAAATGTATAAATGGTTTGTCTAATATTATGATTTTATCACATTGTATCCATTGTAATATGGGCTCCACACATGGGTTTAAATAAAAAGGAGTGGAACTTGTGTTATTTTGGTTGTGTTAACATTCATATAAAAACTATTGATTATAAATTAAGCATGCATGTTATATCTAAAAACGACATCTCTTATGATTTCATGTTATATCTACAAAGAATATGATTTCATCTTTTCATTTCTGTTATGTGTTTTAACGTGTCGAAAAAAACTCTATTTTTTCATCACTTTGAAAAAATTCAACCCTCATCCACCTGATAATTATTTGATGTGGATTGCATCGTTAGAACAAGGAGGAAATACATTGGGGGTTACACCTTGTTATAAATCAAATTGTGTTTTTCAAAGTGCTGAAAAACACCGTGCATTTTTCAACGTGTTGAAAAACACACTCTGTTTAACAACACTTTTAAAAAATTCAACCCTTTTCAATAACAGTGGATTGTATCGTTACAACAAGGAGGAAATGCATCATGGGTTACACCTTTTTGAGAACTCAATTGTGTTTTTCAAACTGCTGAAAAATGTCGTGTGTTTTTCAACGTGTTTTAAAACTTGCTCTAATTTTTTATCGATTTGGAAAAATCAACCCTTTTCCACCTGATATTTTTTTAGTGTGGATTGCATCGTTACAACAAGGAGGAAATGCATCATGGGTTGCACCTTTTGAAGAACCAAACTGCGTATTTTAAAGTGTTGAAAAACACCGTGTGTTTTTCAAAGTGTCAAAAAACTCACGCTATTTTTTCATCATTTTGATAAAACCAACCCTTGTCCACCTGATAATTATTTTGTGTGGATTAAATCATTACAACAAGAAGGAAAAATATCGCGGGTTACACCTTTTGGAGAACCGAATTGAGTTTTTCAAAGTGTTGAAAAACACCATGTGTTTTTCAACGTGTCTGAAAAAACTTGCTCTATTTTTTCATCGTTTCGATAAAAACAACCCTTTTCCACCTGATAAGTTATTTGTTTTGGATTTCATCGTTACAACAAGGAGGAAAATAATCATGGGTTGCACCTTTTGGAGAACTGAATTACATTTTTAAGTGTTGAAAAACACCATGTGTTTTTCAACGTGTCTTAAAACTCACTCTATTTTTTCATCAATTTAGAAAAACCAACTCTTCTCCACCTGATACATATTTGATGTGAATTTCATCATTACAACAAGGAAGAAATGACATCTCGGGTTGCACCTTTTTGAGAACTGAATTTCATTTTTCAAAGTGTTGAAAAACACTGTGTGTTTTTCAACATGTCAAAAAACTCACTCTATTTTTAATCATTTCGATAAAATCAACCCTTGTCCACATAATAATTATTCGGTGTGGATTACATCGTGGGTTGCAAATTTTAGAGAATCGAATTACATTTTTCAAAGTGTTGAAAAACACCGTGTGTTTTCCAAATTGTTGAAAAACACCGTGTGTTTTTCCAACGTGTCAAAAAAATCACTCTATTTTTTCATCGTTTCGATAAAATCAACCCTTGTCAACCTGATAATTATTTGGTTAGGCTTGCATCATTACAACTAGGAGGAAAAGCATCATGGGTTGCACCTTTTGGAGAACCAAACAATGTTTTTTAAAGTGTTGAAAAACATCATGTGTTTTTCAACGTGTCAAAAAATTCACTCTATTTTTTTATCGTTTCGATAAAATCAACCCTTGTCCACCTAATTTTTATTTGGTGTGGATTGCATCATTACACTAAGGAGGAAATGCATCGTGGGTTACACCTTGTGATAAATTGGATTACGTTTTTCAAAGTGCTGAAAAACACCGTGCATTTTTCAACATGTCTTAAAACTCACTCTATTTTTTCATCACTTCAATAAAACCAGCTCTTCTCCACCTGATATTTATTTTGTGTGAATTTCATTGTTACACCAAGGAGGAAATACATCATGGGTTGCACCTTTTTGAGAACCGAATTATGTTTTTCAAAGAGCTGAAAAACACTGTGTGTTTTTCAACGTGTCTTAAAACTCACTCTTTTTTTAATTGATTTGGAAAAATCAAATCTTCTCCACCTGATACATATTTTATGTGGATTGCATCATTACAAAAAGGAGTAAATGACATTTTGGGTTGCACCTTTTTGAGAACCGGATTATGTTTTTCAAAGTGTTGAAAAACCACTGTGTGTTTTTCAACGTGTCTTAAAACTCACTCTTTTTTTAAATGATTTGGAAAAATAAACTCTTTTCCACCTGATAAGTAGTTAATGTGGACTACATCATTACACTAAAGAGGAAATTCATCATGGGTTGCACCCTTTCGAGAACCGAATTACATTTTTCAAAGTGCTAAAAAACACCGTGCATTTTTCAACTTGTCTTAAAACTCACTCTATTTTTTCATCGCTTCGATAAAACCAAATTTTCTCCACCTGATATTTATTTGGTGTGGATTGCATCATTACACTAACGAGGAAATTCATCATGGGTTACACCTTTTCAAGAACCGAATTGAGTTTTTCAAAGTGCTGAAAAACACCGTGTGTTTTTCAACGTGTCTTAAAACTCGCTCTTTTTTAATCGATTTGGAAAAACCATCTCTTCTCCACCTGATAATTATCTGGTGTGGATTGCATCATTACAACAAGGAGGAAAAACATCACATGTTGCACCTTTTGGAGAACCAAACTACGTTTTTCAAAGTGTTGAAAAACACCGTGTGTTTTTCAACGTTTCGAAAAACTCACTTTATATTTTCATCGCTTCGATAAAACCAACCCTTGTCCACCTGATAAATTTTAGTTTTGGATTTATCATTACAACAAGGAGGAAAATCATCATGGGTTGTACCTTTGTGAGAACTGAACCACGTTTTTCAAAGTGTTGAAAAACACCGTGTGTTTTTCAATGTGTCTTAAAACTCACTCTTTTTTTAAGCAATTTGGAAAAACCAACTCTTCTCCACATGATACATATTTTATGTATATTGCAACATTACAAAAAGCATTAAATGACATCGTGGCTCACACATTTTTTAGAACCGAATTATGTTTTTTAAAATGTTGAAAAATACCGTGTGTTTTTCAACGTGTCTTAAAACTCCCTCTTTTTTTAATCATTTTAGAAAAACCAACTCTTGTCCACATGATAAGTAATTGATGTGGATTTTATTGTTACACCAAGGAGGAAATGCATCATGGGTTGCACCTTGTGATAAATTGAATTACGTTTTTCAAATTGCTAAAAAATACCTTGCATTTTTCAAACCTGTCTTAAAACTCACTCTATTTTTTCATCGCTTTGTTAAAACCAACTCTTCTCCACCTGATAATTATTTGGTGTGGATTGCATCATTACACCAAGGAGGAAATGTATCTTGGGTTGCACCTTTTCGAGAACCGAATTACATTTTTCGAAGTGCTGAAAAACACCGCGTGTTTTTCAATGTGTCTTAAAACTCACTCTTTTTTTCAATCAATTTGGAAAAACCAACTCTTCTCCACCTAATAAATATTTTATATGGATTACATCATTACAACAAGGAGGAAATGACATCACAGGTTGCACCATTTTGAGAAACAAATTATGTCTTTCAAAGTGTTGAAAAACACCATGTCTTAAAACTCGCTCTTCTTTTTAATTGATTTGGAAAAACCAAATCTTGTCCACTTGATAATAAGTTTATGTGGATTGCATTGTTAAACCAAGGAAGAAATGCATCATGGGTTTCACCCTTTCGAGAACCGAATTACATTTTTTTTAAGTTGTAAAAAATACCACGCATTTTTTAACGTGTCTTAAAACTCACTCTATTTTTTTATCACTTCGATAAAAACAACTCTTTTACACCTGATAAGTAGTTGATGTGGATTGCATTATTAAAAAAAGGAGGAAATGCATCGTGGGTTGCACCTTTTTGAGACCCAAATTACATTTTTCAAAGTGTTGAAAAACACTGTGTGTTTTTCAACATGTCTTAAAACTCACTCTTTTTTTAATCGATTTGGAAAAACCAACTCTTCTCTACCTGATAATTATTTGGTGTGGATTGCATCATTACAACAAGGAGGGAAAACATCTCAAGTTGCACCTTTTGGAGAACCAAATTGTGTTTTTCAAAGTGTTAAAAAACACAATGTATTTTTCAACGTGTCGAAAACTTCACTCTATGTTTTTCATCATTTCAATAAAACCAACCCTTTTCTACCTAATAATTATTTGGTGTGGATTGCATCATTACAAAAGGAGGAAAAGTATCATGGGTTGCACCTTTTGGAGAACCAAACTACTTTTTTCAAAGTGTTGAAAAATACCGTGCGTTTTTCAACATGTCTTAAAACTCACTCTATTTTTTCATCGCTTTGATAAAACCAACTCTTCTCCACCTGATAATAATTTAGTGTGGATTACATCATTACACCAAGGAGGAAATGCATCATGGGTTGCACCTTTTCGAGAACCGAATTACATTTTTCAAAGTAACACTGTCTATTTTTCAACGTGTCTCAAAACTCCCTTTTTTTTTAATCGATTTGGAAAAACCAACTCTTGTCCACCTAAGAAGTAGTTGATGTGGATTTCATCGTTATACCAAGGTGGAACTGCATCATGGGTTGCACCCTTACGAGAATCGAATGACATTTTTCAAAGTGCTGAAAAACACAGTGCAGTTTTCAACGTGCCTTAAAACTCACTCTATTTTTTCATTGCTTCAATAAAACCAACTCTTCTCCACCTGATAAATATTTGGTGTGTATTACATCATTACAACAAGGAGGAAATGCATCATGGGTTGCTCCTTTTCAAGAACTGAATTGTGTTTTCAAAGTGCTGAAAAACACCATGTGTTTTTCAACCTATCTTAAAACTCACTCTTTTTTAATTGATTTGGAAAACCCAACTATTCTTCACCTGATAATTATTTGGTGTGGATTGCATCATTACAACAAGGAGTAAAATCATCGCGGGTTGCACCTTTTAGAGAACCAAATTACTTTTTTCAAAGTGTTGAAAAACACCATGTGTTTTACAATGTGTAAAAAAACTCACTCTATTTTTTCATCATTTCGATAAAACAAAAACTTGTCTACATGATAATTATTTGGTGTGGATTACATCATTAAAAAAAGTAGGAAAAGTATCGTGGGTTGTAGCTTTTGGAGAGCCAAACTACATTTTTCAAAGTGTTGAAAAACACCGTGCTTTTTTCAACGTGTCTTAAAACTAACTCTATTTTTTCATTACTTTCATAAAACCAAATCATCTCCACCTAATAATTATTTGGTGTGGATTTCATCGATACAAAAATGAGGAAATGCATCGTGGGTTACACCTTTTCGAGAACCGAATTGCATTTTTCAAAGTGCTGAAAAACACTGTGTATTTTTCAACGTGTCTTAAAACTCGCTCTATTTTTAATAGATTTGGAAAACCAAACTCTTCTCCACTTGATACATATTTTATGTGGATTGCATCATTAAAACAAGGAGGAAATGACATCGCAAGTTGCACCTTTTTGAGAACCGAATTATGTTTTTCAAAGTGTTGAAAAACACCATTTATTTTTTAATGTGTCTTAAAACTCCCTCTTTTTTTAATCGATTTGGAAAAACCAACCCTTTTCCACCTGATAATTAGTTTATGTGGATTGCATCATTACACCAAGGAGGAAATGCATCATGGGTTGCACCCTTTTGAGAACCAAATTACATTTTTCAAAGTGCTGAAAAACACTGTGCATTTTTCAACATGTCTTAAAACTCACTCTATTTTTTCATCGCTTCAATAAAACCAACTGTTGGTGTAAATCAGCAGCACCCCTAGATGTTGATCAGAATTCTAGTTTGACCTTTTGGACATCCAGTGTGATTGCACAACATTGAATCTTTTCCCCAAGTGTGGGACTTGTAAAATGGGAAAAGAATCTCCAGTTTAGAGGTTGGTTCCTCAACTCCTCTGATTCGGTGTTACTTGTAAGTTATACAGAGGTTTCAAACTCAAAATCCTACTCTAAATTCCAAAGGGGATAGAGATAGAGAATGCAAAAAACTAAAACTAGTGCTAATAAGGTGATGCACCAAAGGAGTGGTGAGCATTTTTACTTCTACAGATTGACACAAATCATGGAAATGCAACAAAACTTCATGCACAAACTGATAAACTATAATGGAAGGTCAGAAATGAATCAAACAACACAAACAGAGGATTAAAACTCATTCACAGAGCCTACATTGTCGTTTCAACATCAAAAACACTTGCATTACAACATCTGAGAGGAAAAAAATAGGTTTGCAGTATTGGAAGAGGTCTGATATTCCACAAAATCACTTTTCAAGGTGAAAAGGGAGCCCTGCAATCCATAAAAAAATGTTCCACCTTCAAAAAATGAGCCAAATCTGGCTTTTACCATGCAAGAAACGACCCCAGGAGAAATAAATGTGGGAGAGCTTCAACCACTGACCAAAAATGCAATAAAATAGCATGGGCATCCTTACAGGTCCATCCCCTGACATTTTTCACCATGCTGGGAGAGAATGCAAGTCATTCTTCATTAAAAATGGTGGTTGAAATGTCATTTCTGTTCATTACCACATGCCTAAGGAATTTTTCAATTTTATCTCTAAAAACTCCATCAAAATACTAAATTGACCCTGGAATATTGTAGAGAATTTCACCAGATTTCCGTTGATATAAAGAACGTGAAAAACCGAGCTTTGGATTGAAAGTTATGGCCATTTGAAATTTTAGGGCAAAACAAGGCCAAACAGATTAGCGGGCAAAAAATTGGGCATGGAGTCATCAAATTCTCTACTTGGTACCCCAACTGATTAGAACATTGTAAGGAGGAAGATTGAGGGTGGCACATCACCTGATTGGGGTAAGGCCTGCAAAACACACTTCCTGGAACAGCAAGCTTGTGTTAAAGCACTTAGGGAAAGAAAAGCTAATCTACAACAAAACAATGTGCACAAGCACTTGGAGGAATGAAAACCTAAGCTAATATGTACAAGGTGGAGAATTCCCTTTAGTAGCAATGCTTTAGATGGATTCCATTGACTGGAATCTACAGTTCTTCGCCATCCAATGAAGACAATTGGAAAGCATTATTGTCCTTACACTTTGTGACCATGTATGGGCCACTCCAAATGGCATTAAATTTTGAATGTCTTCCCGGTTTTGCTCTGTCTACATCCCATTTTAACACTAGATCTCCAACTTGGAAATATCTATCCTTGGCCTTCCTATCAAAGGTCTTTTTGATTAAAGCTTGATCCTTCTCCATTGCTTGGGATGCCTGATTTCTAATTTCTTGGAGCTCCATCAATTCTACATATCTAACCTCCATGGGCCCAAACTCCAACAACTCCAACTGTTTCATGAGTTCCAACGTTGGCAACTCAAGTGACATGGGAAAAATTGCCTCTCTTACATAAACAAGCTTGAATGGAGAATTACCTATAGATCTTTTAGGAGCTATCCTATCAGCCCATAAGGCTAATTTCAACTTAGTATGCCAAGATCTCTGATTTTCATCAAGAGTCCTCCTAATGATCCTTAACAATTTCTTGTTTGTAGATTCAGCCTGACCATTACCCTGAGGGTAATAGTTTGATGAAGTACTTAGGTAGATCCCATTCTTGACAGCCCATTCAATTACCTTGGACCCAATTAATGCCAATGCATTATATGATATTATTGTAGCAGGTATGCCAAATCTGGTTGTTATTCCCTCATAGAAATCTAGGATGCTAGATTCATTTACTTCCTTGAGTGCTACTGCTTCAGTCCACTTGGTGAAGTAATCTGTTGCTGTTAAAATCCATTTGTGCCCTTGGCTTGAGTTGGGATTAATGACTCCAATGAAGTCCAAACCCCATTGCATGAATGGTTGGTCAACTAAAATTGGATGCAATGGAAGGGCAGCTAGTCTCTCTTTACTTGTGAAGAATGCACAATTCTTGCACCTCTTGATCCATGCATAACAATCACTAAAAATATTGGGCCAATAATATCCAGCCCTCGTGATCTTTAGAGCTGTCACTCTTGGTGCAAAATGACCACCAGCTGATCCACCATGGAACTCTTCCAACACCCTATGAATTTGATTTGTACCAATGCATCTCAACAGCACTCCATTCAAATCATTTCTAAACAAAACACCATCAACAAGGGCATATGGGATAGCCTGCAATCTGAAGTGTCTTCTTTTGGTCTTGTTCATCTCTGGAGGGCATAGACCTATGCTTAGGAAGTGCATTATGTCTTGGGTCCAGCAAGGAGTGAGGATACCATTATTTTCCCCTTGAGTGCTTCCTTGCTCATGGCTGTCTTGCAATGCCAAAACAACCTCTTTCTCGTTGCATGCTTCCTTTTGTTTGTTCAAAATCAGCTGCTCACACAATCCTTTTCCTCTGACTAACTTGGTGACTTTGATCTCTATGTCATACTCCATGACATGAGTAATCTAACCTGCTCTCTTTTCATTCAAGTCTTTATTGAGGAGGAAGTCTTTAACTCCCACATGAGAAACCAGCAATTGAACCTTGTTGTTTGAAACTAGATGCTTGAATTTCTTCAAGCTCCTGATTACTGCAAGAACATGCTTCTCAATGAAATAATATCTCACCTCATAGTCCTCCAGGATTTGGCTGAAGAAAGCAATTGGCTGCTCATCATTGTCTTTGTTCTGTTGTACCAAAATTACAAAAATAGTATCATCACCCCCAAATGCATAGAGGATGAAATCCTTGGAGAAATCCAGGTTAATGAGAGTTGGGGCTTGAGAGATGGCTTCTTTGATTGCTTCAAAAATTTCTTTTCCTTTTGTTGTCCATTTGAAAGCTATGCTTTTCTTTAACATCCTCGTGATAGGCTTGACTAGGGCTACAAAATTTGGGACAAACCTTCGAACAAAATTTATCCTCCCCAAGAAACTTTGAAGGGCCTTCTTGCGGCTTGGAAATGGTAGTGCTCTTATGGCTTCAAGTCTTTCTGGATCAATTTCTAATCCTTCTTTGGAGACAATGTGGCCAAGGAGTTTTCCTTCATGGGCTAGAAAAATACACTTTTTAGGATTCAAGGAAACTCTAAATATTCTGCACCTTTGGAACACTTTCCTCAAATGAAAGAGATGGTCTGCTACATTTTTTGAAAAGTAGTGATATCATCAAGATATATCAGCACCATGTTGTTAATCAAATCCTTGAATGCCATGTCCATTACTCTTTGGAAAGTAGCTCCAGCGTTGGACAGCCCAAATGGCATTTTCCTGTATGCATAAGTCCCCCATTTTGTTATAAAGGTTGTCTTGAATTGATCTTCTTCTTTCACCATAATCTGATTGTACCTTGAATAGCCATCAAGTAATGAAAACCTCTCCAAGCCGGCAATAACTTGTAAAATCTGCTCCATAGAAGGAAGTGGATAATGATCCTTGAGAGATGCTCTATTCAAATATCTGAAGTCAACACACAATCTGATTTTCCCACTCTTCTTTCTAACTAGAACCGAGTTGGCCACCCAACTAGAATGCTTGATAGGGAATATGATTCTTGACTCTATCAACTTATTCAATTCTTTTCTCATGAGGGGCTCCATGCGTGGATTGACTGGCCTTTACTTTTTTCTGATGGGTTTAGTACCTGGATCTAACTCAATGGTGTGTTGAGCTAACTTGGGATTGAAACCTTTCAAATCTTCTTAGCTCCAAGCAAACACATCAGGGAATTATTGACAAATTTGTATGAACTCATACCTTTCTTGCTCAGTTGTCACTTTACCAACTTGGAGTGATTTGCCTTCTTCCACCAAGATGGACACTGAATCTTCTCCCTTGACTTAGATGTTTGCTTTCTCCTTCCTAAACTGATCATTAGGATTGAAAATGGACTCCAAAGGAATAAGTCCCTTTGGTAGTTTGTTGGTTCTCAGCTGTACCACTTGGTCACCATATTGTTGCTCTAACTTTTCCTAATTTTTAGCTGAGAACTCAACCTCTTCTTGCAAGAAATGGGTGATTTTCTTATCATTTTCAAACACTTGCCAACTTACATTGTTGTCTGGCACTGAAGGCCTTACAATCACATGGATGTTTTGTTGTACCTTGTCTTTTTGGATGCTTTCAACAATGTCAAAATCTGCCCCAACTGCTGCAAGCCTGTCAGCAGCTTGGTTCTCTTTTCTAGGAATGGATTTGATGCCAAAGCCCTCAAAATCCTCAATGAGGTCCCACACCCTATTTTTGTAGCACTTGAGCAGATCATTCTTGATAGCATGTTGCCCTTTAACTTTGTTGATAATCAACTCACTGTCACTAAAGACTTGCAAGTTATTTATTCCTTTCTTGATTGACCAATGCAATCCTTGTATCAAAGCTTCATATTCAGCAGTGTTATTAGAGCATGCAAACTAAAATCTAAAAGCTGAATAATACTTAACTCCTTGAGGTGAAACAATCATAGCTCCCCCTCCAGCCCCTTGTCTACTCCTTGATCCATCAAAAAACAAATACCATACCTCATTGTCATCCTTGTGGTCTAGCTTGGAAAAACCCAGTGTGTTTTTTAACGTGTCTTAAAACCCACTCTTTTTTTAATCGATTTGGAAAAACCAACTCTTCTCCACTTGATAATTATTTGGTGTGGATTGAATCATTATAAAAAGGAGTAAAAGCGTCATGGGTTACACCTTTTGGAGAACCAAACTGTGTTTTTCAAAGTGTTGAAAAACACAGTGTGTTTTTCAACGTGTCGAAAAACACCGTGTGTTTTTCAACGTGTCAAAAAACTCACTCTATTTTTTCATCATTTCAATAAAACCAATTGTTGTTTACCAAATAATTATTTGGTGTGGATTGCATTGTTACAACAAGTAGGAAAAGTATCGCGGGTTGCACCTTTTAGAGAACCAAACTGTATTTTTCAAAGTGTTGAAAAACACCATGCTTTTTTTAACGTGTCTTAAAACTAACTCAAATTTTTCATCACTTCGATAAAACAAAATCTTCTCCACTTGATAATTATTGGGTGTGGATTACATCATTACATCAAGGAGGAAATGCATCATGGGTTGCACCTTTTCGAGAACTGAATTACGTTTTTCAAAGTGCTGAAAAACACCGTGTGTTTTTCAACATGTCTTAAAAATCACTCTTTTTTTAATCGATTTAGAAAAACCAACTCTTCTGCATCTGATAAATATTTTATATAGATTTCATCATTACAACAAGGAGGAAATGACATCGTGGGCTGCACCTTTTTGAGAACCGAATTACATTTTTCAAAGTGTTGAAAAACACCACGTGTTTTTCAACGTGTCTTAAAACTCACTCTTTTTTTAATCGATTTGGAAAAACAAAATTTTGTCCACCTAATAAGTAGTTGATGTGGATTGTATTATTACACTAAGGAGAAAATGCATCATGGGTTGCACCCTTTCGAGAACCGAATTACAATTTTCAAAGTGCTGAAAAACACTGTGTGTTTTTCAACGCGTCTTAAAATTCACTCTATTTTTTCATCACTTCGATAAAACCAACTCTTCTCCACCTGATAAATATTTAGTGCAGATTGCATCATTACACCAAGGAGGAAATGAATCGTATGTTTCACCTTTTCGAGAACCGAGTTACATTTTTCAAAGTGCTGAAAACACTGTGTATTTTTCCACGTGTCTTAAAACTCACTCTTTTTTTAATTGATTTGGAAAACCCAACTCTTCTCCACTAGATAAGTATTTTGTGTGTATTACATCATTACAACAAGGAGGAAAATCATCGCGGGTTGTACCTTTTGGAGAACCAAACTATGTTTTTCAAAGTGTTGAAAAATACCGTGTGTTTTTCAATGTGTCAAAAAACTCACTCTATTTTTTCATCGTTTCGATAAAACCAACCCTTGTCCACCTGGTAATTATTTGGTGTGGATTTCATCGTTACAAAAAGGAGGAAAAGTATCATCAGTTTTACCTCTTTGAGAACCAAACTGCATTTTTCAAAGTGTTGAAAAACACCATGTGTTTTTCAACAAGTCTTAAAATTAACTCTATTTTTTCATCGCTTCGATAAAACCAACTCTTCTCCACCTAATAATTATTCAGTGTGGATTGCATCATTACACAAAGGAGGAAATGCATCATGAGTTGCACCTTTTTGAGAACCGAATTACATTTTTCAAAGTGCTAAAAAACACCATGTATTTTTCAACATGTCTTAAAAATAGTTGGAAGAATTCTTCAAGAATATGCCTAGACTAAGAACCCAATCAGTGATTTTGGTACCAAGGAAAGATTTTACATTATTAGATATAATGGTTTGAGTAATTCCAAACCTTGTTACAATACCTTCAAGAAATTCAAGGATGAATAAACCGGTTGATTCCTTGAGTGCGACAGCTTCTGTCCATATGGTGAAGTAATCAGTAGTTTTCAGCTCCCACTTGTGTCCAACACTTGAAGGTGGATTGATCATGCCTATGAAGTTAAGACCCCATTACAGAAAAGGCTGGTCTGCTTGGATAGATCAGAGGGGAAGCATTGCATATTTCTTCTTTCTTAAAAAGAAAGCACATTATTTGCATTTTGTGACCCACTTGTGCACATCTGTAAACAAGGTGGGCCAAAAGATACATGTCATTATGATATTCATTGTTCTTGTCTTGGCAGAGAAGTTACCACTAGATAATCCATCATGGAATTCTACTAACACTTTTTCATTTGTGCCATCAATACACCTTAACAACATGCCATCAAGATTTATTTGAAGAGAATACCATCAATCAAAACATAAGGAATAGATTATAACCTTAGATGTCTTCTCTTTGACTTGTTTAAAATAGGAGGGTATACACCCTCAGAAAGCAATGTTATCATGTCTTTCATCCAGTCACACTTTCCAAGATATACACTTTGTTTAAGTTCTATGCACTGGAGACCTTCATCCATAAATAATGAAGTCTCGGGTTCACTTTGCACATCCTCAGAAATCTGCTTACAGAGTGTGCTACCTCTTACCACCTTAGTGGCTTTGATAGTCACATCATACTCCATGATTTTTGTCACCCAGCTCACTCACTTTTCACTAATTTATGCTCCCATGATGAAGCCTCTAACATTGGAGTGAGAAACTAACACCTTGATATGATTTTTGGCAAACATGAGCATGCATAGGATGATGAATACCTATTTATCTATGTGATTTTATTTCAACTCATAATCCTTAGTGTTTGACTGAATAAGCCACTGATTATTCAATTCCTTATTCATTTTCTTATGTTAGGACATCAGAAACACTTGCATCAACACCATAGACATAAAGGATGAAGTCTTTTGAGTAGTATGAGTTGATGAGTGCTGGTGCACAAGAAATATCTTGCTTAATTTTGTTGAAGATCTCTCTTCCTTCTACTTTCCATTTGAAAGCTATGTCCTTTTTTAGCATCAGGATGATGGGCCGAACCAGTCCTGAAAAGTTAGAAATGAAGTGCTTGACAAAGTTAATATTTCCAAGGAATGATTGTAATGATTTTTTATGCGTCAGAAAGGAAAGAGATAGGATGCCTGAGATGCACTCAGGATCAGCTACAATTTCATCCTTAGAAACTACATAGCCCAGAATCTTGCCTTGCGCCAGTGCAAAATCAAACTTCTTAAGGTTAAGAGATACCCCATAATTTTTGCATTTCTCAAAGACTTTCTCCATGTGTGCCATATGATCCACACTCTGCTTTGAGAAGACTGTAATGTCACACTTCTTAGGGTTAAGAGGTTTGTACTTGTTCACCTTTAATGGCATGTATGTCACACTTGGATCACCGAGGTCACTGTAAAACTTGCAACAAAGGATGCACCTACAAAAACTTCAAATAGACATCAAATCCTAAAAAAGAAATATGCAAAATGAGGGGTCAGAATGTCCACAGCTATCACAATGGTGGACTTACAATTAAGCGCTACACTACATCTCATGTTGAGTTATGGATCTCAATTACTTTATTTTAGCATGCTATATCAACTTGTAGGAAAACAGAGTAACTGTCATTAGTTATGAAGGGACTGACATCGATCTCCTATGACCGGCATCGGTCAGGAAAGTAGGAACTAACATCGGTTAGGGCTAACTGGCGTCAGTTACCTGTGTGTGATTGTTTTATTTAACTCATGGGAATTAGATATAATTTTAGTATTAAAGTAGATCTATTGATTTTAATTGCATGGCTAAGTTCCCTAAGTTTTTATATGCCTATATAAGCATAAAATCTAGGGTTTGGAAGTAAAGGATTTGTAAGTATTGATGATTATTGTGAAATAATTGTGAGAGAGATCATTCTTGGAGAAGGAGAAGATTGAGAGAAAGAAAGTATTGTATATCTTAGAGGTGTGGAAGATTATAGATCTTCAATTGTATATCTTTTGAAAGCTTTGAATAATATATTGGCTTATTTCTTGCTGGATGTAGCCGATACTAGGTGAACCACGTTAAATATGCTGTTGATTTATATCTCTTGTTTTGTATATTTCTTCTAGTAGAATATCCACTTTTATTGTATGTATGCTTAGATCTCATTGGGATTATCGTCATCAAAATCCAAGAGATTGGGAGGCATACACCCAACCAATTTGGGGTGACTGACATTATCGTGTAGAGAATCTATAGGTTAGTTGAAGCGTTGATATTCTCAAAATGGGACATGAGATAACTCATTTAGTTTTGGGGGTTTATATTTCCCCTTCTGTCATAATGTATCATAATTCCAAGGATTAGACTCCCCTTGAATCTTATAAATAGCTCCATGATGAGAAAATTTGACACACTGACAATCGGAAGAAGTGATAGTGTGCATGTGATGAGCCAATGGTCTTCCTAGAATAATATTATAAGATAAAGGAAAATTGAAGACTGTGAATTTGATGCAGATAGTCTTAGGGGGGATGGTGAAAGGCAACAAGATGAATCCCATGGGGGCATATTTCGACAATCATACCCTTGGAAGGTGTTAAGTGTAGATTTTAAGTTATTTATTGAGTAACCAAGAGCCTTAATGAAGTCTCATGAGGCCACACATGTGTCATCTCCTTCTTCAATGAGAGAACACTTTACCATAGTGTGATTGATCTAAACTGAAATTAAGAGAGGTGGATCATTTGCGCAGAGAAAGAGCCCATCATGGACCATGGAGGCTATCAGGAAGCTAATGCAAGAGTTAGAAAGTGTGATAAGATCAACATGAATGGAGAGATTCTTACATTAGCTATAAATTCTTTCCTCCAAACCATGCAATGTGGGATTCTACCCCTAAAAGTGAGGAACAAAATGTTCATGCCAAACAATGTTGTCATGATATGCTCACGGTGGTGAGGTGATGTATTCATGAGTTCCAAGAAGGGGACTAAGATATGAATATGGGAAAGTGTTTTAAGAGGATCCCACTCATCATGACTGAGTTGTGTGGTAGGCTGAGAGTGATGAGAGTCCTCATAAACAAATCCAACAAAAGCAAGAGTGATCAAGGAGACTTCTAAAAAAAAATTCCTTAGTTTCTATGCCATCGGCCCTATAGGTTATATTTTCACAGGGGATGATTGTTTCTGTAGCCATAAAAGTAAGTTGAGTCACCATCGTCCTTGTAGAATATTTTTCACAAGGGTTGATGGCACCTGGAAGGGGAAAATTTTTACTTTGGGAAGCCTTGTTCTGAGGTATAAAAGTATATATAACCATGTGAGTTCAAGGATGGGATGATGCAGAATATTCAGGTTCTATATAATTTATGACACGCTTCACATCATTAATTGCAACCATATTTTCAGGAGGATAATCAGTGTTAACTACATTGGCTATAGTATGCTCTTGCTTAAAACTCTTAGCAACATTATGGTTAGGCATGGGATTAGATAAGATCTATAGCTACTCATTAGCTTGGTTGATATCTTCATGGTGATCTTTTTGTTGATTTGTATCACGGGATTTGACTACTTTAGTCAATCACTCTCGAGTGATGATATCATGGTAAAATTTTGAACCTTGAACAAAATTGGTGGTAGTTGTTTGTAGTGCATGAAAATTTTCATGGGAGTGACCCCAATTAGCATGCCACCAACAAAATTTATTTTCATCATGTCATTAAGGAACATGTCGAGATGGATCTAAGATTGCATTGAATGACTTAAGTGACATTTTAACTCTTCTCTTCTCAATGGTTGATGATAGCTAGGCTGATTTTTTTCGTTGTTATTTTTTTGGTCAATGTTGAAAACAACCCTATTCAAAGAAGTAACAAGAGGAAGAGTATCATAGACTTTGTCATCTTCTACGTTTTTATTTTTAGAACATTGAAATATTTGGACTTGTGTATTAGTTTATGTCTTAGGAGGATATTTCTCAAACTCCCTCATGAGATAATATTTTCTTTTAGCTTGTTCAAAAGCCTCTTTTAGAGAGGTGGGAGAGAAAAACCTAACCTTGTATTGAAGGTAAGGTTCAAGAGCTCATAGGAAAAATTGGAAGATGTTATCACTAGGCATGTTATATTTTGTTCGTGTGGATAGGATCTTCTAATGCTTAATGAAAGATTATGTTGATTAATTATTAGTTTGTTGGTAGTTAATGAAAAAAATGACATTATTCTTGGGTAGATCATGATATTAAAAGTCATTTACCAAGTCACCAAGGATTCTAGCTCAACTATGGAATTAGGGGGTAAAGTATGATATCAATCCAAAGCATCTCTAGTGAGATTCTTAGCTAAACATTTGGTGGCAGTGTATGAATTGGTTCTGATCCATTCCTTGTAAAGGTTACCAAAGGCCTTGATGTGAAGGGTGGGATCAGTGGACCCGTCATAGGAAATAGAAGGAGAAATGCCACTAATATCCATGTTAGCAATGTAAGGTGCTAGAGGCTCTTATTATATTATTCTTAATATATTTTTTTTGATAGGGGGTTGGGTGATGGGAACCCCATTTGGACCATTTGGCAAAGGGGGTGTGTGGTGCCCAAGAGCCTGTTGTAGCAAAATTGACTAGTTGAGTGTGGTTTGCTTGCATTGAAGGAATTAAGATGCAATAGCAGATTGTTGTTGTCTCATCCTATCAAAAAGTTGGAGAATAAGATTAGTAGGGTCAAAATTTGAAGAATTTTTAGATGAACCTACTTCAAGACCTTTCCCTTTTTCTTCCCTATTGTCAAGTTATCCATAGACAAATTCAAGGAGACGTTTTCCAAACATTTATTCTTATTCATCCTTATATAGAGGAAATTGAATGAGGAATTTCTAAATCTCATTAGGATGATCAAACATATTATCATTTTGATTTCTTCTTTTTCATCCCCAGGTGGGCCTTTGTAGCGGGTATAATTTTTTTCCAGGTGCTCATACGACACAACAGTCCATGGAAAAGGGGAATTTAACTTCAAGGTGATGTCTTAGGGAATATCTATACCACATAATTATAAGACCCTCATCCCAGATACTCCATGATGGAGTAATAATATAGTAGAGATAAAATCATGAGATGGATCTTAAAAATGCAATCAATCATACAAGACATTTTACATAGGGGTTGATGGTGTCAAGAGTAAAATTTGGAGAAATAGAAGGAATCAGTCATGTAAGCAGGTTTACACAGGGGGCGAAGGTGTCTAGAAACAAATATGCCAAAACAGACAAGATCACTTTTAGGAAATGATGTTTGTGTAAACTGAGTTTTGAGTTTTTTATAATTTTTGGTGGTTTGGAATGAGATAAAAATTGAAGATGGGTTATTTTAACAAGTTTTACTCAATTAGGAGGTTTGTAGAATTCACATTAGGTTCACCAAAAATGTATGACGAGCCAAGATCATGTCTCAATGGCTTGCACTCCTAAGTATTCTGTTTTACAAGAGTACTTAGGTAATGAATGGGAAACACACATGAATCAACATATAATGGGATGATTTAAAGGGGCTACAGTGAGTGCTAAGGTCACATATCTAGAGGGTAGTAATCCCTTGTTGTAAATATTGACATTGATGTACAAGGAATACTGATAACTATCTCTTATGTTAGCAATATTTTCATTGATGATTACATATGTGTGCCTCTTATGGAAAATATGTTTTGGTTTGAATTTTACATGTCGTGCACCAAATAAAATGACTATATAGTGTTCCACATGTTTTTGTAGTGTTCCATGAGTTTTTATAGTGTTCTGCAGGCTTTTTTGTGTTCAGAAGGTGTTTTGTAGTGCTTCACAGGTTGTGAAGTGCTATACAAGTGTCTTTGGTTTATCACAGGTTATAGCAGTGCCTCACGTGATGAAGGAAAAAATGAAGTATTTTGGTTTGTTTGAAACAATGCCACCCAACAAATAAAAAGCCACGGAAGTAAGTAAGTGATACGATACAAAGGAGGATGGCTGCACAACAAAGATAAATGTCTAAAATGTACATATTTTTCTGAGATGGTCATGTAATGTCATGGGACCAAGAGAAATTAGGGGATGTCCACAGGAGTCTTGAAAAATTCAAATATTCAAATTTCAAAGTATATTAAATATGACTCATGATGAATATTCTAAAGGATCTCTACTCATGTAAAGTCATATATGCTCATGAAATGAACATGTTATATAAGTGAAATCATTTTGGTGTACACGGTATTATGATGCCATTTTGAATAATAAGGAAGAGAGAAATAAGATATTATCCATTAATGAAAATATATCAAGAGTATTAGAGAACAGAGAGGAAGAATAAACTCAAGCAGACTATAATGACAAATTGTTGAAGAAGATTGAAGAGTGAAAAGTACATAAGTCGAGAACAAAACATGGCTGTACAGAATTAGAAGAAAGAAGTGAAGAGTTATATATACGCCATCATCAAGTTGAAGAAACAACTACAATGGGTGGATATTTTTAGTACTGAGTTGGTGCTCGACATTTGGGATTGATGTCTCCAATAAGCTGGTGCTCATAAATCTTGTTGAGTTGGTGCTCGGCCATGGGGATTGGTGTCTCCAATGAGTTGGTTCTCACAAATCAAGTTGAGTTGATGCTTTTATTTAGGGATTGGTGTCTCCAGTATGTTAGTGCCTATAAAAAATTTGTATTATAATTATATGTGTGGTTGGATTTGGATAGTAGCTCCAAGCATCCTTTTCTCTGTGGTTTTTCTCCCGAAAGGGTTTCCACATAAATACTATTTTGTGCAACTGTTATATTTTGTATAATTGTTTAATGTGAATGTTAAAGTTTTAAATTATAAAATTTGGATAATACCGATTCACCCCCCTCTCATTATAACCTCTAGAAGGTAGATATTAGAAGCACACGTGTTAATTCAAAAAGGTTTCTTCTTAAACATGGTTTCATTGTTTGATGGAACAAATTATGTCTTTTGGAGTATAAGGATGCACACCTACCGAATGGTTTTAGGGTTTGATATATGGAAATTTTTTGTTAATGGTTATACAACTCCAAAAACCTCTCCAATAGATTAAGTTGGAAAGAAGGTAAGTAAAAGTAATGCAAAAGCTATGAATTCTATATTGAGTGGTTTGTGTGAGGCAGAAATTTTTAAAGTGATGCATTTTAGTTCAGAAAATGAAAGTTGGGATAATCTCATAAATTTACATGTAGGAGATGATCAAGAAAATAAATCCAAACTCCAAATACACATAGGATAGTTTGAAAGTTTAAAAATGAAGGATGAAGAAAATAGTGCAACTTACCTTCTCCGGATGGATACAATTGTCAAAAATTATTAGAGGACTTGGTGAAGAAATTAAGGATGAAAATATTGTGAAAAAAATGCTAAGATCTCTTCCTCTGAGATTTGATTCCAAAGTTTCTACTATTTAAGAGTTGAAAGACTTAACTATTCTAACAATGTATGAACTGCATGGGATTCTTACAACATATGAGATGAGAATTGGAAGTGATAAATCATCTAAGCCATAAGATACATTTAAATAATCAAAGAAAGTGAAAGACAAGAAACCTAAACCACATGATCTCCCCAACAATGAGTCGGATGAAGAAGAAGCTAACTTTGTTAGAAGACTGAAGAAAGAGTATGCAAAATATAAAGGTAAGTTACCATTCAAACGCTTTGATTGTGGTGAAATAGTACATTATACTAACAAATTCCAATCTAAAAACAAATATGATAAAGAAAAACAAAACTTAAAGGAAATTAACATGTATTATTAATCCAAGAAAAATTATAAGCAAAGAATATTTGAAAGTAAGAAGAATCTCTACCAGCACAAGAAGAACCTCTACACCAAGGAGAAAAGTAACTCATCTAAAGAAAGTGATGAAAACATATTTGCTAGTGATAAAGATGAATCACTGCTCAAGCAAAGAAGAGATAGATTTAGAATATAATGAAGATATTGAATTTGAAGCTGAAGTAGATCTTGAAGGCGAACTCATTTCTACCCTAGAAGAATTCAAGAGCCTAAAAAAGAAAGAAAAAACAATTTCAGAAACTAGAATATGAGTATGGTGCCTTAAAATAAAAGATGACACATGATATTGAAGAGTCCAATTAAATCATTATTGATCTGAAGAATAAACTAGAATAAATGAATAATATTGATGAGGATGTGAAAATATAGTTGAAACAGAAAGAAGAATATTGTGAAAAAATGAAAGGTGGAGTTGTTTACTTAAGAAAGGAACTTGAGAAATCAACTACCAAGTTAAACAAGTGTCTCAAGTTTGAAAATAACTCTAAAGTTTTAGAAAAAATAATCAATAATAAGGGATTTCCATTTATCAAGGCAAGTCTTGGGTATAATGAGGATTCTGCAAAATAAGATCCCAAAGAGTCTCCAAAGATGACAATTCCTGAGACATCAAGAAGCTATGTAGATACACTTCAAAGTTCTACTAGATATTAGAACCAAAAGAAGGAAGAAGAAAATGACCCTTAACACATAATCACTTCAAATGAAAGTTACAAAAAGAAACAAAGTCATGTTCCACACAATACTCATCCAAAGGGCAAAAAGGACTCGACAAGAAGATCATTTCCTCTAAGGCAACATTACAATATCAGGTTTCAAAATTCCTTTTACATGGACATTATTTTTTATGTAATAAGTTTAGTCACAGGGTAGTAGACTATAGATATCATGTAATAAAATGATGAAGATGCTAAATTTGAAGCTAAGTATGGTTCCTTAAAGTTCACCCTGATGATGGTTCCAGTACAAGAGCCGAAACATTAGTGCTAATCTTCCCTACATGGTCTATCCATAAGTTTTCATTTTTCATTTAACCTATGATATGAACCTTAAATCATTGATCATATAAGAAGTTTTGATAGGAAGACAAATGTAAATTCATATGTTTCCTCAAATCAAAATAACAACTCATTTGCACCTCTAATGAATTTTAACATTGAATCTTATGAGTGCCACAACTTTGGGCATAAATCTCACTTTTGTAGAAGTTATTTTGTGGATTCCTACTATAAATTATAAGAATGAGGAAACCATGGACAATCAAAAGGTTGAATCAGAAAAGGTTTGGAAGGTGAAACAAGAGAAAGAAATAAACAAAGAAAAATCCATGATTGTTCAGATAATATTTCATGTGCATAATGAAGAAAATCAGTGGTACATTAATAGTCGTTGCTCAAGCATATGACTAAAGACAAAAGTAATTTTCTTACTTTGAAAAAGGTAAATGGAGGTACTGTAAAATTTGGAGATAATGTCACTATAATATTTTTAGGAAAAGGCACTATTAGCTTAAATAATAATAAATCAGAAACTAAAAATGTCTTATATGTTGCAGGAATAAAGCATAATCTTTTGAGTGTGAGCCAAATGAGTGATAGAGGATACACAATAAAATTTTATGCTAGAGGATGTGAAATCAGAAAGGCAAGTACTATGAATGTTGTTTTTTATTATTATTGATAAATGGTTTTGAAGGGGACCATACCATGTGGTACAAAAAGGCTCAAAAGTCAGGATATACAAAGTAAACACAGTGGTTTTTTGATATGTAAGGGCCACACCCAATTAGAAAAAGCCAAAGATAGGTAGATAAAATAATAAATATCAAGGAAAGGGTAGACTTCCAACAAGAATCCCAACAACAGCCAGAAAATAGTAGAACAATAATTGTGAAACAAAAAAATAATAGCATTTAGTCAAAAAGAACATAGAGGACACAAGACTACTATTTGAGAAACTTATTGAAGACCTTATGAGCATCCACTAAGGCCTTGTAGAGGTTGAGGGAAGTTTTTTGGGAAATTTCTTGGCTTCTCAAAGCTAAGGTCTTCTTCTTGACTTTACCTTCTTTTCATATGTCCTTTGAGATGTCGTTGATGTCACAGATCTATTTTACCTAAGTCTAAATGAAATCAACCAACACTTTATGCATGGAGAGTTGATTAATTTTCATATTAACATTTTTTTCCTTTCTTTCCTCCATGGCATGATGTTTCTTAGTAATAATGTCAATTTATCCTCAATCTTAAAGAGATTTGTAGATCCCAAGTCCTCCTTGGTACCTTCATTGAGAAGGAAATCAACATTATCTTCGATGCCCTTTATTGTATCTACCTACTGCTTCAATTGGGATCTTAAGTCAATGTTTTTTTAGGGGTCAAGAGTATATTGCATAATATCTAGGAGACTCTCAGCAACATCCAAGTCTTTACCCTTTGAGATACTTTGTTACACCCTTTTAGCAGGAGGGGGTCATAGGGGGGAGCACAAAAGCTAGGATTATTTATTCTGACCTTGGGCTACTATTGGGGGGGGCTAAGGTGATAAGATGACTATTAGTCACAATATCATGGAAGTATTGATACAAGAGGAAAATAACCCCCTGGTGAAGGGGGATGCCATGCAGGTGAGCTTGGACATCCAAAATGGATTTCTATAAGGAATGAAGGATATAATATGAGAGGCTAACCTTTAGAGTGCACCTGAAATGGTTCAGTAAGACCAAATGGTGAATAGGTAGAGTTGAAAATCGGCCCTCCAAGGTAATATACCTGACTACCATCTTAGCAACATCTCCATATGGAGGTGGGATAGAAGAAAAGAGCAGACCAGTTTTACCAATCTTCATGGATTTGTCCCCTTCCACAAATCCTCTCTTCAGCGTCCTTGTCAAATTTGTTTCTGTAGAATTTTATATTATTCGTCCCTAACCCAATAATAAAACAAATCAAGTTTTTGGTAATGCCTTAACTCCTTACCTTTAAAGGTAACTACTCTATCCTTTCATTTGTGGGAAGAGGTGAGAGAAATGTGCTTTTCATGCCCTCTAATCCTCTGCATGAAGTATGTGAAGTCATCCACGTCAAGGGCCTTCCATAATGATTTGTTATGTTTCCATGATGGGTCGTAGATTGTCTCAACTTGGCATGGGGGTTTCCCATTGTGGAGATAATTGTTACATGCAAAGCTTTTGTATATTGGATACAGCTAAAAATAGGCTTCCTAACAGCTCGACTATCAAAGAAAAGATGCAAAAAGTAGAGAGAAGGGAATCGCTTGAGAAAGATATCTCTCAAATGTGATGGGTACACATTGTACTTGCTCTACTTGAGACTAATCTACCAACAGGTTTTATTGAAATGGACATATGGCCTTGGCTTCCTTAGTAATGATATCCTTAGTTGTGTGAAAGATTTCCTTGTAATCATTCCAAATTTTTAATGTTTTCATGATGACATCATCATTGGCTAAAGCATCAGCAGGACTATTCCCTTCCCGATATGTATGGCATATATTAACATTTTAAAACTCTTTACATATGTTCTTGGCCTCATTAATAGAATATTTTATGGTCCAGCTGGGGGGTTTTGTGCCTGTGAGATTATTTATAATGTTAAGAGAATCACCCTCAATAATTAAATTACTTACATAGAGATCCCTAACAATATTGAGACCCTAGAGTGATCCAAAAATATAGGTCAAATTTTTAACTGACCTCGGACCCATATAGGTTGTTAGTGTTTTTGGAAAAAATTACTTCGTTTAAAATAATTCAACTAGTGAAATAGAGCACATAGAATAACTATCACAGTGAAAATTCCCACATTGATAATGGAGTTTGTCAATAACCTACGTCTCCATGTTCTTTTAGAACTAATATATTATCCACTTAATGATTATAAAACAAAATTACAATCTAAGAAAGATAGTACTGAATACAAAATGGAAAAGGAACCTAAACAACGAGTATTCAATCTAGTATTCATCTTCAGGAACAAAATCACATGGTTCCCTGATGACGTACTTGAAGTTGTGGCTTAATAATCCTAAAGATCATGAACACCGAGTGATAATATCTCGGCTTGTGTAGAGATTCGATCTTCTTTTGCAGAATGTACTATGGCATTAAAGTCCACACTCCATAGTATGAAATGTGGCGCAAAAGGCTTATTGGGTAGTTTGAATAACTCCCAATAACGATAATGCCTCTTAAAAATAGGTCTTATCTTCATCTTCTTGATAATAATAATATCGGTCTTCAAATTATGATGATGAAAATGCCTATATGATATACGTCTTATATCTCTCCATGACGCCTATAATATAATAGGTCTTCTATCTCCATAACACCTCCATGATTGCCTTCAAACTTCATGTCGTCCTCCTTGGCTCAGGCATGGAACAATGTTTTATTAGAGAGAACTTGGGGCTTCTTCTTCATAATAATAATGCCTTTTAAATAAAATAATAGGACTTAATAATAATAATACCTATAATAATAGGACTTACATATTTTTATCTCCCAATATGCCTATAATAATAAGTCTTGTATTCCTCCACATAATGTCCTATACAAATAAATAGGACCAATTATTTCTTTCACTCATCCTTAATCTCCTAAGGCTTCATTTCAACCTCCTTATACTCCAATATCATCCTTCGATGGCTCGAGGCTCTTGGAGAGGAGCTCATAGAAATCTTGAATGAGCTTGTATGTCGCTCTTCAAATGGAGGAAGTGGCTTTTATAGCCTTTAAATGCCCACAAAATATGTTTAAATGGCTTATCACCATTATTATAACTAACTCAGCAAGTTGGCTGAGTTAGCTGATTTGGCCGAGTTGGTTGGAGTACCCAATTTGGAGGGGATGGGTAGTGGTTCAAATCCCACTTCCATTGTTTTTCATTTTTCTCGATCAAACCAATTGCCGAGCCTATTGTCAAGATCATTGTGCATGATTTTTCTGCATCTATTATCCATGTGCCCGACCTCTATTATGTCACATGGGACTGTGACCCCTCAATACATGTCCACATAGCCTGTTGTCGTGCCAATTATGCCATGTGACCTCGAACTTTGCTATCATTGTGCCACGTAACCCTTCTTCCTATTTTCCACCCATCCACGGTGTTGGGGAATGCATTTCCCTCTATGTTGGCACTGAGTCACCGGCTGAGCCCATCGGCCTTATCCACATGCATGTGGATTATCCCACATCAAGTAGAAATTGTCTTAGATAAGGCTTTTAATATCCTTTTCTAGCCATACCAATCATGGCTTAGGCCACGTAGACTATTTTGTCAACTAATGTAATTGTGGATAGCTTGGATATTATCTTGCCCATGGATGTAGATGCATAACTCTCCCCATAGATCGCGGGATCTACTCGATCAACTCACATGTGCACTCATCCAATGCAATGTAAAGTAGCTCATTGCTTGGCTTGATGCATAAATAAGTTAACAACTCAAACTCACCAATGTATATAACTTGTCAAGATAAATATAACTTTCCTAAGTTTACTTGGGGCAAAGTGGTGGCCTAAGGACCCACCACGTGGCATTTTTTTCTCAATTGGTTGACAATGATGACTATTGATGAGACCATAAATTGGCCATAGATTACCATTATTTTGTCCTTCCAAGTTACCTTTGAAAGTGGATTTAAATGTAATCTAGGAACTTATAGTTCGCTTAAGATATAGGATATATATCTTGTTCATTCTTTAGAAATATTTTGTTTATCTATCTTGTTGACTAATCCTATTGATTATTTGGGAAAAGATGCAAAGTCTTGTGTATGCAGGCCATAAAGGAAAGATAATGCTAGTATTGGGAAAAGTGGAATTGATCATGAATAGTACATTTAAAATCAAATATGATTTCATATTTAGATTTCCTCTCAAAAAATTATGCAAGTTCAAAAAAGAATCATCTCAATCTGAGGTTGCATGCAAAAGTTATAGTTGTTTTAAGTTGGCTGCGAAACTTATAGGTTTAGTTCCGGAACTCGCAGGTTTAGTTCTGGAACTCACAGATTTAGTTCCAAAAATTGTATCGATTGAATGATAGTTCAGTTCAGATACTCAATTTGTGGACAATCAAATTTAGTTCCGGAACTTGCAGATTTAGTTTTGGAGGAATAACAGCTTTAGTTCTGGAACTTGCATCAACGGAATGACAGTTTTTGAGTTGTGAAAACTCATAGATTTCAAAGGGAAATATGAGAAATATAGTTCATAGAAATTTTTTTAATAAAAACTTTCATATTTACTAATTTTACCAATGAGCAAAGATGAACTCAGTGATGCAGTCCGAGTTTATCAGACAAGCACTAAAATTTTCATTAGAAACAAAAAATTCAAATAGAAAATATGAGAGAGATTTTTATTCATAGCAATGTGTTTAACAAAAAAATCATTTAATTTGTTACAAGTTTTACCAATGAATAGAGATCTAACTTTTAGTGAGCTGCAGTCCGAGAAACGTTATCAGACGAGCACTAAAAGTCAAAAGGAAAGATAATGCTAGTTTTATAATTGATCATGAAAAGTAAATTTAAAATTAAATCTGATTTCATATTTATATTTCTCGAAAACTTATGCAATTTAAAAAAAAAATCATCTCAATCTAGGTCGCATGCAAAAGTTATAGTTGTTTTGAGTTAGCCGCAGAACTCACAGAGTTAGTTCCGGAACTTGTAACTTATAAATTAGTTTTGGAACTCACAAATTTAGTTCTAGAACTTGTATCAATTGAATGGTAGTTAGTTCATGAAACTTTTAATTCATGGAAAATCAGATTTAGTTTCAAAACTTGCATAAAAGGGATAACAACTTTAGTTCCGGAACTTGCATCAACGGAATATGTTTTTGAGGGATTGTGAAAACTCAGAGATTTCAATGGGAAATATGAGAAATTTTTTGTTTATAGAAATGTGTTTAACAAAAACCTCATTCAGATTTTTACAGGTTTTACCAATCAAGAGAGATCTAACTTTTAGTGAGCTCTAGTCCGAGGAAAAGTGTATCAGACGAGCACTAAAAGTTCCATAAACAGAAATAGAAAAGTTCAAATGGAAAATCTGAGAGAGGTTTTTGTTCATAGAAATGTGTTTAACAAAAAACTCATTCAGATTTGTTACAGGTTTTACCAATGAAGAGAGATCTAACTTTTAGTGAGCTGCAGTCCAAGGAAAAGTGTATCAGATGAGCACTAAAAGTTCCATAAACAGAAACAGAAAATTCAAATGGAAAATATGAGAGAGGTTTTTGTTCATAGAAATGTGTTTAACAAAAACCTCATTCATATTTGTTACATAGGTTTTACCAATCAAGATAAATCTAACTTTTAGTGAACTGCAGTCTGAGGAAAAAGCGTATCAGACAAGCGTCAAAAGTTCCACAGTCAAAAACAACAAAGTCAAATGGAAAATCTGAGAAAGGTATTTGGTCAAAATCATATTTTGAGGAAAATTCTCCTTCCAATAATGTAGAGGAATAAAATCATTATGATTCTTGTTACCGAAAAGTAAGGAGAAGATTTGGGAGCAAATCTTCCTAAAATAAGTGAAGATAAGATTTGACTTCAATAATATATCTCTCTCCATATTTTGTGGAGATGGAGATCTTAGTTGTTAGGATTGGAATAAAGATAAGATCATATTGTATTTCCTAAAATAAGGAGTTGGTTGGATGCATGAATTATAAATGTAACCTTCCACACTTAGATATGTAATGCTTTTCTCCAAAGAAATAAAGATTTGTTCTTTCCTCTCAAATATTTTGTAGTTTTAAGATCTCAGAAGTATGATTTAAATCCTCTTCCAAGGAATGAGCTGGCCACTCATTCCAAGGAAGATGGATCTGTGTATTTATGTTTATGTTTATTCATTTGTCTTTAATTCATTTTGTTGTATTGTTTTTATCTTTGTATTGTGAAAATTCAGTCTGTTGTAAACCTGCAGGTGTTTCATTCAATTATGTTTATTTTTAATTCAGCAATTTCATTTATGCAAGTTTCATTTCTTTCATGCAAATTTATTTATGCAAGTTTGATTTCCTTTATGCAAGTGTTCCTTTATATTATGCAAGTGTGATTTCTTTATGCAAGTGTGTTTACATTTATGCAAGTGTGTGTTTAAATTTCTGCAAGTGTGATTTATTTTATGCAAGTTTGGTTTGTGTTTAAAGGAGTTACTTTCCAAGATCTTCTTCTCTTAATGCATACAGCCTTTGGACACCAACCTGGATTGACATTATTAATGGCGAAGATTGAGGACCCTCATCATTTTGGCATCGTTGTACTGGGGACACAGTGTTATTGGGAGATTCAAAGTTCTCTAAAAGAATATTCTAGTGACAGTAGAATACCTTTTAGCAAATTCTGTGACAGGAGGTATTTGGTAAGTAGTTTCTTTAGACTTTTATTTCCTGTAAAGTAGATTAAAATTTCATTTTTGTAATTAGGAATATTAGATTGTAAATATTTATCTCCCACAAACTAACTCTGTGTATAAGAAAATGACTGTGATGTTTGATCAAGAAGAATAATGGTATGAACAAAGAATTTAGATCTGGAAATGGTAGAATATGATATTGAATCTGGAAGTAGATCCAGTTGATGAAATATCATATGTCATTCTTGATAACCACCACCATTTCCCCTTGTATCAACTAACATCTCAATGATCTTATTACACATAACCTTAGTAAAAAACTATCTTATCCAGTTTGTAATAATGAAGTGGTAGCATTTCTAGTTAACTCCATCCATATTCAGGGATTTCATTAGAGCCAAAATAAAAACCCACTCATAATAAATCCACCCATCCAAATTAGTTTTTCATCCCATAATAAAATTCAATCCTTGAACCATATCCATTAGAAATATTTGTTTTCATGTCTTTCAATTTATTCATTTTTGTATATGCTTGTATAACGTTAAGAAGAATTATGGTGAATATCAAGGAAAGAACTTTTTGAGTACTAACATCTGAGGACTAGATCTATAGGAATTTCCCAGAGTTGTTCTTGATACCAGCATGCAGATTTTGGAGCACCAACAGTATCAACCAAGGAGCATGCAGATTTTGAAGGGACACACGGATACCTTCACTTTCTCTTTTAACAACTATCCATCTCCTGAGATCACTAGTCTGGGCTTTGAATTTTACTATGGTGATTCTGATAATGCACAATTCAAGATGGATTTGAAGACCTAGAAATTGTCTACACAATTTTTGGAAATCTTCTTGGAGTTACCAAGTATGCAAAAAGGTTTTTATGAGATCTCAGACATTGCTTCCTATTTTACACAAGTTGTACTTTGATGAATATAGTCTGATGATGGATCAAATTTTTTTCTAATCCTTCTCATGCTATCATTTCAGCAAAAAAAAAAAAAAACCTTCAAAAAACTTTGATTGGAAAACCAGCTTGCTGGCCAATCAAAGCAAAAGAAAAAAAAAAAAAATCAAAAAACTTTTGATTGGAAAACCATCTTGTTGGCCAATCAAAGGCAAAAAAAAAATCAACTTTGATTGGAAAACCAGCTTGTTGGCCAATTAAAGACAAAAAAAGGGCAGCTCTTCTTCAAAAGCAATCAACTGTTACCTGGTGGCTTCTTTCTCAACACTATTTGACCATGTTAACAATAGGATGACAAGGACAACTAGAGGTATGATCAAGTTATTTTACTCTACTATTTTATTTTTAAGCTTTATTGTAAGTTTTTTTATTACAGCTAGATCCACTTTTAAAATTTCCAAGGAAGCAAGATAAAATTCATATCTCCCCTACTTATATGAAAAATATTTGCACCTCTTTGCAATCAAAATTTTAGAGTCTAATTTATGGGCAGGCATGAATAAACAACATGCATGAGGACATGCATGAGCTTAAGTGCAGGAGAGAAGGAGAAGCATGAGCTATGCATTTTGATTTTAAATATGAGACACAACAGAAGGAGATCCACACAAGAACCTATTGTAAAATAACAGAGATAAAATAAAAGAGAACTCAAAAGCAAAAACAGAAGGAGATCCACACAAGAACCTATGTAAAATAAAGAAATCAAAAGAACAGAAGGAGATCCTACACAAGAACCTAAAAGAAAATAAATCAAAAGCAACAGAAGGAGATCCACACAATAACCTGTTGTAAAAGAAAGAAATCAAAAGTAACAGAAGGAGATCCACACAAGAACCTGTTGTAAAAGAAAGAAATCAAAAGCAGCAGAAGGAGATCCACACAAGAACATGTTGTAAAAGAAAGAAATCAAAAGCAACAGAAGGAGATCCACACAAGAATATGTTGTAAAATCAAGAAAAGAAATAAAAAGTAGCCAACAAGAACCTGAAAAGAAAGAATATCAAAAGTAATAGAAGGAGATCACAAGAACATGTCCTCAATTCGGAGAAGAATCTAAGAAGAGGAGATAATAATGTAATTCATGAGGACATGCATAAGATTAAGTGTGGGGCAATGATGAGGCCATAAATTGGCCATAAATTACCATTATTTTGTCCTTCCAAGTTACCTTTGAAAGTGGATTTAAATGTAATCTAGGAACTTATAGTTTGCTTAAGATAGAATAAAGGATATATATCTTGTTCATTCTTTAGAAATCTTTTGTTATCTATTTTTTTGACTAATCCTATTGATTATTTGGGAAAAGATGTAAAGTCTTATGTATGCAGGCCATAAAGGAAAGATAATGCTAGTATTGGGAAAAGTGGAATTGATCATGAATAGTACATTTAAAATCAAATCTAATTTCATATTCAGATTCCTCTTGAAAAATTATGCAAGTTCAAAAAAATAATCATCTCAATCCGAGGTCGCATGCAAAAGTTATAGTTGTTTTAAGTTAGCTATGGAACTTGTTAAAAATAAAGTTAGTTCCGGAACTCACAGGTTTAGTTTCAGAACTCACAGATTTAGTTCCAAAACTTGTATCAATTAAATGAAAGTTAGTTCTAGAACTTTCAATTCATGGACAAATCAGATTTAGTTCCGGAACTTGCATAAAAGGAATTTTTAGTTCCGGAACTTGCATCAACAGAATGACAGTTTTTTAGGGATTGTGAAAACTCAGAGATTCCAATGGGAAATCTGAGAAGGTTTTTGTTCATAGAAATTTTTTTAACAAAAACCTCATTCAGATTTTCTACACATTTTACCAATGAAGAGAGATCTAACTTTTAGTGAGCTGTAGTCCGAGGAAAAGTGTATCAGACAAGCACTAAAAGTTCCATAAATAGAAAAAAAAAGTCAAATAAAAATATGAGAGAGGTTTTTATTCATAGCAATGTTTTTAACAAAAACCTCATTCATATTTGTTACAAGTTTTACCAATGAAGAGAGATCTAACTTTTAGTGAGTTGTAGTCTGAGGAAACGTGTATCAGATGAGCACTAAAAGTTCCATAAATAGAAACAGAAAAATTCAAATGGAAAATCTGAGAGAGGGTTTTGTTCATAGAAATGTTTTTAACAAAAACCTCATTCAGATTTGTTACAGGTTTTACCAATGAAGAGAGATCTAACTTTTAGTGAGTTGTAGTCCGAGGAAAAGTGTATCAGACAAGCACTAAAAGTTCCATAAATAGAAACAGAAAATTCAAATGGAAAATATGAGAGAGGTTTTTGTTCATAGAATGTGTTTAACAAAAACCTCATTCATATTTGCTACAGGTTTTACCAATCAAGAGAAATCTAACTTTTAGTGAACTGCAGTCCGAGGAAAAAGCGTATCAGACAAGTCAAAAGTTCCACAGTCAAAAACAACAAAGTCAAATGGAAAATCCGAGAAAGGTATTTGGTAAAAATCATATTTTGAGGAAAATCCTCCTTCCAATAATGTAGAGGAATAAAATCATTATGATTCTTGTTACCAAAAAGCAAGGAGAAGATTTGGGAGTAAATCTTCCTAAAATAAGTGAGATAAGATTTGACTTCAATAATATATCTATCTCCATATTTTGTGGAGATGGAGATCTTAGTTGTTAGAATTGGAATAAAAATAAGATCAGATTGTATTTCCTAAAATAAGGAGTTTTGGATGCATGAATTATAAATGCAACCTTCCACACTTAGATATGTAATGCTTTTCTCCAAAGAAATAAAGATCTATTCTTTCCTCTCAAATATTATGTAGTTTTAAGATCTCAGAAGTATGATTTAAATCCTCTTCCAAGGAATGAGCTGGCCACTCATTCCAAGGAAGATGGATCTGTGTATTTATGTTTATGTTTATTCATTTGTCTTTAATTCATTTTGTTGTATTGTTTTTATCTTTGTATTGTGAAAATTCAGTTTGTTGTAAACCTGCAGGTGTTTCATTCAATTATGTTTATTTTTAATTCAACAATTTCATTTATGCAAGTTTCATTTCTTTCATGCAATATTTATTTATGCAAGTGTGATTTCCTTTATGCAAGTGTGTCTTTATAATTCATGCAAGTGTGTTTCTTTCATGCAAACTTTATTTCTGCAAGTGTGCCTTTAAATTTGCACAAGTGTGATTTATTTTATGCAAGTTTGGTTTGTGTTTAAAGGAATTACTTTCCAAGATCTTCTTCTCTTAATGCATACAACCTTTGGATACCAACCCGGATTGACATTATTAATGGTATCCGCTTATAGATCATGAAATTTTTCATTGAAGAGATCTCTACAGCTGATACCGTAGTCTCTGAACTACTACTTCTTCAATATGACACTTGGTTCGATCTCTGGGACATGTGGGTTATGGTCCCACCATGATTCTTCCTTGGTCTTGATTGCCACCTCTTCCCTTTAGGGGTCTTACACTTCAACAATCCCTAACGCTTATACTGCCCACATTTTCCTACTAATGTCTTACATTTCAACAATACTTAAACATCACCATATCTTCCCTCTAAGGGTCTTACACTTCATAATATGTCACATATACAATGATCAACTACCATTCTACTATATGGTTACAATGTTTTGACACAGAATGGTGATCTAGGATAATCTCTCGCGAGCTCCTCTTATTGACGCAAAATGTCAGGTACCATTCTACTATATGGCCATGATGGCCTCTTCATCGAATGAAGATCAAACCTAATGTTATGTGCCAATGGTTATTAGCTACCATCTTGTTGTATGGTCACAATGCCGCTAAACAGAACAAAGATCTGAGTTGATACCTGCAATCTCAATTGTCTGCACAAATGGCTGAAAAACCTCTAAGCTTATAAATATGAGTTAAATCTTATATCCAAGCTCTAACATGTACTCAAAATTTGATTAGGAGATGATGTGTGCCCATAAAAGGGTCTTTATACAAATTCTAAATACAAGTGTAAGGAAAACATTTCCTAATACATAATGTAAAATTAGCTATAAAAATGCTCCATTTTTGGAGTCTTTGTACAATAAGCTTAAATACCAAATTTAAGGGAAAATAATTTCATATGATGAACCTGTCGCGAAGATTTCTCCTATTCAATGGATTATGTACATTGTCTTCTCCATTGCATCACAACATGGATTTACCTCACTCTTCTGTGAGAATAGAAGTGTTTGTCTCCTCTTTGCTGGAAAAAACAACTCAACAAAGAAAAAATATAATGCATCTCGAACGTTAGAAAAATCACTCAAAAATAATATCCCTGTAGGGGTTCATAATGCAAGTATAAAATGAGTACAAACATTGCCCAAAAATTGGGTCTTTTATTAATGTGCCTTGATTTCTTAGATGTGTACAAACATTTCCCACAAGGGGTCTTATCAATACATTCTACCTAGCATAATAGTTTGTTGGTTTTATAATAAGAGCAATAAATAATGCTCAAAATCCCTATATAATAGTTGAACATCTAAATATGTCAACTTTTATTACACCTTAGATTTCTTACCAACTGTAGAATCTTCAATGTTGGC
The DNA here is from genome assembly GCA_019776745.2 of Taxus chinensis. Taxonomy (NCBI): domain Eukaryota; kingdom Viridiplantae; phylum Streptophyta; class Pinopsida; order Cupressales; family Taxaceae; genus Taxus; species Taxus chinensis. Next base: position 971,605,670 of record CM034146.1, on the reverse strand, counting down.
CTAGTCTATCTCAATAGGTTCCATGTGGATCGTCGAACAATCTCTCATCTGCATATAAGATATAATGGAATAATCCAAAAGTAAATTTTAGAAAGATATTAAGGATGGTAAACATGTCCCTCAGCGTATCCCGCCAATCTAAACTCCACAAGTACAAGTACAATTCAATGTCATCACTATTAACTCGGCCTGCACTGATCATCCTGCTAGGATAATAGCAGGTTTGCTGATAAGAACAACCAGCTTAGATAGCAACTTGATCCAAGACCTCAGACCCCTATAGGTTGTTAGTATTTACTGACAAAATTACTCTATTTAAAATAATTCAACTAATGAAATAGAGCACACAAAATAATTGTCACAGTGTAGAAACCCACGTTGATAAAAAAAATTGGCAATAGCCTACATCTCCAAGTTCTTTTAGAATCGATATATTATCCACTTAATGACTGCAAAACAAAATTACAATCTAAGAAAGATAATACTAAATACAAAATGGAACAGGAACCTAAACACCGAGTAGCTATCTCGGCTGATAAGCAGATTTGATCTAGTATTCATCTTCAGGCACAATTTCACTTGGTTCCCCAATGACGTACTTTGAAGTTGTGGCTTAATAATCCTAAAGATCATGAACCTCCTCCATGAACACCGAGTGATAATATCTCAGCTTATGAAGAGATCCGATCTTCTTTTTCAGAATGTCCTATGGAATTAAAGTCCAAGCTCTGTAATATTAAATGTGGTGCAAAAGGACTATTGATTAGTTTGAATAACTCCCAATAACAATAATTCCTATTAAAAATAGGTCTTAGCTTCATCTTGCTGATAATAATAATATCGGTCTTCAAATGATGATGATGAAAATGCCTATATGATATAGGTCTTATATCTCTTCATGATGCCTGTAATATAATAGATCTTCCATCTCCATAACGCCTCCATGATTGCCTTCGAACTTCATGTTGTCCTCCTCAGCTCGAGCATGGAATGTTACTTCACTGGAGAGAACTCGGAGATTCTTCTTCATAATAATAATGCCTATTAAATAATATAATAGGACTTAATAATAATAATGCCTATAATAATAGGACTTACATATTTTTAGATCCCAATATGCCTATAAGAATAGGTCTTGTATTCCTCCACCTAATGGCCTATACAAATAAATAGGACACATTATTTCCTTCACTCAGCCTTAATCTCCTAAGGCTTCATTTCTAACTCCTTATACTCCAATATCATCCTTCGTTGGCTCGAGGCTCTTGGAGAGGAGCTCGTAGAAAGCTCAAATGAGCTTGTGTGTCCCTCTTGAAATTGAGGAAGTGGATTTTATAGCCTTTGAGCACCCATAAAACCTATTTAAATGGCTTATTGCCATTATTCTAATACACTCAATGAGCTGTATGAGTTGGTTAGAGCACTCGATTTGGAGCGGATAGGTAGCAGTTCAAATCCTGTTCCCATAGTTTCACATTTTGCTTAGTCAAACCAACTGCCAAGCCTACTGTCAAGTTCATTGTGTGTGAGATGTCCCCATCTGTCATCCATGTTCTAACCTCTGTTGTGCCACATGGGTCTGTCACCCCTCCAGACATGTCCATGTAGCATGTTGTCGCACCAACTGTTCCACATGACCTCAAACTCTGTTGTCGTTGCACCACGGAACCCTGCCTCCAACTATCCACCCATCCATAGTGTTGGGTAATTCATTTCCCTCTGTGTTGGCATCGAGTCACTGGCCGAGCCTGCCATCCTTATCCACATGCACATGGATTATCCCACATCAAGAGGAAATTGGCTTAGATAAGGCTTTTAATAGCCTTTGCCAACCATACCAATTGTGGTTTAGGCCACGTAGACTGTTTTGTCAGTTGATGTAATTATGGATAGCTTGGTTATTAGCTCACCCATGGATGTCTATGCATTACTCTCCCCATAGTTTTTTGGAGCTACTCAATTAGATTTCCTATGCACTCATCTAATGCAATGCAAAGTAACTTGATGTTTGGCCCGATGCATAAATCGGTTAACAACTCAAACTCGCCAATGTATATATCTCATCAAGATAAATATAACTCACCCAAGTTGACTTGGGGCATAGTGGTGGCCTGAGGAACCACCATGTGACATATTTTTTTTCCTCGATCGATTGATGATGACAATTATCCTGCATAATTATGAGTGTCAAAGACCAAAGGTATGATTCTTCGACCCATGCTTATCTCCTTCACCTGATCTTGATTTCACCACTTGTCCTTCTGAAATGTCCTCCAAATCATAGAGAATAGTGAGGGCCTCATCATAATTATTTTATTGGGTGCTCATGGGACTAGCATAGGAAGAAAGGGGATGTCCAAGATGATTTGTGATTAAACCTCCACCACTCGTAGTTCCAGGGTTGCCCTTAGAGGCACCATCAAAATTCAACTTATGTCAACCTTCAGGTAGAGGAATCCATTGGACAAGAGACTTATCTATATTGGGCGTTTGAACTTGAATCTTCTCAATATCAATATTCCATATAATTAAGAATTTATCCTCTTCCTTGGGATATTTTGAATTCTTGGGGGCTTGAATTTCATAATATTCTCCTTAGCTTCAACAGTAATATCATTTAGAATCCTCTTGCTAGATTTCGTGATATTTCTGAAAATGATGGAATTACAAGATTTCCAGATTCTCCAGATGGTATGGGATAAAATGAACCTCCAAAGCTTCCTAATCATGTCATGTTTGAAAGGAGGTTTCCATTGTTTCTAGGCTTGCACTATATCATTCGGGAATGACGAGTCAATGCCAAATCTATTAAAAATGAGTTTCCACATTACAACAACAGTAGTACAATGCAAGAAAAGGTAGTGTATAGTTTCAGACTCCTTATTACAATGGAAGAACCTATTAGGCATAGCGGAGAATCTCTTTATGAGTTTTTCAATGGTTACTATGCTCTTGTTCAAAACCAACCAAAGGTAATGGTTGATTTTAGGAGTAAGTTTTTTATACCATATTTTGCTCTAGTTAAAATCACATGGAGTTTCATCTGTAGAAAATTGGTACCCAGTTTTCACCAAGTATTCTCCATCAAAGGAATGGGTCCATATGAACTCATATTTAGATTGAATCTGACTTATTAAGATGTGGCTGAGAATTCTTTGTATGTCCTCTATAAGATCTATATGACAAGAAAGATTGGTATTTAGAATCTTCCATTGAATTCTTCCATTAACACAGAATATGTAGACACAAAATTTTTTTCTGGATATTGTTATAAGGTTTTTTTTAAGCCACTCCCAAGATTTATTGTTCTTAAGGATTTGGAAATCAGCCTGGAAATCTTCCCAAAAGACTATGTCTTCCGTAGTCCCTAGATTCCATCAGATGGATCCACAAGGGAGAGTTTCAAACTTCAAGAAATTTTGAGCTTTTCCTTGATCATGATATTTATCTCTGATAAGATCAGTCTAGGGGTGATCTTCTTTGAGGATCCTCCAACTCATTTTAGAGATGAGGGTAGTGTTCATTTTCTTGATTTTTTTAATCCCTAAGCCGCCCACTCTTTTTTTAGTGTAAGCCTTGTTCCAACCCACTAAATGGAACCTATTTTTGTCCTCAGTACCAGTCCATAAGAAGCATTTTTCTCCTTAGTACCTATTATCTGTATGCTTTCAATAACATCAACAGGAATGAAGGATAGGGACATGATATAGATAGTGAGGTTTTGAAACATGTTCTTGATTAAGATACATTTTCTAACATTGGAGAGAATGGCTCCCTTTCGGTCCAGCTAGTTTCTTTTGGAACCTATCAAGAAGAGAATTCCAAACATTCAAATAAAATTTGTTAGTACCTAAGTGAAGACCAAGATAGGTAATGGGGAGAGATTTTATCTCACAACCCAAGAATTTTGCAATTTTTCTTTGTCTATTGGGAAGGGTATTGAATAAATAGAGGGAGATTTTTTCAAAATTGATCTGTTGACCCGAAGCCTCCTCAGAATTTTTAAGAATGAAATCCATAATCTTAGCTTCAAGAAGAGAAGCTAGAAGAAGTATAGTATCATCAACAAATTACTGATGAGAAACAATGATCTCCAGAGAATTGGGTTTCCATCCTTTGAGATATCCCAAGTTAATTGCTCTAGTTATGGCACAGTTGAGACTATCTACCATTATGATGAAAAGGAGGGGAGAAATAGGGTCTCCCTACCTTATACCTCTATTGATGGAAAATAAACCTACCGAAGTGCCATTGACAATGACTGAGAATTTGGGAGTGGAAATGCAAGATCTAATAATATTTCTAAAGTGAGTAGTGAACCCAAATTTCTCCAGCACTTTGTCAAGGAATAGCCAAGAGATTTTGTAAAAGGATTTACTCATGTCTAACTTAATGATCATGCCAGCTTTTTCAAAATTTTCCATCGAATGAATGGTTTCATGAACCATCACAATATTTTCCTAGATGATCCTGCCTTTTACAAAACCCCCTTGTTGTTTTTAAATAATATTAGGAAGGAACGACTGAATTCTCATATTCAATTTTTTTGTAAAGATCTTGTATAATACATTTTCAAGGCTTATAGGCCTGAAATGTTTAAATTCCTTGGCCTTAGGTTTCTTAGGAACCAAAACAATGAAAGTGTTATTAATCTCTTTGAGAAGTTTCCCTATTCTAAAAATTCATTGGCTGCTTTTAGGAGATCCTCAAAGAAAATATCCCAAAAAAATTGATTAAAATTAGCTGAAAACCCATAAGGTCCTGAGGATTTATCCCTTTCCATACAGAATATCTCCTTTTGTAATTATTCTATGGTGGAATATTTGTTGAGATTGTTAAAGTCTTCTTGATCCACTAGATTAATAGGAATAGAATCAAGCAGTGTACCAACTACCTCTATAGACAAATAAGTATTGTCATTTATGAGATTTTTGTAAAAACTAAGAGCTTCATCCTTGATGATGTTCTAATCCAAAGTAATTGTGTCGTCATCCAAAGAGACTTCTGAAATCATGTTGTGTGCTTTATGTTTGAGGGTTGTCATGTGAAAAAACTTAGTATTTCTGTCACTTTCCTTAAGCCATAAAACCCTAAATTTTTGCCTCTAGAAAGACTCTTCTCTAATACAAATAGTATGAAATTCAAACAAGAGATATTCCTCAAGGATATAATCTTCATGTGACATGCCAATAACTGCAACCCTTTTTGCCAACACAGAAAGCTCCTCCTTCAACTATTTCTTTTGGATGAAAACATTTCCAAATACTTTTATATTCCAGATCTTAACTTTCTTTTTGACATTTTTGATTTTTTGGACAAACCTGAACTATGTTGTGCCTTCCAACTCTAAGCTCCATCATTATTTGATTATGTCCTTAATGTCCAGGTGGTCAAACCACATTTTTTTAAACTTAAAAGAGGAATGGGAAGGCTTATCGGTGATAAGTATACTAAGCACAATAGGGTTATGATCTGAACCAACTCTAGGAAGAGAAGAAAGGTGGAAGCCTTGGGATAAAATCCAATTAGTAGAAATAATACAATGGTTTAGCCACACTTGAATGTGCTCATCTCCTAATCTCTAATTAGACTAATTATAATTATTTCCATTGAACTCTATATCAAAGAGGTTACAAGAAGAAATGAAATTAGCTAAATCATCCATCCCAGTAATATATTCAGAGGAAAACCCTTTTTCAGCTAGAGAAAGAGGAGTGTTAAAATCCCCCATGACCATCCAATGTAAGTGATCTCAATTAGCTCAAAAACTTTTTAGATCTTTCTAAAGTTTTTGTCTACCATGGAGAGTATTAGAAGCATATATAACAGAAAGGATCCAAAAAATTAAGCTATCGGGAATTTGAAATGCAACAACAAGGTGATAAGATGAGGAGAAGATCACTTTACTAGTTACTAAGGAAGGGTCCCAAAGGACAATAATGCCTTCTAATGCCCCTCTAGAATCAACAGATGTCCACTTAGCTTTTTTCCAAATATTTTTGCTATAAGTATTCATTGCTTCAGATTTCATCTTGGTTTCTTGGATCGTCATAATGATGGGTCTACGAGTTTTTCTCAATTCCTTAAGAGTGTGTTGTTTACCACCCCCATTAAGGCCTTTGATGTTCCAAGAGATAAATTTTATTGGAACAAGTGGGGGGATATGTTTTCCAGATGGTCCAAAGTGGATTGGGTTCCATACATAAGATCTTTATTGGTTTCCTTTTTCCTCTGATCATTATTTGTTGGTATACCCTTTGTGGTATTAACCCTTGTATTAGCTTGTCTCTTAGAAGATCTAGTACTCCTAGAACAAAAAGCTACCCAATTTCCATGTGACTTTTTTTGTCATAGAACAAGGCATCAAGGACATCTTCAAAGCCTTTAGATTTTCGAGTTTTGGCTTTGATAAGTGATTAACTAAAATTAAACTAAAGGGTGGGAAATTAGGATAATAGTTTATCTAATGAAGGAACAATAAAATGTTGTGAAAATGCACTAAAATAGAATGGAATAAGTTTAGATAATTATACTAAGTTAAATAAAAACCCTAATGTGTAAGGAAGTAAGGAAAAATGACTTAATTGATTGCAGAAGACTCTCACAAAGTGTCACAGGTATGAAAGTAAAATCAAGGAGTAGGAACGATCACTCAGAAGTCTTGAAAAGGCTAGATCTAGAGGATCTGAGAAGATTGAGGTGTGGACACTAAATTTAGGCTTTAATTAATTGACGTAATGTATTCACCTAACCATGACCCCTTACCCTGCATTCATATTAATTTAATTACTTACAATTGAATTAATGTTCATCCTCACATTATTAATTAACTTAATTACTTTAATTAAGTTAATTTACATACCTACCAAATCACCTAGACACCTCACCATGGACTTATTCCTAGCCTATTAATTAACTAAGATTGAGTCTCTACTTATCTTAAACAATTGGGACTCTTTCAAACCCTAAAATTAAAGTCATATTCCTTCTCCAACAACACTCTCACTTATCTAAGTGCCAACCCTCACTTGAGACCTGGATTAGCAATCAAGATCACACAAACATAGTAAAGATCAGGCTATTTTTGGTAACTTTGACTAATTCACCCTAACCGACACCGGTTTATCCTCAGCCGACATCAGTCACCTAAACCACCATCGGTTCCTTTATATACAAATTTTACAACTCTTTACACGGGTTGGTCATTCAGTTTTAAGGAGTTCTATTACAATCAAGTGTGAATCTCAAATTCATTCCTTCATCCAAACGATGATGACACACCACCAGAGTGTAGCACAAGCAACAGGTTCTCTTCCAGAGCATTGGAGTATCCACGGGAACACACAAGTTGCACTGTTGCGTCACTGAACCAGCCATCACCTCACCTATCAACCACCAGCCACCTTCATTCACAAGATCTTCATAACAACAAGTAAGTAACATGGTTTTCATCATTTGTGCTTACTTTACTGTAGATATTTTACTTCTTTCAGTATTTCCATTTCTACTATTACCCGAGATATCTCCATCTTCCCACCAATCCACCTACCCAACCATTTCAAGTCTTTCCACCTTTCTTAACCTCTTCCTCTTGCATTCCTGAGTCTTCTTATTATATTACAAGCCTAACCACACCTTCCTCACTCTCTGTAATCACAGAGAGGCCTAAAAAGCCATTTTTATTAAGTTATTACCCATTGCCCCTACCGACGTCGGTTTACCCTACCACCATCAGTTTCACCCCTATACCGATGTCGGTCACCTAACTGATATCGGTCTTTGTGTCATTTTATACCCTCTGACCAGCAAGCCTTCAATTCAACCAAAACCAACCCAGACCTCACCTAATCAGTCCTAGACCCTTTATCAGACCTCTGTCAGACCTGCAAAACCCAGAACAACCTACCAAACCTCTGGATCTAATCGTAACTTTTCTTGTTAGATTAGATTTACTTATTGTATTAGCACGAGATACCTAAATCGTACAACTACAGTAGGATTTCCTTATTTCATGGTATTTTTTGCATTAAATTGTATTTGAAAGTGGATTGACAGCCTTCTAGGAAGCACCTCACTTCCTAGATCTAGCACTCGCTAGGCAAGTCCACTAACCTATATTATTAATGTTATTTTTGGTCTTGTTGTGTTTCTTATAGGTCATTTCCTCCTAGCCAAAGGGAATCTCTCCATGATCAGCTCAGATCAAAAGTCAACAACGGTGCATTCTACCTTTGACCTTTGATTTTACAAGTATTCCTCTTAACCTCTTACCTTATCTTTTTTACGCAAACTATTCGGTGAAACATTTTGGCATGCCCGGTGGGACCCTTGTTGGGTTTCATTGCATTTATTCATTTTTAGGGAAAAATCTTGTGTGTCTATTTCATTCGAAACAAGTTCACATTAAGCTTCTTCTCTGGAAACATTCTCTTCTTCTAATTGTCTCAGTGACATTTGTCTTTTGGGATTAAAAAGAACTCTTCTTTCATTTCTTGCATTTCATCTAGTGAAATTCATACTCTTTACCCCTTCATAATTTGTTCTCATCAAATATAATTTGTGGATTTGGGTTTAAAATATTTGCATCTCATTTATGTATGCTGCATTATAGCTCATTTAAATTGTGGGCAACCTATATGCTGGAAGTCATGACCAGCTGATGGTTGAAAAATTGAACCATAGCTCACATTTTTCACACACTCTCTCTCTATACCAAACCACTAAAAACAAACTACACATTTCTTAAACAACATATTTCCTAGAAGAAGTTATCAACGATCACACGATCAGAGGATTGACAGTGGGCTCCAACTGGTTTTCTAGCCAGTCATCATATCAAAGTAGGGCCTCGAGTACTACAAAGTATATATTGGGGACACCACGCCAAAACTTACCTGAAACCAGCCATAGTTGTCAATTCCTATAGGGAACCTTCGATAACCAAAAATCTATTCTATTCACAAGTCATTCCTAAATGGCATAAGCCACAACATAAAATCTACATCATAGGATTTCATGTTTGCTAGCTTTTGCTTGATTTGTGTTTTGAGGTGTGAGTTTGTTTTCTTCATTTTTTCTCTCCCTACATACTCCACAATCATAGTTGGTGTATTCCGACTATTTTTGAGTGTGTTAGGACTAATCATTGTCATACTCGGTCTCTGAGTTGGTCTTTTTATTTGACCTAAATCACCAAAAATTCACTTTTTCCATTTTTCACAGATTTCATAGTAACTGGTGTCGATCCAGCGACCGCCATTGGTTTCATCATCTCACCACTGTCATCGGTTCACTGACCATCGTTGGTTTTATGTTGTTTTGGTCATTTCTACCAAAGTAGCGTTCAATCTATATTTATTTTCTTTCTATGACTTCCTCTGTCACTTTACTATATCTATGAGTCCTTGATATTACCTTCAGAGTCCAATTCTACTTCATCTTCATCATTTATTGCCAGATTTACAAATATTTCATTTCTCCACAGTAACTGACATCAGTCTAGCCAACCAGTGGTGTTACCCTCTCATACTGGCATCAGTTACCCAACCGGCATCAGTCTCTGTGTTCTAATTTTTCAATCAGAACAAAATCAAATCACACCTTTTAGACCCATTTTTCTCCATTCTTTCTATGTTTCTACATCATCAATAGGGCTTAGATCACCCATTCTATTGTCAGTCACATGGTTTTGACTCATAGACAAGCCAACACTCTCATGTTTCACACTAGCCACCAACCTCTTCCACCTAGCCCATCACCCCCTTCCATCTCATCACCTATGGACCCCAATCAGTCTCTTACCATACCCACTAGTGATGAGGAGTTTGTGAGACTCCTTGATCAAAACCCTCCACTCTTACAGTATTACCTTGCTCATTCATCTACCCGTGATTCATCAGGGTAGCTTGTATATGGTATGCATGTGTCCATTCCTCCTACTCTCACACCCACTTTTACATCAGCTACTACCAGTGTAGCCTTAGCCTCTTCCACCTTACCACATGTGGTTTCCCAGCTTGACCCTACATCATTGATATCTGCTGCACCTATGACATCTATCACACCTTCAACATCTGTAGTCCCTACGACATCCACCATGCCTTCATCAACCACCCTTAGTATAGGTCTATCTGCGTCCTCCACTTCTCATATACCTATTGCATCTCAGCCACCACTGGTGTCGAAACCCATACTCCCTTCCAAAACCTTGTCCTCTCCATCCCACAAGTCTCTTCCTCTGATTTCTACGAGATTCTTTATGTCCACCCCACCTACCTACACCTATCACCAACAACCCCCTATTTCATCTACCACTTATTTAGGGTACTTTCCCTCTACATCTATTCTGGCCTATGTTCCTTCATCACAATTTTCATACTCGGAACCACCACATACTGGGATGTCATCCACATCATACCCACCTTATCTACCCCCTTATACTCTACAGGGGGTGCCTCATCATCACAACCTACCAAATGATCTTATCAAAATGATGATGGACAAGATGCAGACATTAGAAGCATCTCTCTAGCTCACATAACTCTCTGACATACGAACAAGATTTGCAATGAGCCCATTCACCCATCCATTCTGATTCATCCATACCCTACCCATTGGGAAATGCCTAAATTCAACTGATTCAACAGCAAAGAAGACCCATCAACAACACTTGTGGTCTTTTAAACATGTGTGTTATCTAATCACTCACGATGATGCTTTGCTCTTGTGGACATTCCCAATGTCCTTGATGGGACTTTCTTTAGATTGGTATAGTGCTCTACCCAGGCACTCCATATTTTCATTTAATCAGGTAGCTCAGGATTTTCTAGACCACTTTTCTATCAACATTGTCAAGAAGGTCACCATGACCAACTTGTACGTGAACATGCCAATATGAAGATGAATCTATCACAGATTTTTTCACTCATTGGCAGAGCCTGATCAACCAACTCACATTCCAATTACCTCAGATGAGTTGATAGAGTTGTTCACCAGAGCTTGTGCTAGACACATCTCACCAACTCTCCAAGTTCAAACCTTCTGCACACGTTTGACGAGGCATTCACCATGGCCTAGAAACTTGAAATTTGTGTCATTAAAGAGAAGAAGATATAATTACGTAACAAGAACATTGCGTTTAAATCAAATGATACCTCTTCTTCTTCCAAACCACAAAATAATTATTCTAAAGAAAAAGGATCTGCCAACACAGTAGTTTTGAAAGCTAGCCCATCTCATCCATCCAACCAATCAAAACCTTCTTCCAACCTTTCTCTTGTTAAGGATTTTCAGTTCAAGCAGGAGCAACGAAAATATACTCCCATAGGAGAACCCTACTCTTTAGTTTTAGAAAAACTTCTAAAATCTAGAGCAATCACTCTTCCACCCATCAAACCACATACTGGTTTTGACCCTTCTCGTCTTGTGCCTACATGGTATAAAGAAAATTATTACTGCAACTATCATCGCTGTTAGAGGTCATAGCAATGGTAATTGTATAAATTTCAAAAACATCATCCAAGAAATGTTAGATAATGGAGATCTCATCTTGGATAACCCTAACACACTGGCTAATCAAAACCTTCACATCTTCAAGAATTCATTCCCAAATCACACCCCATCATCTAACCAAACTGGTGAAACTTCAACCAATGACAGTAACATTCATGAGGTTCATGTCATTTTTGACATCATACCAGCTCTTCTGCTCAATTTCCTCCCATTCCATCTATCGAGGAGATTCTTGCATGAGCTCCTTCATCCACAGAGGGACCTGTTTCATCTACTCCTCTACCCACAAAGGAGTCTCCCTTATCTTCTCCTCCACCCATGGAGGATTCCACCATATTTGTCCGATGTAGTTACCCCACTCACCTCTCAACCTGATGAACAACCCGTAATACTTACTCTTCTACCCACATGGGAGTCATGCTTACCTTCTTCTTCACCAAAAGAAGAACCTACCTCATCCAACTTTCCTTCTCCCCTACCCACAGGGGGTCCATTAGTAGTGTCCCTTCCTATTGGTGACAATTCTCCACTAGCTTTCAAGGATCCTGTTGATCTGCTCTCTTCTCTTCTACCCACAGAGTCTGAAGCCAACCATTTCCCTATCTCACAGAAATTCTTTACAGGATTACTACCAAATCAACATCATCCTCCCCTACATCGGTGTCATTCTCATGTTTGGCCCACCACTTGGATTATGTTGACAATTCCATGCTTTGGGGATGCCTTTGACTTCCTGTCTCAACTCAAATGTAGATGTTGTCCACTGACACTTCCATGATCTATCCAAAGGTGTTTCAGACAACCAAACCCACCATGCCCATGCCATTTGTAGCTACCCCTTCTTCATCACCCTCACCCACACCTAAACCTTTACCATCAAATTTTTTTCCTATGCCTAAAACCCTACCTGCACCTATATCTTCCTCTTTGTCTAGACCCATTACCACATTGGGAGTCATGTCAACATCAAGCCTAGTCCATCCTCCTGTCAAACTAGATTTAGCCACATCCTCAAAAGCCATCACAAAGACTATTCCCCCACCTAAGAGGAAGACCCAACCTCTTAGGCCACATACACCAGCTTCACCACTACCCCTCTGTCACCTTCACCACTTCCATCTATCCTAGGTCCCCACCCATCAACCTTGATCAAGCAACCTCCTACCCAAGGTAAACCAAAAACACAGCAGCCCACCTCCTCATCACGATCCTCTGTTCCACCCAAATTACCTACATATCCTACACCTTCACCATCACCTACATCCTTTCTACCTCCTATACCTACACCACTTCTTGTATCCTCATCATTACCCATGTCATTCCCTTCTCCTCAACCAGTCCCTTCCACATTTCCTCTTACCACCACCTTCACCACACCTCCATTATCACCTTGGCTAACCCATCCCCTTTTGCTCTACCTTCCCTTCTACATCATGCACTCCTTCTTCACCTTTACCCAAGAAGGTGCAACCCAAGCCCAAAACCCCACTACCTTCCAAAGAGGTAGTTAAACCTACACCTCCTCCAACAACTAGTTCACCTGCTACACCTTTACCCAAGAAGGTGCAACCCAAACCCAAAACCATACTATCTACCAAACAAGTAGTCAAACTTACTCAACCTCTGATTCCACCTCTAGTGATGCCTCTCCCACCAAATTCACTTACACTTCCATCCAGACCCACACTTACTTCACATTGTGATCCATTGGTAGGGTCTTACGCCAACATCTTAGCTAACCTTTTGGAAACCTCTGTCATCACATTGCCACCGCTTAGACCTTACGACCCACTCAAACCTAAACCAGAAGGGTTTGATGATACCAAAATTTGCTTACCATCATGTGTCAGGGCATGATGTGGAAAATTGTAAGGCTCTTAAGACTATTCTTCTCCAACTATGTCCTCTCGAAAGAAAATTTGACGATGATGATATTTTAGATGAGGACCCTATTCCACCTACACCTATCACCACACAACCTCATCCCTTACCTATTCAGGGACCTCCATCTCCACCTCCACAACCCTTTTATCCTCCTCCAACATTTGAGATCAATATGGTCCACATCAGAGAGCTAGCCAAACCTCCACCAAAATGCCAATGCATGTCACATTGCTTTCACAAAACCATTATATTCCCTCACCATATTTTTTCCCATCCTGTCACTACACCTTTCACAACTCACCTTCTCCTTCACTGCAGATCAATATGGTTCAAGTTGCCACTCAAGCCCAGAAGGAGAAAGGAAAGGAGAAAACAACCAGCTCATCCACTACTCCTTTACCCAACATTCCATCTGCACCTGCACCCAAAATCACCATCCGTGGACCCGCATACCCTATTTTTGATGGGGTTTCCCATCATACAATGCTTAAAAATTACACCAGTTTCCTCTCAAAATGTCTTTGTATGACCTCATCAAACCTTTGAGTCTCATCATCAGGCCCTCATTGAGGTCCTACAATCTATTGAGGTTCTACCTAATGACCCTACACCTGTTACATCCATTATCACTCCTCACCACGTTTTCTCTCTCACCACTTTTCCCCCTTCCTCTTCTCCCACTACCACTCATCAAGTATCCACTCTCAGTTTCTCTGACGAATGAGATTGTACCTCTCCAATTAGATGATCCTAACCCCACCCTATTCATTTCCACCTATGTTGATAATATACACGTTCGACTCATTATGATTGATGGAGGTGCCAATATCAACATCATTTCCTCCCATGTTTATCAACCAAATGCACATCCTTCCAATTACATGCATAATAACCCAGTTATGTTGCATGTTCATTTAATGATGCCATAACTTCCACCCTCGGCACTATCATTCTCCACATTCATGTGGGCCCTTGTACTATTCTTGAATTATTCTATGTCTTAGAGGGGGAATTCCAGTACAACTTGCTACTTTGCCGACCTTGGATTCACACCATGGGTTGTGTTCCTTCAACCTTACACCATTATTTAAAATTTGAACATGAAGGAAACAACTACACCATCCTGACCGACCCTTCACCATTTAAAACCTGTAACATGCTGTACCGACCTAATGATGTCCTTATACCTAGTTAAGGCATCTACCACCACTACCACTTCAGCCTTCTACTTCAGTTGTTATCTATACTACCAAAAATGCCTCATCCACCACTTCTACCCCTACATCTTCCATAACCAACTCCTCTATTCCCACTACTGCCACAACTTCTACAGTTGACCCATCAGCCAACCCATCTACTTCTCAAACATCCAATGCTTTTTCTTCCCAGCCATCCAGTGATTCATCCATTCCCTTTACCCACATACCAACTACTGATCCCTTAGAAGGTGTTTTTCAATGCCTCACTCTGGGGGAGTACCACCTTTATAACATTGACACATTCCTTACTCCTCAAGAGTATGGTAACCTTCACCAACATCCCGCTATGATCACCACGTAGGAGAATTTTCCCCTACAGTCCTCCCCACCTTTGCACCAACTTAACATATGGGGGACTTGATGCTTCTACCTACTCACCTGAGCCACCTTCCCAAACTCGACCATTTTCCTCTTGACCTTCAATCTCTCACCAACTTCCACTTCGCCCACACCTTCCTCCATCACTGTGCTTGGAAGGGTTTTGGCTTTGGTTTCTATGAACAAGGCCACCATACTATCATTCCTTGCACCACTCATAAGCATAAAGACCACAGTGGTATTGGATTTGTCCAAACCACCTTCCAAGAAGGCCCAAGTTGAACTCATTGAGGATGATAAACCTTCCCCACCCCATTCACCTACCTCACCACCTTCACCTACGAAGTCTATGGATCCAGAATCCATTCCTCCTAAAAACTTTTTTTTTCATGAACACCATTTCCCTAGGACCTCTACTTATCAACATGATGGTGAGGCTCCCTCTTCTCTTCCCTTCCTATATCCTGACATGATCGATGATGATACACCTTCTATTAACAGTCATTCAATGTCAGGATGATGAGTATATTCTCACCTACCTTGGTGAAGAAGATTCTTATACTCACGGTCATTACCTTCTGAGATGTAAACCATGTTGAATGAATCGACCATCGAAATCAACATTCACACTCAGGATGACCCGCACATTCTAAAAATAGGCCAATATTTAGATGTTGCTGAACATGAAGCTTTCACTTCTTTCCTTTGGGATCATAGCAAAACTTTTTCTTGGTCCTATGCTGATATGCCCGGTATTGACCCAAACATTGTGGTCCACAATATCATAACCATTCCTGATGCCAAACCCATGAAACAAAAGCTGTGAAAAATGCATCCTCACATTTCCCTTCTTGTCAAAGAAGAACTCCAATGCCTCCTTTATGTTTCCTTCATTCTACCCATTGATTATCCCCAATGGATCTCTAACATTGTTCCTGTCACAAAAGTGACAAGGGGACTCTGTATTTGCATGGATTTCTGTGACCTTAACCTGATTTGCCCCAAAGATGACTTTTCTCTACCTAGTATTGACCAACTAGTTGATCTCACCACCGACCATGAGATGTTATCACTCATGGATAGGTTTCTCAGGTTATAACCAAATATTACTCACCCCAGAAGATCAACACAAAACCACCTTCATCACTCCTTGGGGGACCTTCTGCTATCATGTCATGCCCTTTGGCCTTAAAAATGTTGGTGCTACATATCAGTGGGATATGAATTATATCTTTCATGACATCATGCATAGCATATTGGAATATTACGTCAATGATATTCTTTCCAAATCCAAACATCAGGTGAACACCTTATAGTCCTTAAGGTTGTCTTTGACCATCTCATCAAATACTGCGTTCGCCTTCAACCTAAGAAGTGTGTCTTCACTTGTTCTCTCAGGAAAGTTCCTTGGTTTTATCATTTATTTGTGTGGCATTGAAGTTGATCCCACTAAAATCAAGGCTATTCTTGAGATGCCTCCACCTACTAACCTTCATCAACTTCGTAGTTTGCAAGGAAAGTTGCAATCTATTTCATTGCTTTATTTCTCATCTTTTCGACCACTACCATCCATTTCATCATCTTCTCAAAAAGGATGTCTCCTTCAAATGGGATGATGAATGCCACAAAGACCTTTGATGCCTTAAAAAATACCTCCTCCAACCACCTATGCTCATTCCACCTAAGGATGACCAACCATTTTACCTTTACATTTCTGCCACTGATCATTCCCTAGGTGCCATGCTCACTCATCATGATGAGCAACACAGGGAGAAAGTGGTTTATTATATAAGTCGTATGACTTTAGACTACAAGACTAGATATACTCACACCAAAATTTTTTTCCTAGCCTTAGTCTTTTTCACCACTAAACTTTGCCATTACCTACTCAACCACAAAACCTTCATGTTGTCACCAATACTGACCCCTTACATTACATGTACACTAAGCCTTACCAACATCAATGTGTTGCACATGTTGGCTCATGCTTCTTGTAGACCTAGATCTCGAATTCATCCATCAAAAGTATGTAAAAGGAAAAACCATTGTTGACCAACTTACAGATGCACCTCTCTCTAGGAAACCAATCTTCTAACTTCACTTCCCTGATGAATCCATTACTACCCTCTCCCTGGATGATATCATTTACCAGATGACCTTATTCTTTGATGGTTCCAAATGTCAGTGTGGGGGTGGTGTAGGAGTTATCCTCATTCCTCTTGATGGTGAGCCTATGCCATTATCTTTCAAACTAGATTTTGATTGTACTAACAATATCACCGAATATGAAGCACTCATGTTAGGTCTTCAAACTTCCATAGCCTTAGATGTTAAATCAATTAATATCTTTGGTGACTCTCAACTATGGTTGTGAACCAAGTCAATGGTATATACCAGTGTTGTAACGAGATACTTCAAAAGTATAAACATCATGTTGACATGATTTTGACTACCTTTGACCATTATGAACTTCAAACCACCCTATGCTTTCCACTAATAAATTTGTGGACACCATGGCCTTGTCTTGCTTCTCAAATACCTGCTTCGCCCTCTGACTTGAAAATATTTTTCACAGTATAAAGGTTGCAATCACCTTCTTATCTATTCTAAGATGTTAAATTTGTAGGAAACATTGAAACTGATCCACGTGACCTTTGGTATAAGTAGTTTGTTGACTACCTTTCCCTTTCAATTCTACCTCCAGATCTTACTCGCAATGGACAACAAGCCTTCCTCAAAAGTGTCTCTCGCTATGTCATCATGGGTGGTCTTCTCTATAAACATGGCTTTGACAGTATCCTCTTATGATGCCTTACAAGTTCTGAAATCCCATACACCATCAAGGAAGTTCACGATGGGATTTGTGGAGGTCATTTTAGTGGCTTTGTTGTCACTAAGCACATCCTTCACCTCAGACTATTACTAGCCAACCCTAAACCAAGACTATTGTGACTATGTCAAACATTGTGTGAAATTTCAGCAACATGCTAATCTTCATCACACCCCTAGTCACGCCTTACAGGTCGCATGAGACCTTTGGTCTTTCTCTCAATGGGGTTTGGATCTTGTCAGAGAGATTAACCCTCATTCTTCCCAATGTCATCAATGGATTATTACCAGCTACCAAATATTACACTAAATGGGTGGAAGTCATACCTCTCATTTCTACAAAAGCTGAGAAAATATGTGAATTCATCAACCATCACATCATTTGTCACTTTGGTGTTCCTCACCACCTCATCACTGATAACGGAAAACAATTCAAAAACAAAACCCTACAGAAACTCTGTGATGCCTTCGACATTCAACTCAGTTTTTCTTCACCTTATTATCCTCAAACAAATGGCCAAGCTGAATCGACTAACAAAACCCTAAACAAAATTATTATGAAAGTGGTTGACGATACTGGTAAGGATTGGCACACGCACATTCCTTTTTCCTTATGGGCTTATCACACTAGTATTTTCACCTCAACTGCTGCCACACCTTTCTCTTTGGTCTATGGTACAGAGGTTGTCTTGCCTCTCAAATTCCAAATTCCATCTCTTCATATCTCACTCAAAGATATGCTCAATGATGATGATTTTCACCAAGACCATTTGGCACAACTTGAGTTATTAGATGAACGTCATCTAAATGCTCTCGATCACCTTCAAATATACCAAAAACATATCAAATGTGCCTACGATAAATGTGTCCAAGAACGAACCTTTAAGGTCAATGATCTCATCTGAAGGAAAATCAACATGTAAAAAAAGCATGAGAAAAGTAAATGGGGAAAGTTCACTCCTAACTAGCTTGGACCCTATATCATTACTCATGCCTATGGATCGGTGCTTATCATTTATCTTCCCTCAAAGGTAAACCCGAACCTGATCCCCTCAATGCCTTGCATCTTTGACCATTTTATTTCTTGAATAAGTCCTATATCACCTTATTTCTATAAAATGCTCGTCCCTTGAGCAACATTCACCTTCCACTTACCTATTTTAAGGATCAACGACTAAACAAGAATCATGTGATTATCTGTCACCTTTCAGCCTTGTCTTCAATAAGAGTACTATGGCTCTACTCATGGCATGATTCTCATGAATACTTTTCATCCTTTTCAAAATGGAATCCCATGGTCATTCATCACTTAAAACCTTTCTTTTATAACTAACCTATATGTGTTATGGTTTTCCTTCATAAAAGAATCATATACTCCTTTATAGTCTTGTTCATGACCTAAAAGTTCAAAAGTAATATATGGGATTTTTGAATTCAAATCCTTGATTCAAACTTCTAGAAAATAGATGAATCCCTCAACAAGGACATCTATCTTTCTATCTTGCTACTATAAATAGACTGCTCCCTCAAAGGACAACTATACAAAGCTAGCCATATTGTACGTAGTCTATCCAAAAAGAAGACTATTTCTACAAAATTAAAATTAAAATATTCTGAAGCTTCCCACATCAAACAACTTTATGAATACCTCAAGGATTCATTCTATTTATCCCACATAGACTTCCCGCATTGATTAATTTATCAAACAAAAGAAAAAATAAAATACAAAAAATCAAGAGAAGTATAACTTTTTGTCATGGACTTGCCTATTTCAGTTTTAGGTATCTTGCAGAAGAGGTATTGTTCAGCAAACATAATATTTTGATAAGGAGAAAAAACACAAAGAATATATGCATGGGAACAAGGCGCACTTGAAGGCGCACAAGGATAGGGAAGGAAACATGTGCTGGGACAAGCTAATTCGAGACTTAGCAATTTTCATGGATGTGAGATATTTTTGGAAAATAGCGTGTGGAGAACACATTGTGATGAAGACTTGCATGACATGCAAATGTTATTTTGAGAATGAGCATCTGATAAGCGCCATGTATGAGTTCAAGATAATAAGAGAATTATGTCTTCCTGTTAACTATAGGATGTATATGGTCTACACCGATATCGGTTGAGAGAATGGCACGGGTGGAGGAAGGAAGACACCCTAGTAGCTACGTACAAGAGAGATACAATGGACCCAGGTGAGGGAAGGAATCGGTGACGAGGCAGAAGCCACACATTGACTTCAAGGATGGGAGAATCAACCTTGAAGCCCTAAGGGATTTCATCACACTAGAAGATAGTGTTAAGCTGGATTATATCAAGTATGTGGTCAAGAAAAATTGAAGTCTTGCAAATAGTTCTCAAGTGAATGCAGGGAAAAGCTCTAAGTAGAAACACGTGGTCTTTGAGGCTCCTATTCCCAGTTCAGTGGCTAGTGAAGGCTCGGGTAAGGAGGACCCTAGTGGGTTTAGAGCAGCAAATAGCAGAAGGGTAGGTTGGGGGTTTAGTCCCATCAATGCCAAATAGAACATCAGAACCTTCAAAGATGTAATCCAGAAATCTAAACCTAGACTAGAAAGCTCACATGCTTATATAGTGGATTTTGCTGAGGAGATGCCTATGGTTTTCCTAGATAACTTTTTGGTAGGTGCTCATCTGCAAACCCTATTGCATATGGCTATCATCAACTGATTTAATAGTATGTGGCTGGAAGCCACCGATCTCACTCAATGGGTGCATGAAAACTGGACCAAACAATGCGAAATCTCTTTTTGCTCAAAGGGCTTTTTTTGTGGTTCAATTTGAGGAGGAGGGTTATAATAAATGTATTTCAGATGGTCTGTGGTTTTGGGGAAGCGTAGGTTTGTTTCTCTCACCTTGGTTCCCTAATTTTAATCCAAATACCCTCTCGGTATCCAAAATACTTGTATGGGTTCAGCTTCTAAATCTTCCTCTACATTTCTAGTATGCCCTAGAGGATATTGGTAATGTACTTGGCATATTTTTAAAAATTGATCACACTAGAGTAGTGTTGGGGATCTGTACCTTCACTAGATTATATGCAAAAATTGATCTTAGCAAGGGTTTTCTAGATAAGATTCATTTGAAAATGGGTAACATATTGCATGTGCAATCTTTGGATTATGAAAACACACCCTTTTGATGTCATATCTATAGGAACACAGGTCACTTGCAGGTTGATTTCCCAATGGGCAAGTAGAAGGGTTCTCAAAGGAAAAATAATTAGTCATCTGGCCATGGTTGGAGTAGTTCATCTCCTTTTCTTAACCGAGAGGAAGCTGCAAAATCAACACAAGGAGGCAACCGTCAAACAGAATTGAAAGAAAGATCATAGCAGCAAGAAAAAAGCAAGGAAATTGTTTAGAGCTAAGCATGGTCATGCTTTTGACTCTTCAGATAAATCAGATTCTAAACAAGATCCTAATCTTGATTGTGCTACGAATCCCAGTAGTATGCAAATGGTGCTAATTTCAAATTCAGGCCAATGGAAAGAGGTGAAAAAGAAAAATAGCAAAAAGGGGCATTTTGTGAATCTCCGTAGTTATTACTCCTTGCATAAAGAGGGGTAGTTGTTGGATTCCCCCTCTCTTTTGTTAGATTGGGTTGTTGTTTTGGGCCATTTGGTTTTTGTTTGATTTTTTTATGTCTGGTTTCTCTTGTTATCAGGCTTGGGTCCCTTAACCCTCTGGTTCATAGCTCCGGTCAAAATCATTTGTCAATTAAAAAAACACTATAGGATGTCTATCATTAGAGAACTTGCATGTGTGCATGTTAATGTAAAGGCACATGGCTCTTATTAGCATGCGACCTATTTTAGGAAGTGCATAGGCGGTGAAGGGAAAGTCCCCACCCCTATAGGTATGTATTGAACTATGTAGTTTAGTAGCATTGAATTATTGTAGAGTTATGTTGCTGGATCTGATGTGTGCATGACTTATGGTGATGCTTTGTAATGTAATAAGCTTATATGTATTACAATGTTTAATGTAATGGAGTATATTGGATGGATAATGGTTTTAAATATCACTTTAATTGGTTCTTGTCTGGTTAATCTTATTATAGGTATTGTTTAATTCATGATTCTCTAAGATCTAGATCTGGAATATGCTCTATGGAATGTTTATGATTATTTATGGTTCTGAATATGTTGTATCTTCATAACACTAACATCCTACATAAGCAACTCTAAAGAGGGGCCTAGGTACCTTTTCATGCTTCAGATGAGCACTCATCTCAGGCTGGGTGATGTGCTAGTGATGCCTGGGTTTTATATAGTAGATTCTAGGCTACATCATTGGTTTTGTTTTCAGGACCTCTTTTTCAGTTGTTTTCAGGATGTTTCATGATGAAGACATATCGGTTGACCTTAGAAAGTGTTGAGGAGTGGATGAAGGATCTGGAAGAAGGATTTGGAAGAAGAGTACGCTCAGAGGTTCAAAAATGGATCTGAGTTTGACGCACGTGCACAAGGGTGGAGAAAAATTTGTATGACTATTTATATGAGATAGCTTCTTTGTTATCTTTTCCGGTAGAGTATATATGAGTGGCTGGTTGCTTATGCATCTAAAAGGAATTGGAGGTATCACACACTTATCTAGATACGAAGGAATAATTTTAGGACCTTTATGATGCTGATCTGATTTGATGCAGCGCTGTGGATACTTGGTTCCATGGTGTTTTGAATAGCTATATTTTGGATTACTCAATTTCCACTTATTCTTTCCTAGAGGTAGTTGAGTTCTAGTTTTTACATTATCCAAGGGGAACTTATTTGCAAGGCATTCCACTAGTGATCAAAATCTTGATGGTAACCCTGAACTTGGAAGAAAAACCAATGGCTAGCTAAACCCACCACGCCTGCAAGGGTAGGAATAGGTTTGGTGAAAGATGGTAGACCTAGCAGTAGAGAGGAAGAGAGAAGAAAGGTGGATTAAGTATAATGAGGCATGCGAGAGGGAGATAGAGAAGTCAGTGTGATATTGTAGAGTGGATGGCATTGAGGAGAGAGATGGCTCATGAAGGATTTGAAGCTCACGCAGAAGGCATGGAGCTCCAGAGCATCTAGAACTCCCCCATTTAGGAAAGCATAATAGGAAACCTCCTCAGCCTCACATGGGAGCATGCTAGCAGAGATGACATGGCCACGTTGGTGCGCATTTGAATCTACCTGGTAACCTAACCCTTGTGCTTGGATTTTCAGTATCTAGTACAATCCAGTAGTTAACAAGCTAGTTTGGGTAGTAGAAGAGCAAGGAGTAAGTCAGATAACAAGTACATCTATGACGAGGAAAATGTCTTCTTTGTTGTTTGGAGGTACCTTTTTAGGTGCATTTTCAACACAGAACTCAAGTGCATAGAATTTTGGACTCACTTCTGGGAGTAGTACCACTTTACAGACTATAGGAGTTTAGTTTAGTACCACTTTTGGGACACATAGGGAAGTACATCCATTGGTCTACTTCCAGCTACAGGTGGAGGATCAGGGGGTATAGGTGGCTCTAGTTCTGGTGGATCTGGTGGTTCTGGAGGCAAGAGGTAACACAGGAGGTTCTAGATCATGTGGGCAGGGTCCTCATCAACCCCAGAATATTTACATGGAGATGTCTCTTTGTCTTCCAGAGTATAGGTGCATAGAAGATGTTGTTGAACACGTGCACATATGTGAGATACTTTGGCACTCAAAAGGAGTTATGACTTCTGAGTGTAAGGCAAGTCAGTTTGTAACTACATTACAAGGATGCGCACATAATTGGTATAGGAATTTTGAACTTGATCAGACTTGCGTAGATTATGCAGGTTTAAAGGATGTTTTCCTCACGGAGTTTCATATCCATGAGTTTGAGTAGAAGAGCATAAGCACACTTAAGGATATTAAGCAAGGCACTACTGAGAGAGTTTAGGAATATGATGCCCATGTTCACACTGTTGTCTAAACTTTCTTATGATATTCATGCAAGAAAACATGCACAATGGTTTTTTGGGGACTTGATTACACCTTTTAGGAGGGAGTTGTCACAAAATACATATACAGACCTGCATGAAGCACTTGAAGTAGTTTTGTGTTCTAAGGCAATCAGGAGTATAAACACTGGAGTAAGCCCATTCCTAAAAGCACATATTACAACTATGGAAAAAATAATTGGAGAGACTATCAACCAATTCAGCTCATGAGATGCACACTAGGATTTGGTGTACAAATTGTGAAGTGGAAGGGCACACTAAGGATAGTTGTCCCTATAGGTCAGTGTGCTCATTATTGCTAGACTGTGAGATATGTAATTTAGACCATGATGCTAGCCACTACCTATTATTACAATGTGTGATAAGGAATAATGTATCTTGCTATTGTAAAATTTTCCGGTCCATGACTCACAATACAAAATATTGCAGGTTGATTGGCCAGATCCATGATGCCATAGATATTGGTGTACAATAGACTGGAGCATCAGATACCTCTAAAGGTAAAAGTGAGCACCATGATCATGACCATGCTCAAATGTGCTATGATTAGAATGAAGGGTGCTTTGAAGGAGGTTGTGGTAGAGCTCGAGGATACCATAGTGGATTTGGGGGCCAAGGCCATGGTGGTGGGTGAAGTGAGTTCCCTCGTGGAACATGTTTTACATGTGGATATCTTGACCACTACAGGTGTTAACATCCTTAGAATATTACTTGTTCTTTTTTGTGGGAAAAATCACAGCTATGAGGAATTCCTGGACTTATATGAGAATCTTAGAAAGAAACATAAACAAGAGAAAAAGGGCATAGGTATGGTTAGAATACAACACACTATGGAAAATCAGAGGATGCCAAAGCTAACATTGGAACTTGAGGTATTACCTGTGAAGATTACTACACATGCTGAAGCTACGCATGCTAGAGAGGCATTACAACAGAAGCCTATCATCACCAAGGAGGAATTTTTACATGCAAGGTACCTAGATCCTGCACATCAGAAGGAGGTTTATCAGGAAACCATGGAGGTGATTAGAAATATTCATGGTGAGATACATTGTTTAAAGGAATAGTCATGGAAGTTAGAACAAAATAAGGCAACAAAGACAATTTAATCAGATATTGATGACTTGAAAGAGGTATGTAAAATGATGTGCTAGGAGAATATCATTCCATTACTAGGGAATTGGCCCAAGGGAAAAAATCCACACATAGGGATAGAGAATGGATGGAAGATCCTACATGTTAATCTTCCCCCTTATAGTTTTGATTATGACAAGGAGATCACTCTAAATGTTGTTGTGGATGGGTGGCTCTTGAGTAATATATTGACTGATATAGGCGCATAAGTGAATGTGCTTACTTTGGATGCATGGGTACAGATGGGTCAGACCTCCATTACAATCATCCTCTAATGTACTTGTTCATGTCTAATCAAACTAAGGACACTCCCATAGGAGTTTTAAAGGATTCATCTATTACTATATAAGGGGCAAAGTTCACTAGGGACTTTGAAGTCTTAGCACTTGTAGAAGCAGATAACTTCCCAACTCTACTTGGGCACCTTTGGTGTTATGCAAATAATGTTGATCTATGGTTCAACAAGGGGTTTATGAGTTTTGAGAACATGGAAGAAAGAGTAATTATCCCTTTGATAGATGGGAAATCTACACTTTATATTGAACCTTCGAGGGAGGAAGACCTGAATAGAATTTATGTATGCATCATTCGGGACCTGGAAGTACTTGAGCCATCAAAGGAAGGAACCCTCAAGTGGGAAGATGCACAGTCTATCAGTGATACTACCAATATTTATTGTGACAATTGGGAACATGAAACCTATGAGATGGTTGGGCATGAAGTAAGAAGCACATTTTCACAAAGAAGTAAACCTCAATGTATTTAGAGGATAGGTAACGAACCTATACCTCGGTACACTGGAGAAGGAGATCCTATGGTATTCATGTGAACGATGGAGGAGAAGTGGATGAAATCAAGTGGAAAGAAGGAATATGTTAGTAATTAAATTGTGTGGGACAACAACACGCTGGTGGATGGTTCACAGGGATAATCTCATGGAATGGAATGTAGTCAAAATTGCTTTAACCAATCAGTTCTTCAGGAGAAATGCACCTACTACAATCTATATGTATGATGGTAATTAACTAGTTCAACACCACATTCAGCAGTGTGAGAGACTTTGGATAGAGGGGTGGGAAGCTTTACCACCTTCACTTTGGGTGCAAAAAAATTATTCCACTTTACAAGGCTGCACACGAGCCTGGTATGTTTATGTAGAGCTGCATAGGGAGACTAGAAATTAGTAGGACTTGATGGTAGGAATGACCCATAATTTTGACTACTTATGTACTAAACCTCTGGTGGCAGAGGCATTAAGGGTCATAAAACACTTAACTATGGGAGACAATGCAAAGGATGAAGAACTCATTCAGGAGTTATTTGGTGAGGTAGACTCAGGAGTAATTTTTGATGAAGTAGAAGAGACAGATGCCACACTACTTCAGTGCACTTTATTTGAGAAGGAAAAATGAAAGATGGTATACATAGTGGACGATGTGGAAGTAGAATATCTAGATATAGATCATTCAGAAGGTACGTGTAAGGTGTTAGAAAATGTGGATAAGAACACACGTGCATATCATGAACCTATAAAGACCATGAAAGTGAACATTGGCATAGATGTTGAACCTAAGGAGACAATAATTAGGGATTATTGGGATGATTTTGAAGTTTAAAATATAATTGAGTTACTACAAGATTTTTAGGACTTATTTCCTAGGGGCTACCATGAGTTAAAAGGAGTGCATGAGTCATTAGGAGAGGTGAAGATTAAGATAAAGAAAGGAGTGCACTTGGTCAAGAAGAGACCTTACAGGATGAACCCTAACCTACACATAAAAGTGAAGGAAGAAATTGACAAAATGTTGAAATCTAACATCATTAAGCCCCTAGAGGAATTAGAGTGGGTTAGCCCCATGATGATTAATATAAAGAAATATGTTCAGATTAGGATTTGTGTGGATTACAGGGAACTAAATGCTGCATGTGTGATTGATCCTTTTCCTACACCTTTCACAAAGGAAATAATAGAAGGTGTTGCAGGGTGCAAAGTTTATTATTTTACAAATGGATTCTCTGGGTATCATCAGGTTAGAATTGCAAGGAGGATCAAGAGAAGATGACTTTCACCACTTAATGGGGAAAGTTTTGCATATATTGTGATGCCCTTGGTTTGAAAAATGCGCATGTTGTATTTTCATGCATAATTGTTCAAGCATTCCAAGATTTTATTCACAACTTCCTACAAGTTTACTTGGATGATTGGATGGTGTATGGACTTGTTAAGGATCATTGTGATAATTTGTGCCTAATGTTTGAAAGATGTAGATAGTTAAGAATCTCTTTAAAAATCAAGAAGTGGATGCTTGCTACACCTTTTGGAACTTTGTTAGGGCACATCATCTGGAAGGAAGGTTTGTTAGTGGATCTAACTAAGGTTGTAGTTATTGTAGGCATAGAAGATCCTCCCAGTTAGAGTGAGGTGCGTAGATTCTTGGGTCACACAGGATATTACAAAAAAATTATCAAAAGATATGTGAATATTTCTGCACCCCTGAAAGAGTTACTAAAAGGAAAAGGGACTTTCTATTGGGGAGAACTGCAATAACGTGCATTTGAGGTGTTAAAGAAGAGACTTATTCTACATTTTCCTTCATGGAACCAACCGTTTCATGTACATGTGGATGCCTCTGACACAACCATTGGCACAATGTTATCTCAACGTAGAGAGGGTATTATAGACCATCCTATATGTTTTGCTAGTATAAAGTTGGCTCCAGCTGTAGACACCTATAATTACGCCTGAACAATTTAAATACTTAAATTGTGCTAATTATTCCCTTTCTCACGAATTGATGACATATTGTCAAAAGCACTCACATTCCCTTTTGTTGTCATTAATTAATTACAATATGCTAATTGATTAAGTCACCTATCCAACCAACACCCTAATTAACGACCTTCCGTTAATAAATCACCTCTTATATCTAGATTAATTAATTATTATAATTAATTAGTCTTCCCCTTCATTTAACTAGTAAATCAATATTTAATTGATTTAATCCCTTTTTAATAGCCTAAATCGCACTAATATTCTTCTAAATGGCTTCTATAAGCTTACACCTACAAATTAATTAATCACCTTTGATTAATTAAAGCACCCCCCTACTCCCATGACTTGTTAAACATGTATTAAACCCTTCTAAAGTAAGGTTACCTTTAATAAAGTAACCTTATCCATTCCTATTCATGTTTTACCTTTATCCCACATTCATGAGGATGTGTTGAATCCTTTATCCGTTGGGCTATATAAAGAGCCCTCCACCTACCTTTTTGCTTACACCTAAACTCCTTAAGAGAGAAAATGCAAGCATATATCAAAGAGACTAAGAGATTGCACTTTGTCCTGTTGAGAGTTCATCATCTTGAAGAGTTAAGCCTCTTTCTTAAAGTGCTTGGGTCATATGGGAGGTGTCAAAAGGTTCTTGTAGCACACCTTTGATTAGCCCCCCATTCCTAGGTTCTTGGAACATTAAGGACACTATTTTTGATAGCCATGGAACCTACCTAGGTTCCTTCATTTATATGTTATTAGAGAATAGATGATATTTAAGTGCTTAACATAGTTGATTTCATAGTTTTGTATTGATAAATGTTAGCATCTAACCCTTGATTAATTCTTATCATGATGGTGTTTATAATGTTGTTTAATTCTTGCTAATTAAGACTATTTAAGTGTTAGTCTTTGTTTACATTAGCTTTAGTTTAAAAACAACACTTGCACACATTTGGCATGCCTGGTGGGACACTTAGTCCCATGGCATTTTAGTTTAAGTTTCATTATTTTGGCTAACTTTTTGATATGCACATGTAGTAGTTAATGTCCATTTTTTTGGAATTTTTGCTCATTTAATATGTGTAACTTCATGTTTATAGCCTTAATTTTAATGGGTCATTACCATTTTAAAACTAACTTGTCAAAATTTAGAGCTATTGTGAATTTTTCTTTGTTTTTTTTTCCGTACTCAGGTTACAGGTCTAATGCAGACACGATTTTTGGAGTATAGGCATGATTTTCAGGGCACAGGCATGATTTTCAAGGCACATGAATGATTTTAGGGGTGCACATGTCTCTTTGGTGGTGTAGGCATGCTGTTCAAATTTGTCATTTTGTCTGTTGACCCTTGGCACATGTGCACTAACCCTGGCACACATACCCTAACCCGCGCACATGTGCACTAACCTAGGTGCACACGTCATTTCGTACTGTACCTTCACTGCATACTAAAACCTGTCAGATCAGTGCACACACCCTAACTAGGGTGCACATGTTGTTTTAGTGGTGCATGCACTTTTTTTGGTAACACAATTATTTCTATCTATCTTTCTATCTTTTTTTTTAAGAGTGGCGCATGCACTGTTTTAGTGGTGCACACATCTTTTTGGTGGCGTACACACCTCTCAGGTGGCACAGATGCACTACTAAGACAAAAATACACAAAGTGGCACACACGTCATTTTGATGGTGCACACACATAAAAGGGGGCACATGTATATTTGTTTAATCTGGTTTTTTTGTTACAAACTTTTTAGTGCTCCTTATTTTGATCATAACTTTTGACTAGTTAACCCGTTTTCGAAGTTTGAATAAGCATTTGAAAGATAACAGAGTGTAATTTGGGAGGGAACTTGTAAAATTTAGATACCTTTGGTATACCAACTTCTATAAAAAAACTCCCAAAATTCCCCGGAGACCTCTAAAAATGCAAATTACTAAAAATTGCTAAAAAAGTGCAAAAAAAATTAGAATGGAGCCATCCACTGTAACAACTCATCCTTTGGCATTTTTCAATTCTTCTTGGTTTTCTAATTCTTGCAGGTTTTATCTAATCACATACTCATTTTTA
Source organism: Taxus chinensis (assembly GCA_019776745.2). Classification (NCBI taxonomy): domain Eukaryota; kingdom Viridiplantae; phylum Streptophyta; class Pinopsida; order Cupressales; family Taxaceae; genus Taxus; species Taxus chinensis. The sequence continues at coordinate 971,575,909 of CM034146.1, read as the reverse complement.
CAAGGTGTTTTTACATGCTTTTTGCACTTGATTAAATAAACTTTACATGTTTACTTATAGGATTAAGATCGCGTATGCTCTTCCCTTGCGTTCCTTTGGGGTGATCTTGGGAATAAAAATGATTCTTAGGTTCTTTTGATACTTTGAGATTGTTATGGGTATTTTAGTTAGAATTGGTCAATTTGGAATTTGTTGAATTAAAGTTTTGTTCCATTTGGTTATCTTTTGATATTTGTGAAGACATCACGTATGCTCTTCTCTTGTGTCCTTAGATGATCTAGAGAATCAGAAATGATGCCTTCTCTTTTGATGGAAAACTACTAATCCTCGGCATATAGGACCAAACCATTTGCCAAAGAATGAAAGATTCTTTGACTAAGGGGTTTCATGAAACAAAATTTAGAAAACTACTAATACAGTTGTTATACAGGTTGCCAAAAGGTGCTCAAGCAAACCACATCTAAATTAAAAAGATAAAAAAAACACACCACATTCAAAACACTGTATTGTAGGTTTTGGAAAAGGGTACGTCCCTCTTTGCTCAACTAGAACATACCCCTTTGGCATAACGCCTTAAGCTATAACAATGGGGGTGGTTCCAGGAACCCTAAAGTAGTCCACGCAAGAGGGAACCTTGTGGATGAAATGGAAAGTGCTCTGCACTACCTACTTGACTAGTGATTCCTTTGTGAGATAGCGTTACCGGTTGTCCATGTGGCAACCCTAGTGATAGTACATGTAGACGCACTAGTTTCCTATTATCTTGAAGGGGGTAAAGTAAATCCAATGTGGAACTTTGTTAGGGCACATCATCTGGAAGGAAGGTTTGTTAGTGGATCTAACTAAGGTTGTAGTTATTGTAGGCATAGAAGAGCCTACCAGTTAGAGTGAGGTGCGTAGATTATTGGGTCACACAGGATATTACAGAAAATTTATCAAAAGATATGTGAAGATTTCTACACCCCTGAAAGAGTTACTAAAAGGAAAAGGGACTTTCTATTGGGGATAATTGCAATAATGTGCATTTGAGGCGTTAAAGGAGAGACTTACAATAATACCTATTCTACATTTTCCTTCATGGAACCAACCGTTTTATGTACATGTGGATGCCTCTGACACAACCATTGGCACAATGTTATCTCAACCTAGAGAGGGTATTATAGACCATCCTATATGTTTTGCTAGTATAAAGTTGGCTCCAACAAATAAGAATTATACAACAATAGAGAGCGAGGCCTTGTCGATGATCTACGTGCTACATAAATTCAGACAATACTTCCTAGCAACACATTTTATATTTTATACTAATTAGATGGCATTAAAATACTTGGTAAATAAGCCCATTTTATAGGGGCACATATGTCTGATGGGTGATCTTATTCCAGGAATTTGATTACACAGTTGTAGTAAAACTAGGTAAAATTAATTCTAGCCCAGACCACTTATGAAGGATTCAGTCAGGGGAGGACATGCAGTAGACAATTGAAGATATAATACCATATACACAATTGTATAGGTTACATCAAGCACCTTCAAGAATTGAAGGATATTGCTATATTTTTATGCATATGTATGGTGCCAGAAGGAATGAAATAATTGGAGAAGAAAAAACTTGCAATTCTCGTGGAACCCTTTATGTTGATCATTGGAGATTTATACAACCTAGGTCGAGATGAAGTATTGCGCCAGTGTGTACTGAAACTTGAGCACATAGATATCATGGAAGAGGTTGATGGAGGTATTGCAGGTGGGCACTATGCAGGTGTTGTCACATGTGCAAGATTATACTTTCTAGATTATGGTGGGAGACCCTATACAAGGATTGTAAAGAGTATTGTAAGACATGTGATCACTTTCAACACCTTGGAAAACCTAGGTAAAGAGATGAAATGCCTTTGAGGCCTATTTATAGTGCAGATCCATTTGAGAAATGGGATGTAGACTTTGTAGGTCCTATTTCACCAGCCACACGTAGAACTAGATCACTTATATCATCACTTGCACATATTATCTTACAAGGTGGGCAGAAGTAACACCTAAAAAGGATTGTATAGCAGCTACAATAGCTTGGTTCTTATGGGAAAATGTTCTTACTAGGTATGGATGTCCACTGAGCTTGACAAGTGATAGGGGCACACAATTTTTGAATGAGACAATCAGGATATTATTGGATGAATTTATGGTTGCGCACCATAAGACTACACCCTATCATCCTCAGGAAAATGGTACTGTGAGGCCTTAAACAAGATATTGAGCTAGACCTTGACAAAAATTTATGATGTTGGAAGGAAATATTGGGATGATAAAGTTTCTATTGTGCTTTGGGTGTATAGAACAACCTACAAGAGGTTGAATAAGGCCACACCCTTTCAGTTGGTGTTTGTGCACGAAGCAGTTCTTCCTATGGAATTCATGTTACCTTCTTTGTACGTATTACGCATGTGCTGGAGGTCTAGCTAATGAGAAAGCATTAGAAGAAAGAATTGACAGGTTAATACAATTGGATGAGAGGCGTGCACATAGCACGTTGGAGTCAGAAGTAGGAAAAGGATAGAAAGAAGGCATGACATGACAGACACATCAGGGATAAGAAGCTTGAGGTTGGACAAATGGTACTACTTTATGATTCTAAGTTTCTGTACCATCCAGGAAAGCTTAAGGTTCATTGGTTGGGACCGTATGTTATCACTCATATACTTGAATCAGGTTCTTGCCAGTTGGAGGTGCTTGATGGAATGCGGTTACCTGGTTACTTTAATGGAGTAGGCTGAAGCCCTACTATAAATAAGTCTTCTTGGTGTTTTTAATAAGGCAGTATTGCCATTTAGTATAGGTTTCCCTTTCTATTTCCTTTAGTATTTCCTTCTTCATCGCTTATGCTTTGTCAATTTAGTTTGGTGTTTTGTGTAATAAGCGTGTTTACACTGGAAGCTAATTACAATCTGAAGTATTTTTATGTGCAGAGGACTGCACATACCATTGGTGTGGGGTGGTTGTTATTTGTTATTCACAAATGGGTACACATGAGAACAAACTGTTACATGTGTTATTCAAGTATGGAAAGGAGTTGTTAGAAAGGAGATTGCTTCTAAAGAAGACCATAGATGGAAATGAATGAAGGGATGGTATAATGCGAGGTAAGAAGCAACTGTGGAAACTACTATGGGAGGGTGTGGTTATGTACTCAGTGCATGGAAGTGTGCGGAAGAGAAGTCTGTAGCTAGAGGGTAGGAAGGCATGCTAGAAGGTTATAGCTGGGGCGTGAAATTGTACCGTGCGGAAATTTTCAAAAATTTTGAAAATGGTCAATTAATGAGAGGATTTTTAGTAGGTGAAGGAGCAATAAATGCACTAACTTTTTGAAAATATATATAAGGACGTGATGTGGGTTCATTTTTACCTTTTCAATCACAAGTATTCAAGCAAGCTAAGTGTAACCAGCCAACCGAATTGTATTGAGGTGTGGAGAGTTGCGAAACTAGATGTGGAGAGAAGATTTGTACATGGAAAAGGCTTACGTCCCCATTGGTGAAGGGTTTGAGAAAAGTAGAAGCATTGAGAAGGAGCTAGGGCATGCAGGTTTTGAGCTAGGGCATGTATTTTGAGCTAGGGTTTGAACTTACTCGACACATAAGACAAAAGGCGGGATTTTTACGATGGCACCGAAGAAAGCACCTGCAGCAGGCACAAAAGGAAAGAAAAAGGTGGAAGTTGAGGTTGAAATTACTCCTGAAAGAAATTTTTTAGAGATGCAGTACCTAGAAGGAGTAATAGTCATACAAGATTGGGATTCCCACATCCACAGATGCAAAGTAAGTGACTACAACCACCACACACTGATAACAAGGGAGAGTTGGATGCTTTGTTGAATAAGAAGACCAACAAGTGCACATGGTGGAAGATATGCCAGTGTATGATGACGTTGGGGAAAAGTTACTTAAGCAGTAGGAGTTTATCAACTGTATGAGCTCCCATATTTTCAAAAACATGAACCTTTATACCAATGGCTTATGAGCAGATGTCCATGAGGACTTCTTCTATTTCTCCAGATGGAGGGTTAGGATCATAGTGGCCCTAATTGTGACATTAATAAGATTGAAGGGCACAGGGACAAGACATTGTTAGTGATCTAACTAATAAAGCAAAGGTTATAGCCACAAGCAAGGAGTTGGGGTATACCAAGGGTCTACGTAGGAATGGACATCTACAAATTTAGGAAGTACCTTATGGTGCAGGCAGCCGTGCATTTTATCACCAAGTTAAATGATCAAGAGAGATGGTCACAGGTAAATACCATGTGGCTTCATATTGTAAAGAAAATGTCTCAGGGAGAAGTGTATAATTTAGTAAGCTATATTGCAGAAACCATTGTTGAGGAAGTGCACACAGGAGAAAAGATAAGTTTTGGTGCACATCCTCTTATCTCTTGTATTTGTATAAATTGGAGTGCCTGATGGGCCAAAGAACAAAATTTGGGAATACCCCACTAAGAAGAAGTCCCTCATGGAAAGGTTCGAGAAATATTTATGTGAAGGATCAATGAGTGGCCCATTCAAGAAAAGGGAAGAAATGTGGTATGATCTGACTTCACGTGGTGTTTGAGGAGGAATGGTGCACATTCCAAAGGAACTACCTTCGATAGTAGGCAAGGCAGTACAGTTCATGGTGTATCAACATGTTTGCATTGCACACGTTTTCCATGAAGGATGGGACATGGAGTCCATGGTGTAAACTACCCTATGCCTTCATAGTGCTACTTCCAGGCCTCAGTTCATAGATTTATTGATGTGTGCCATCTGAACTTCAACACAGACAAGGTAGATTGTGACTACCATACCCTCAAGAAAACATATGTATATCCAAGTCGGTCTGCCTACATTGAGAGGCTCATTTTAGACGTCATAAATATGAAGTGAGTAAGTTTGGCTACTGGGGAAGTGGAGCCATGCTCATATATCTTCAGCTCAAGCCTAGGCCTGGAGAATAATAAGTATGTGGAGAATGATTTCATGTTCCCAAGGCCACCTAAGGGCAAACATACAATGGAGAATATGTGCTAGCTCCAAAGCCTGTTATGACCATACAGATAAACAAGGAAGAAGAGGAACACGAAGATAGTGGAGGCTTGGATCATAGAGGTTGGAGGTATCCCAAAGAAAAAGTGGAGAGTGAGCCCACAGATACTCCACCACAGGTGCAAGAAGGAGAAGAGGACTTGGACATGGATTTAGACCCTGAAGAGCATCTGGTTTAAGAGGGTATTTCAGAAGAACTAGGACCCAAGGCATAGGAACACCACGTCATGTAAGAAGATCACCTAGACTCTCCCCTTAGAAAGAGGCACCTGAGGAGAAGAGAAGGAGAAATTTGAAGCTGAATGAGGAGGCAGAGGAGTCTAAGGAGAGCACACCTAGAACCCTGGTGTAACCAGAAGATGTGGAGGAACTAAGAGATGAAGAAATGAAAGATGAAGAGGAAGGGGTGAAGGAAGTAAAAGAGACTGTGCAAGAGCAACCCAACATGCATGTTACTACTCAGGATGAAGAAGGGCCAACTCCAAACCTTGGCGCTCAGGTTCCTAAGGGGCCAAGAACAAAGAGAACAAGTGAAGAATATGTTGTGCCAAGTATGGGCTATGTTGAGGACACAAGAAAAATTTTCCACGCCCAGTTTCAGAGCACAATAGGCCTTAAGGAATTGTATGGATGGGAGCTGATGGATCCAAACATGGCCACCACATGCACAAGGAAACAATTATCCTGGTCCATGTAGACCCATATGGATGAGCCATATTTCGACGTGTGTGAGGAATCTTGTGTATCAAGGAGAGTGAAGAAGGCACCCCAAAGCAGACACATGATAGTAAAGCCTACTCTAATGTCTGATGAGCAAGGTGAGAATGCCTTCATTAAGGTATCTGTAGAGGTGGCATAGAGGAACATTGATAAGGTTGCCACCATTAGAGTGTTACTTGAAGATAACAAGGCAAAAACTACAGAAATAATGTGTTTAAAAGGAGAAAAGGACCTAGAATAGAAAAATAATGAAGCCTTCATTAGTATGGCAGAAGAAATTGGAGATTACGTTCTGAAAGGAAGACCTCATCTTGAATCTAAGGTACTTAAGAAGTTTCCTTTAGCTATGCATTATGTGTGCACATTGGTTGATTTGGTGCTAGAAGATGGACCAATTTGAATGCCAGCACCAAAGGATATTGAACAAGAAGCAGAAAGAGCAAGGGCCTCTGTGGTTAGGAAAATTTCAAATTATGAGGTGTTGCTCCAAAATCTGAAGGATGAACTGAAGAAAGCTGACCAAGCTATGAATATTTTTGTGGCACCAAAAGCAGTGATAAGGACAATAACTTTGGTTGAAGATAATGATGTTCTGAAGGCCATGAAAGATGAGACACTAGGACATGTAAAAAGATTGGCACTAGTGAAACAAACAGTGCGAAGCCTTGCACAGCCCAAGATCCACATAAGGAGAGAATAGATTAGATTGGGAAGCTCATAGTGCAGAAGATGGATCTTCTAGAGGGAATGATGACTGTTATGGCCAATGTTGTCCAAGTACTATAGAGAATGAAAAGGAAAATATTACTTAGGACAAATTGGAAGCCATTTTCACAAGACATTCCAGAGAAAACAAGGACCGTGCTAGATGACTGGTAGACATTGGAGGCTGAGATTAAAATAGAATATACAGAGTTTATCCTCCCAGTTGAAGAAGAGGGTGTTGCAGAGTAAAGGTCTATTCTTTTGTACAGTGATTCTTTACATTCTTTCCATTCTTATTCTTTATTATTTGGGAACATGAAAAAGAATCCCCATTACCAGGATGAAATGTACTTTAGTGTGGGGTAATGTTGAGAAGACATAATATTGTGATAAGGAGAAAACACACAAAGAATGTGTGCGCGGGAACAAGGTGCATTTGAAGGCACGTAAGGATAGGAAAGGAAACGCACACTAGGACAAGCTGATTCGGGACTTAGCCATTTTCATGGATGTGGGATATTTTTGGAAGATAGGGTGCAGAGCACAAATTGGTATGGAGACTTACGCCACACATAAATTCTATTTTGGGAATGAGCGTCTGATAAGCACCATGTATGAGTTCAAGATAATAATAGGATTACTTCTTCATGTTAACTATAGGATGTCTATTATTAGCACACTTGTATGTGTGCATGTTAATGTAAAGGTGCATGGCTATTATCATCATGTAACCTATTTTGGGAAGTGTGTAGGTGGTGAAGGGAAATTCTCCACCCCGATAAGTATGTATTGAACTATGTAGTTTATTAGTAGTGAATTATTGTAGAGTTATGATGTTGGATCTGATGTGCGCATGACTTATGGTGATGCTTTGTAATGTTAGAAGCTTCTATGTATTACATTGTTTAATATAATGGAGTATATTGGATGGATAATGGTTTTAAACATGATTGTAATTGATTCTTGTACAGTTAATCTTATTATAGTTATTGATTAATTCATGATTCTCTAAGATCTAGATCTAGAATATGTTCTGTGGAATGTTTATGGTTATTTATGGTTCTAAATATGTTATATATTCATCACACTAACACCCTAAAAAAGCAACTCTAAAGAGGGCATGGGAGCTTTGTACGCTTCGGGGTGAGTGATCAGCTCAGGTTGGTTGATGTGTCAGCATGCCTAGGTTTTATATAGTAGATTCTAGGTTGCATCAGACATGTTGTCTCACAACAAGGTTATGTTAAACAACACATTTCACCCCATCTTCCTTTCTTTCAAATCTTCTACCTACTCAAGGGACATGCCACAAATGAGACATTTCATGATCATGTAACTTATTTCACCCTTAGAATAGTTGATCATGCACTACCTTTATGGGTTTAAGTTCATCAACCTATCCTCCGTATGTTCATTATGGTTCTTTCCACTTCTTGAGCATTCCACCTCTTTTACCATTCCTCTCTTTTCTTACTTATTGATTCTGCTATGCAGGACTAGACCTTTGACACCTACATTTTGGGATTTCTTCTCCTTCAACCATGCCTATTCAACCTAAACTAAACTTTGTGTAAAACAACCTACACTCAACCATGCCTCAATGACCTAGACTCAATCATGCCTAAAACCTACCAACCCATTCATCTACCCCATCATATTCTTCCCTAGTATATGGGAGAACTACATTGGCCTGAGGCCCCTTTTTACTAGGGCTATGTAGGTAGAACTCCTAGGGCAGGGGGCCCTTAGAGGTTAGCTCGGCCACTTTTACCCCTAACGAATTTTCCCCCTTTACATTCACATTCAAACCCAGTTAGTTTCCATTTACACAATAACTTGGAAATTAATATATCACAAAAACATACATTGTTTCATCATACCTACCATTTTATAACCTCAACCATATCACACCTACATCATTTAACATTTTCATGACATCAATTACTTAGAAATTTAAACATAACATACATTCAACACATCATTTCCTTAAAACCAGTAACTCGGAAAATTTATGACTCATCCATGCCTACACCTGACTCAATCATGCATATATCTAACTCAACCATGTCTACACCTGACTCCATCATTCATATACATGAATCAACAATTCCTACACCTAACTCAACCATTCTTGCATGACCTCAAGTCAACCATGTCTGACTGACCTAGTTTCCATAATAAGAAATAATAATGGAAATCAAAACCAATACATCATAAGTCCAATTATAAACATCAACTATATAAAAGGGAATGTATGTGTATTAACACATATGTACATAGGGATAAATCATCAAAGTGTCTCAAAAAATATCATATACAATCTTGCAATATTCAGCACACAAGCCAGTATATATATCAAAATCATAATCATAATACAATATCATGATGAATCAACCCCGCCTGAGGCCCGCCTCTCCACTCTCGCATGTTTCCTCCTCTCACCATGTCAACTACCCTACCAACATCTCTCCACCCTCACATGTACCCTCTACTGGTCTTTGTCTTCCCACCATCTCCTCCTCTTTACCCTCATCTAGGCCTAGCCTATGAGAGCTAGTAACCTCACTTTGACCCTGTCTTTAGGGCCAACGACCCCCTATGTTACCTAAGTTGTGAGTCATGAACCTGGTCCTCTCACTGGCTACCTATTGGGCCATGTACTCAACATATGATGGGACATAAATACTAGTTACAGTCAACTAATCCAAATAATAACAAGCCTCGTTCAGGGCATCCTTGAACCTAGCCATAGATACAATTTGGAGTGGCACCATCAGCCTAGCTGTAACCTATAAACCCTACCCCAATAATAATAGCCATGTCCTCATGCCTGTACTAAGGGACCTTATCCCAATGTTGGTGCCTATAAAATGGGACCCTATCTAAGTGCCTGTACTAGTACATGTGTGGCTACCTAAGCATATAATGTCATAACCTATGTCTGAGTGGCTACCAACTGACCCTATAAACTAGTGACATATGCATGTGACACTGCTACCTGTGCTCCATCCCCTACAGGAGTCTATGCAGGAACCTATGCTTGTGCATGAGCGGTTTCCAGATGACCCTGTAACATAGTAACCTACCATGTTAAAGTCATTACCTGCACCTATGCTACTGTCAATTAAACACATAGATCAGTCACATGTCCCTGTAAGGCATCCCTCTAAACCATCACCGTGGCTAAATCCAGCTGACCTGGCCATGGTGGTGTTGTCAATAACTCTGCTTACCACCACTATCTATATGCCACAGTGGTCCTTGTGTCATCTAGCCTCATATCAACTAGTACCTCCTCATTACCTGCTAGGTTTGTAGGATGAGGTGGAAACAAAGGTATCTCCGCATCATCTCTTAGTATTATGGGAATGGTGGCGGCGCATCCTACTATAGTCCAAACTTACGTCAAAATTTTTCCACCAGAATTATTTCGTGATTGTTTGCACCTCTTCTCTATATCCAACTCAATATTTATATCCCTTGTAACTCCTGAGACATCCTTCTAAATGTAGGAAAACCAGCATAGGGCCATCATACTATTTCCATAGCATATAAACCCTCCGACTGTCATCTGTAATACACCACTTCGTGTGTTGCCTCCTCTACTCATGGATGACCACCTATGGAAATCCATCTCCTGTATCCCGCACTCTATCCACCATGGTGCCAATCTACTACAAGCAGTCCTTGTTGCTGCATAATCACTATGTGGTCATATGCCTAGCAGTGCAGTAGGAACGTACAACAGATGTTGTAAGGTTGTATCCTCTAGTAGGCCCAAAGCTCCCTGTATAATTGCACTAAATATGTAGGCACCCATGCAAAGCAGACACAATCCTTGATCATATCTCATAGAACTCCCATCAATCCCCTGGGGACTTGCCACCCTTTGAATCTAGAAGTGCTTTACACCCCACCGCTACCATCATTAGTACTGCTAGTCACGTCTCCTGCGGGTGCACCACATACAAAGCCCCATAAAAGAGACTAGTATTGTGTTGATTCAGATCACTCACCATCTCCCCAAATACTCCAATCATCACCTCAAAGGCTCCATCCACTGATACTAAGCACATAGGCTCACCAGCAATTGGAAGCTACAAAATCCTATAAAATTCCTCCAATTTGATCGTCATCTCATCGGCGAGTAGATGGAAGGTGTTGGTCGTTGCATCACATCTATCGATGAGAGTGACCATGAGACTATGATCCCATTGGATCCACCTATACCACTTAATACCAACCAATCTAACCTCTCGCATTTGTGCCCACTCATCCTCAGTGATGTTGGGTTGCATCTCCCCTAATAATGGTGGGACCCTATCTCACATCGTCAAATGATGTCATGTTTACATCCACAAAACTCAACAATGTCTAGTACTAAACTACTTTACTCATTTCTTCAACCCTAACTACCCCCACCCCACACCCACATTGCTTTACCCACCTATCTAGTTCCTAACTATTTCACCTCACCTATCATCCATTTGATCTATACCCATACCCATACCTTCCTTTTCCTAGCTATATATAGCCTAAACCCTTATATCCCTATTCTAATCTACATCTCATATCTCTCAATTTAACTACTTATTTGTTTTTCCAGTTTCTAACCTAGGTCACTTTTCATAATGACCGACATTGGATACCTTAAATCAACATCGGTCACTCTAATCGGTATTGGTTTCCTATCTAACCACCAGCATTGGTATGCCCAACCGACATCAGTCGACTCCAAATCAGCGTCGATCTCTAGTTCATCCCTAAGGCCAAACCCCCACGACCCTAACTTCAAAAAAAATAACAACCTAATTACTACCCCAAACCCACCTACAACCCATCCCCATTAAGTCATCTACCTATTTAACCTGCATTCCACCCTCCCCTACCCAAATTCATTCATTTTTACCACATTTCAAGTTTTTTCATTTCCCACCCAATTTCTTTAGTTTAACCTTAAATTTCAATTCAAAACAAACAATATGGATTGAATCCTACCTCAACACACTTCCTCATCCTCGCTGGCATCTCCAATCTCTAAACTAGTGGACCTCCAGTGCCTCCTCCTATGGCAGTCATGCCTCCAATCGAACTCTCAATCCCCCGGCCAATCCAATCGCTCCGACTGATCTCATGGACCTATCTACCTTGCTCTTCCAACCACTCATATGCCTCCAACTTAGCTAGGTATAGTACCTCGTCCTTTTCTCCACAAAAAACACACAAAAATGTTTTGCTCTATCATTTTCTAACAAGTGAAATGGTTAAAATGAATCCCTAATATATAGATTTTAACTTTTTTACCCTACCCTCAACCTGACTGATGTCAGTTTATCTTAACCGACATCGATCATGTGCCCTAGCGTACTGTGGTCAGTTTCCCTTGACTGAAATTGGTTTACCATAACCGATATTGGTTAGCCTATTTGAATCCATTGCATCATTTCTCACCACATCTAATTTCCTAAAACCCTTTTCACCTTACCCAAATCTGATCCCAGCCTTACATTCAACCTAATGACCTTTTTACCTATGACCCAACCTCACAATAAGTTGGGGCATGTTTTTTCCCTAATGTGGCCTTAACTACAGCCATGCCTAAATGAACCAACCCAACCCTAACTATTATGACACTCGAATTCACTTACTCATTATACCTTGCAATGACACTACTTATGTTGTTCAGCCTAATGACCTTACCTTGCCTAATGTCATCCTATTTATCCCGAACATACCTTTGGTGACCTAGAACAAACCTATTGCTCATTCTTGCACCTTGCCTAGTTGTGTTTCAGGGTCGTATCCTATACCTTGGATACCTTAACCACTTCAACCTTGTTTGGATAAACCTATCGACCTTTGAAGAAGTGGAGTTTTCAAGCTCTTCACCCTAGTACCATATCACATTTTATACATTTGTGTGCATTAGACTTCCACTACCTATTACCCAAACCAAACTCACCCTTACCTAAAACCCACCTACCCTTTTTTCATCACTTACACATTTATTAAACCACTCACTGACTCCCTCTGTTACCTCATAAGATCCTGGTTTGATGGGAATCACCTCCACCCGTACTTGGGGCAACCTATTCTTCACTCATACCTGAGCCAACGAATTTATGTTTCTTTCATTTTCACTTATCAATACAAGCTACGCAACAAAAAGGGGAAAATGTAGACACAAAATTTAGGTCACACTCTCCTTAGTCCCCTTTAATTAATTGACGTAACGTATTCACCTAACCATGACCCCTTAACCCGCATTCATATTAATTTAATTGCGTACAATTTAATTAATGTTCATCCTCATATTATTAATTAACTTAATTACTTTAATTAAGTTAATTTACACCTCACCTAGCCACATCACCTAGACACATCACCATGGACTTATTCCTAGCCTATTAATTAACTAATATTGAGTCTCTACTTATCTTAAACAATTGGGACTCTTTCAAACCCTAAAATTAAAGTCCTATTCCTTCTCCAACAACACTCTCACTTATCTAAGATCCAACCCTCACTTCAGTCCTGGATTAGCAATCAAGATTGCGCCAAACATAGTAAAGATCAGGCTATTTTTGGTAACTTTGACTAATTCATCCTAACCGACGTCGGTTTATCCTCAGCCAATGTTGGTCACCTAAACCACCATCGATTCCTTTATAAAAAAATTTACAACTCTTTATACGGGTTGGTCATTCAGTTTTGGGGGATTCTATTGCAATCAAGTGTGAGTCTCAAAGTCATTCCTGCATCTAAACGATGATGACACACCACCAGAGTGCAGTACAAACAACAAGTTCTCTTCCAGATCATTGGAGTATCCATGGGAACACAGGTTGCACTGTTGCGATACTAAACCGACCATCACCTCACCTATCAACCACTAGCCACCTTTATTCACAAGATATTCATAGAAATAAGTAAGTAACATTGTTTTCATAATTTGTGATTACTTTACTGTAGATCTTTTACTTCTTTCAGTATTTCCATTTCTGCCATTACCCAGATATCTCCATCTTCCCATCAATCCACCTACCTAACCATTTCAAGTCTTTCCACCTTTCTTCACCTCTTCCTTTACATTCCTGGCTCTTCTTAGCCATGTTACGAGCCTAACCACACCTTCCTCACTCTTTTTCCAATCACAAAGAGGCCCAAAAGCCATTTTTATTAAGTTATTACCTATTGCCCCTACCAATGTTGGTTTATCCTACAGTCATTGGTTTCACCCCTATACCAGTGTTGATCACCTGACTGATATCGGTCTCTATGTCATTTTATACCCTCTGACCAGCAAACCTTCAATTCAACAAAAACCAACCCAGACCTCACCTGATCAGTCCTAAACCCTTTATCAGACCTCTGTCAGACCTTACAAAACCTAGAACAACCTACCAAACCTCCAGATCTAATTGTAATTTTTCCTGTTAGATTAGATTTACTTCTTTTATTAGCACGAGATACCTAAATCATACAATGACAGTAGGATTTCCTTATTTTATGGTATTTGTTGCATTAAATTGTATTTAAAATTAGATTGACAGCCTTGTAGGAAGCACCTCGCTTCTGGGATCTACCACTCGCTAGGCAATCCACTAACCTATATTATTAATGATATTTTGTGGTCTTGTTGTGTTTCTTACAGGTCGTTCCTCTTAGCCAAAGGGAATCTCTTCACAATCAGCTCAGATCAAAAGTCAACAATGTGCACATTCTACCTTAAACCTTTGATTTTAAAGGTATTTCTCCTAACCTCTTACCTTATCTATTTTACGCAAACTATTCAGTGAAATATGAGGTGCCCAAGAAGGTACTGGGGTGCCCTGGTCTCTGTAAAAGCTCATAAACTGGTTTCTGCAGGGTCGCAAGATAATATGGAATACTCTTTATTTGTCATACAGGATTTATCGAGCTGTGTCAGATGTATCAAATGATGAAGGATGAAGTAATGACCTGCAAAAGAGGAAGAAGTATCAAAACCCTAAAAATAAAAATGCAAAATGAATGGGTCAGACTGACCTCATCTGCCACAACAATGGGCTTACTAAACTGAGCATTGTACTACATTTCACACCCAAATGTAGTTTTGGTGTGTGTGTGTGCATGTCGTTCCCTAGGTTATCTTGTGTCAGTCACACTTTATGAAGTAGCAAGCAATAATAACTATAGAAAATGTAATAGTATGTGTGTATGGAATAGAATAGAATCCCTCCCTCTATGTTGTGTGTGTTGATGCAGATCTCCTAGCCTTGATGTATGACACTATATGGATCTAAGTGATACAATGGATGAAACCCTAGATGAAGTGATAGTGTTATGTGATATTAGGACCCTCATTATGGTCTCATAACTTTAGATTTATAGGGTTATCTTGCTCTAAATTCATAATTAATCTCAACATGGCCGACTAGGAAAAAGATAAGGATGAAAAATGGCTAGAAGAGGCCTAGAAAGAGGTGGGAAAGTAGAAAATGGACCAGGTCACCCCAGGTGGGACTAGGGCATCCTGAGGTGCCCCAGTTTAGGCTAAAATTACAGGACAATGTTGAAATAGTTGGGTATGTATATGAAAATACGTGGGAATGACAAAATAAAAAGGTTTAAAAAGATAGCCAAAAGGTGGGATTAATTAGTACTTTATTCACTTGAGAACCTTCTAAATAGTAGTATGAGACCGAGCTAAATAATGCCTAAAGTGCGTGATTTTGTGACTACAACAAGAGTAAACGCGGGTGACTAAGTATTGGTGTTATCAATCAACACGTTGTTTTTCATGGGGGGTAGCTCTCCTTCCTCTCTTTCTTTCTCCTCTAGGATAGGAGTCTTTAACATGCCTCCATTGTTTAGGTTAAGAAAAGACAGAGGAGAAGCAACAACCTTGTGATTTCTATATTGATCAAGGGTTGTTGTAAGGCTATTTGATTCCCCTATGCCTCCATTCAACTCCAAATTCAGGATATCCTCATGTATTTCTTCTAGAGAAATTTCTGGGGATGGAAATTATATAGAATTTTTATTCATTAGATTGACATCCCCTCCATTTATTAGCTAATCAGAAGTTGTTGTAGGAATGTTAATATTTACTAGCTTTCCTTGCAAGTCCTTTGAAGGAGAATCCTCTTGCATATGTACTGAGTCTTCAAAAATGACCTCAAAGGTTGATTTATGGGAAGAAACTTCAACCATATGAGGGAATAATATAGTTTTGTCATGTATGCAGCCTCTTATGTTCTATGTTTTTTATTTAGATGAATCTCAACCACTTGATTTTCTTCATCAATCTTAAAACTAAGATCCACTAGTTTTTCTTCTTTGGCTTCTTCCTCGTTGATTAGCCCATCATTTTTGTCCAACTTTTGATGTGGGGTCTTTAGTCTACAAAGTTTCATGTGAACAGGAGGTTTTTTAGCTAGAGTTTTAAATATTCCCCCATGATGTTGCTTCTGATTAGGGTCTGGAGTTTTGATAACATGTTCATTACCTCCTTTGGTATTTTTTATGCCCTTGTCAGAATCCTTAGTGTCAGATCTCTTAACTTGTTGTGAATCCAAATTAGAGCCCACATTTTCCTTTCTTTTCTCATTGATTTTGGATCCAGGGAATTTTCTGGTGAAGTGACCCATCTTCTAGCATTTGGATCATCTCATCTGGAAGGATTTCTAGACAATTTGTTGCTTCTATATACCCAGCCTTGTTTGTAACACATCATGATTTGGTAACTTTTGTTCCAAGTCCATTGAGACATAGAACGTAGAAAAATCCAACCTAGATATATTTCTAGTAGAATTTTTTGGGCCTATTGGAGATGTAATAGATTTGACAATATTCACCAGGATCTCATCATCCCATAACTATAGAGGTAAGCCTAGAAATCTACACCATATGGGGATGGTATTAATGTTCTCAGTGTTAGGATCAAATCCAGGGTACCATTTTTTAACAAATAGCCCCATGTTTCCAAAACATCATGGTCCCCCCAGTAACACTGCATATATATATATATATATATTCTTGTATATTAAACTTGAGAAAAAAAGAAAATGTTAGCCATATATAAGATATTCATTTCTCCTAGAGGATTCCACTTTCTTATTTCCCCTTTCTTAACAATGTCTATATTAGGACAAGGACCAAGAAACTTACCCAGCAACACCATCTGATTTTTTTGAATTGTTCTGTGGAGACTAGCCTCAAGTATTTGAATATGAAATATTCCTTGATCATCCTTTGAGCTTGAAAAAATAGAGTAAGCATGGGGTTCCACAGAACTATTATGATCCATGTTTTTGTCTGAAGACCTTTTAAAAAACCCTAACCACGTGCCTAGATTTGTCATCCCTGGCCATTTATTCAGAAAAGGATTGGAAGATTTCTGAATTTCCACAACTTTTTCTCTTGCGGTGTTGACCTCGACAATTGAAGGGGAGCCCATAGGCTTGACAACTACTCCCAAGTAGCTCGTAGACATGACCAACACGGCTTCATTAACCTCATCAGCCCTAGGAAGACCCACAGGAATGACAACCACATCAAAGTAGCTCGAATGCATAGCCAGTACAATGCCATTGCAGCAAAAATTGAAATTTTCAGCCATTAGCAGTGCAAAGACAATGCTCTCCATTCGATCTTAATTTCTACATAATATGAAGATTGTTGTTGATGCATGCAAGACAAAAAAAAGTCAAAAAGTGTTGCATGGGGAAAATTAATGAGAGCTAGTTATGGCATAGGAGAATGGGTCATATGAACTTTGATAATCTAGTGAAGATTAGTTCCAAATAAGTTGTTAGAAGCATTCCAAAGATTACTAAACCAACAAATACCAGCAAACAATTTCAAATCAGAGATATGGCATGAAGCTTGAAGACAGATAGATCATGATGTATGTCATTTTGTAGCTGGGGATGTGATCTAACTGGCACTCAGATTTGTGGAGAGATGGATAGCACTCAAATAGGACTTGATCTTGTCCTAACTGTTTTAGGTTGTGCCTTTCAACCAAGGTAAGAGGACCTATTTTGTAACCCTCAAATGGTGAAGGAGATGAAGATATCCCTCAATTTGTGCAAATAGTATGAAGGGGCCTTGGGAAAATATGATCAACACTCCAAATCTGACTTTCACAAGTTGTCACTTCCAGATTATGGAGATACTTTCAATGCAAGGCAAGGGTTACTGAAGACATTTTGAAATCTTGATCTATTCTGCATACTTTAGCAAATGGATTTTGATCTTCTGTGGGTATACAAGTCAAAACAGGGGTAGTATGGGGTAGGATTAGTTGTTTAGAATGATTTTTGGTGGGATATTGACAAGACAAACTTGACTATGCCAGATCTTTGACAACCTCTACAACATTTGAACAACTATCAGATAAAATGCTTCAAAATAGTCAGGATGTTCTTTCAACCAGAAGAGATACACAAATGGAGGCCCAGGTTTGCACTCTTCACACAATCTTTGAGACCTCAACACAAAATCTTGAGTTAAAGGACCCAATTAAACATCAAAATCTCTGATCAAATCATGCCTAAGGTACCCCCAAAGGCTTACAAGAAATCTCTGTCAACAAATGAAGGTGAAGTGATTTTAAACTACTTATTTTCAATGCCAGATGAAATCTCTTCTGACAAATGAAATTGCAAATGCCACTAAACTATCAATAAGGATGAGATCTATGTGTGATTCCTAAAGATTTCAATGCAAGGATTGCAACAAGAACAAGGAAAACTATTTGCAGACATTTAAACATGATAACAAACATCATATTGCCCAAAATAACATAGATTAATTCAAAAGCTTGTTAGATTCATCAGTAGGGGAGAGTTTTAGGAACAATCTTCAGAGCTGTGTGATGGCTATACACTTGTAACCAACTCAACATGAATGAAGATCTAACACAGAAGACATTAACCAGGTTTTTTGGAGGGTTTCTCAGAAGATGAGCTTCTCTCAAAATTTCTCGTGATTTTCAATTTCCCGACCCTTTACATGTCAAAAAACATGCATTATATATCATTTTTTACATTTGAACCTTCTTTCCCAAGAAAATAATATGCCATGGCATCAAGTTTGTTACAAAATTCCATCATGATTCACAGACAGGGACGTTTAACATATTTGCAACAAAAGTTGCTAGGTGTTTCAAAAAGGTGAATCATTGAGGAAATTTTCATCATTATCCATTGTGGAGGCACGTTTTTCATCTTCAAAGCATGTAAACCCCCTTCCTTTCATTATTTCATCCTTATCCCTCCAAAATTTGACTCTGCAACTTTTGGATTTGATATTTCACATTTTTGGATGGGTTAGGGAAAAAATTTATTCCAAAAACATCTCTGATCTTCAAATTGATCCTCAAAACCAATTGCATTGGTCCTTGCAGGCACAAATGACATGAATTTGCCAAAAATTTGATCAAAATCGATGCAAAAAATGCATTTCCACACTTCCTGGAGCAAAAAATGGCGGCCAAACTGAAAAATGCACAGTTACCATTGATTTGCCTTTCTCCCTTCAATCTGGGCCCTCCACATGTCACAATGCAATTGGAAATGGGCTTGGGATCATTTTTTGACATTTTAACACTTTTGAAAAAATGTAAAAATTTGACATTTTTCTCCACCCCTCCGCCCTTGAGATTTGACTACACGTGTCCCAAGGTGGGTCCCATCGGAATCGCGGCTTGGATTCTACACATTTCCACCTTTTTTGGAAAAAGGGAAAAAAATTTACAATTTTCCTCCGCCGATCCACCCTCCCACAAGAACACGTGTCCTCCCTCCCGCATATGATCGGCTTGAGGGGAAGCTCGCTAATTTCATACTTTAATTCCTTTTCACCAAAGGAAATTTTCAACATTTCCTCCACACTCCTACACCTCTGATTTTGTCCCTGCCACATGTCTCCCTTTGACTCATTGTGGAGCCATGCTTTAAATTATCACTTCAACTCATTTTTCCAAAAAAGGAAACATTTCCTTTTTTTTCCCTGGCGGTCTGCACTCCCTTCTGCCCTTGATCCTGCTACGTGTCCTCTCCTGAGTGGCCCGATGGACCCGCATCCCTTTTCACAACTTTTGCTCCCTTTTACGTCAAAAAGAAAAAAAATTCTAAGTCCTTTCCAGCCTTCCATCCCACTTTTGATGAAAACACGACACTGTCCACCTCTGATTCATCTGAGGCCTTTGTGTTCTGCTATTCATTGCATCTCTGAAGCCGCCACGTGTTCCATTCTATGCTTCATTGGGGTCCTGAGGCATTTTCTTTGTACTTTAACTCTTTTTTCCAAAATGCCTTAAGGCAAAAAAAGACCTGTTCCATCCACTTCACTCTACTTGTGACACGTGTACCTCCTCTAGGGCCTTGGGAGCTGTGGGGGCAACATGCACTTTTTTCCAAAACACAAAAAATGTTAAGTTTTTCGAGCAGACCCACCGAACCTTGTCCAACCACAAACGGCCACGTATGAGAAGATGTTTGAGCTAAAATTTGACGGGAAAAGGACACCCATATGACCGTCAAACAACGTAGAAATTGCCAGTGATGCCCTAGAGTGCTGAAGATGAATTTGACGGGAAAATGATGCCCGTCTGACCGTCAAAAAACACAGAAAATGCAAGGGATGCCCAAAATCAATTTTTTCTTCGTGGGTGAAGAATTTTTCGATCAAAAGACAAATGGAAAGTGTTTTTAGGCAATTTACGACCATGGCAAGGGATATTTGAGGGAAAATAAGTATAAAATGAACAATTTCAAGCTCCAAAGGCTAGGAAAAATGGAAAAAATGGCAAGGGAAAAAATTAGAATTTCATTCAAAATTAGGGCAAGGTAATGAGTTTGCAAACAATCCAATGCACAAGAATGGAGATTACAACTTCACATCATCAATTTCATGAGGAAAAAATGTTTCAAAGCACAAAGAGCAAAGGGGAAACATGGAAAAACTGCAGAGGATCAAAATGGGCACCAACATCGGCTCCTACTCGGGGATGGGCACTCCCAGTGAGTGCCACAAGAACAAAAGTAGACCAAGTGCCAAAATAATCCATTGGGAAAATGAAGTCATGAGCCAAAGCCACCAAAAAACTAACTGAGAAACTGACAAAAATGGTTGCCACACACCAAGGCAAACCACGAACCGACAAAACACCAAAAACAGAAGCAAAAGCCAAACACTATACACTGTACAAGTGGTGCATACCTCAAATTTGGGGATTAATCCAAGAAATGCTTTAGATGCCTATCATTAACAGGCAGTTCAAGTAATTCCCCATCTAAGTCCTTGAGAAAAAAGGTATTTTCACCAATTCTGATATCAATGGAGTAAGGGCCCATCCACAATGCATCAAATTTACCATGTTTTCCCTTATCTTCATTTATGTTATCCCACAACAAAACCAGATCTCCAACATTGAAATCCCTAGGAGTGACCTTCTTGTCAAACAACCTCTTCAACTTCTCTATAAATCTGACATGCCTTTGGTGTGATGCTCTTCTTTCTTCATCCAGCTCAACAATCTGATTAATCCTTGCTTCATATGGACTAACCTCTTGATCTTCAAGTTGTTGAACAAACTGAAATGAAGATAATTACAGATGTAAGGGCAGAAGAGCTTGAGTTCCATACACCAACTCAAATGGGATCTTACCAGTAGCTCTTTTGGTAGTGATTCTATCAGCCCAAACTACAAATTTCAGTTGTTCACCCCATTTTCTCTTGTTTAACTCCAAGGTTCTCCTAATGATCTTCAATAAGTTCTTATTGTTGGACTCAGCTTGTCCATTTCCTTGAGGGTTATAGTTTGAAGCATAAGTCAGATTGGTTCCATACTCCTTGCACATTGCCATCAAGGGTTTAGCTCTGAAACACATGGCATTATCAGCAACAATCTTGACTAGCACACCAAATCTGCATATGATGTGATTCAACAAGAAGTCCATAACAACTTGGTGTGTTGCTTTCTTGGTGGGGATTGCTTCTACCCACTTGGTGAAGTAATCTGTGGCTACAAGAATCCACTTATTTCCAGCACTAGAAGGGTCTGAAATCTCACCAATGAAGTGTATCCCCCATTGTTTGAAAGGAGCCTCAATTGATACAGGTGGCAAAGGAAGGGAGCCTGAAGCTTTCATTCTTCTAGAGAAATGCTGGCAGCTTTCACATCTTCTAACCAGCAGGGTTGCATCTTTGAAGAGAGTAGGCCACCAATAACCAGCTCTCAAAATTTTGTGTGTTGTAACCCTTCCAGCAAAGTGTCCTCCACAAACTCCCCCATGGAAATCAATAACTATTTTGGGAGCTTCATCTTCAGTTATACATTTCAAGAGGACACCTTCAGGGTTCTTCCAAGCCAGCCCAAAGTCAGTGATGATGTATTTTTGAGAAGCCAGCTTGAGGGCTCTTTTCTAATTTTTATTTAAATGATCAGGGCAGCATAGGTGTACTCTAGGTAAAATATTACATCCTTGTACCACTCAGAACTTACCAACTTCTCAAGAACATCTTTCCTTTCTTCCTCTACTTCATTCACTTCCACATTCTGCAAGTTGCTCTCAGCCATGAGCTTAGCAAGACCCAAACCTCTTACCAACTTTGTGGTTTGGATGTCCATGTCATACTCCTACAGTTTGTTCACCCATCTACATATTTTTCTTGAGATCTCCATCTCTGATAAGATGTCTTTTACCATGGTGTGGGGAACATAAGCAACAACTTTTGAACTTAAGATATAAGGCCTGAAAACCTTTGTTGCTTTCACCAAGGAAAATGCTTGTTTTTCCATGATTGTGTACTTTAACTCAGCAGCTTGTAAATCCTTGCTAAAGAAGGAAATAGGCCTCTCAGCCCCATCTTCATCCTTTTGTAGCAAAACAGATGCAATGGTATTTTCAGAAGCAAAGGAGAAGATTTGGAAAGGCTTCTTGTAATTTGGAGCTGCTAAGACAGGTGCATGTTTCAATGCTTCTTTGATTCCTTCAAAATCCTGAATAATAGCCTCCTCCCATTTGATAACTTGGTCTTTCTTTAACATGCATGTAATAGGAAGAGTCAATTCAGCAAAATTAGACACAAACCTTCTAATGAAATTGATCTACCCAAAGAAGGATTGGATGCCCTTCTTTGTTCTTGGAATTGGAACCTTGCTGATTGCTTCTACCCTCTCAGGGTCAATCATGACACCAGCCTTTGAAACAATATGACCAAGCAGCTTGGCCTTTTGCACCCCAAAATGACACTTCTTTGGATTGAGAGAAATGCCATATTCTCTACATCTGATCAACATTCTTTCCAAGTGTTGCAAGTGATCTTTTCTACTCCTTGAAAACACAGTCACATCATCCTGATAAACTACAATGAAGTCATTTATGTAACCAGCAAAAGCAACATCCATTTCTCTTTGGAAGGTAGCTCCAACATTCATAAGACCAAAAGGCATTCTTACATAAACATATGTTCCCCAAGGAGTGGTAAAGGTAGTTTTAAATCTTTCTGACTCCTTGACAACAACTTGATTGTAGCCAGAGAAACCATCCAAGGTGGACAACAATTCAGATCCAGTCACTAACTACAGCATGTTTTCCATGTTTGGAAAAGGATAATTGTCCTTCAATGAAGCTCTATTCAGATTTCTGAAGTCTACACAAAGTCTGATATCTCCATTTTTCTTTCTGACTGGCACAAGGTTTGCAACCCAAGATGAATACCTTGTGGGCTGAATGATCCCTCCCTCCTTCAGTTTCTTCAATTCATCTTGCATTTTCATGGAGAGGAGTGGATTAATTGGCCTCTACTTTTTTCTGAAGGGCTTGGCATTTTTTTCAAGAGGAATCTCATGCTGAAACAAGTCCTCTCTGTATGCTTTCAGCTCTGAATAAGACCAAGCAAGACAGTCCTGATATTTCTTCAATAGTTGAACATAGGACTATTTTTCCTCTTTGTTTAGATTGCTGCCCAACCAAAATTTTCTTGGTTTATCATTAGTGCCCAAGTTATGCTCTTCCACATCCCTTGAGGCAGACATGTTTCTATTGATGATGTAATCAACATTGTTAAAATTTGACTCAAGTGCAACAAGACCTCTAGGAATGGTGTTAGTTTTCAATTGGATAATATCCTTTCCAAACAAAGTCTCTCTTCCTTCAGTCACACACACCATTGGTTCCCAATCAATATTCTGATCTACAAACTCACCTTGATTTTGTAAGAACCTTTGCACTTGAGCATCATCATTAAACACTTGCCAATGCTTGATGTTGTCAGGGACAGCTGGCCTAGTTAACACTTCAATATTGTACTCACAATAAGGTGAAATGGTGCAATTTCCAAATCTTGACCCCAACACTACCAACTTGTCAGCAGTAGCATTGAAACTTCTGTCATGATGCACAATGTTGAAGGAATCAAACATCTCAATTAGATCCCAAACTGCATGTTTGTACTGTTTCATCCGCTGATTTTTTGTAGCATACAATTTTCTTATTTGTTTGACAACTAGCTCTGAATCTCCTTTTGCAATGATGTCCTTGACACCATACTTCCATGCAATTCTCAGACCCAACAACAAGGCTTCATACTCAGCAATGTTGTTAGTACATTCAAAATTAAGCTTGAAGGAAAAAACAAACTCTTCCAAGCTAGGAGAAATCAGAATTATACCAGCACCATTTCCAAATTTGGAGCAAGCTCCATCAAATAGCAAGGTCCAAGGAGAACCTACCTATTCAAGGAACTTTGACTGATCCATCTTGTGCTCCTTACCATCAGCAAACCCAATAAAATTATCAACATCAACATCAGCAAACAACACCTCATAAGAAGCATTGTTTGGATCCTCAATTAGATGCAACATCTTCTTTTCTCCATAGAGCTTGACAAGGCTGCCTTCAATGGGAATGGTGGAAAAAGACATATCCATTTGGACACTCCCTCCAACACTTGCAAGCCCACTTTCTTGACAATAACATACCCCATTTGGCAGGGAAATCAACAATCACAACATCCAATTTTAAATTCCTCCCAGGATAAGATGCAAGTTGCACCACCAAACCCTTCACACAACCAACTACCAGCACTTCTCTTGAGTCCATGGTAGTACACTTTCCATAGGCTGTTGTCACTTTGATATCCAACTCATTCATGACTTCTAGAGGCATGACATTACATGATGCACCAGAATCAAACATACAATTGTGAAGTAGTCTATCCTTTATGATCAAAGTTGTAAAGAATGGATCAACATTCAATTGGGAATCAACCAAGGATGTCCCCAAGTATACCTCAGGTGTTTCTCCAAGATCCTCTAATGCTGGTGGTGTTTCAAGGTCTGTAATGATTTGAGGAGGAGTTTCAACAACGTTTACATTTCTGCTTGGGGTACTCTTCTCCTCTTTCAAACCCAGGTACTCAAATGCTCTCTTCTTGTGCTCAGGAATCCTAAGCAACTCAATGATTGGAACACTCACTTTGATTTGGCTCAATACCTGGGCTATGTCATATGGAACACTCTTTGGCAAGGCAGCATTGGAAGGGAGACAAGCAGATTCATTAGATGGCATGGGATCTTGGCAGCTTGGGCATGAAGAGGACTGTAATTTTTTCTTGGACAACAGAGCTTTTGGTAGGTGTTTCTCTTCTAGGAGCTTCTTTGGGAATACTTGTAAGCAAGGGTGTTTTAGGTTTGGCTTGAGGCCCAACTCCCTTAACAACTTTTCTCCTAGTGTTATACTCTTTCTCTTGAGCCACAACAACATTCATTAACAATTGTCTATCTTCCTCCGAAGGGATACCACCATCATACTTCTTAATCATCAAATATCTTAAGTATTCAAAGTCATTGTTAGGAATTTCAAAAGCTTGCACTACATCAACTTCAAGAGTATGAGGGGGAAGAAATACTTGTACCCATTTGATGCAATCCCAAAAGGTTGCAGTTGTCCTTGCACTTATTACCTCAGTTGATGTTTCTCCTTCTTATGAGCTTGAAGAACAGCCCACCATGCAAATATCATCATCAGTACCATCATCATTATTAGCTTCACCATCTTGCTGGTCCACTTCACATGGAGGATGGGGTAGAAAACACCTATCACACCAATCAATATCAGTAACTTCCTCAACAACAGTAACCCTAGTAGTTAGGGGATCAGGTAACACTCTTCCTTCACGTGCTTGAGGATGTCTATTTGTAGACCCCATGGGTCCTTTCCCTCTATCATCAGATCTCTGATCACCCCTAGGATGATTGGAAAATCTGTCATGGTTTTGTGCTTTTTTCTGACCTTGTGAAGTCTGCCCAATTCCCTTCTCAGCTCTTGCCAACTTGTAGGAAATCTCTTTGACAACCCCTGCCAAAGTTTTCACCACTTCCTCCAAGTCTACACTCTTGCTTGCTTGAGGCTTTTCAGGGTTTATCAACTTTACACCATCTCTCTTGAGAGGTTTCCCAATGGCCTTAATGTTATTTTCAATCTGCAGTGCCATGGTAAAGGCCTGCCTTAAATTAGTAGGGTTCTTGTCTCTTAGGTAATAGGCTGCCTTCTTATCAAATGCATCTGCATATTTGATCAAGCATGACTGATCACATGGCCTCAAATTAACTGGAAGCCTTCTCAAAGTTTTGTTAAACCTTGTGTTGAAGTCATGAACTGATTCATTGGGGTTCTTCTTGATATTTTCAAATTCAGACAATAGAAACCTAGGATCAGTTTTGTCACCATATTGCAATCTGAATGCATTCTTCATTTCAGTCCATGAATCAATAGAATTATCAGGTAGAGCCTTGTACCAATCCCTTGCATCCTCTTCTAGTGTATGAATGAAAAATTTAATATACACATCTTCATGCTCAATCTCAAAGTCCTCCATCATGTTAACAAAAAAAATTAGGTGTTGATCACCAGTTATTACATTGTTACCTTGGAACTTTGGCAATCTATTCCTAACATCTTGTGGGACAACATTTGGGTAACCATCCATTCCTCTAAAATTTATAGGACCAAAGGTGTTAACAACAAATGGAGGCCTAGGTAGAGGCTGAGCCATATGATTTTGGTGGAGGTGATCTTGGGGGTGACACAAGATGATGAGGAGTGCGAGGTCTTTGGGGCTCAAGAATGTGGTTCACAAGATTGGTATTCTCTAGGTGCTGATTTTCTTGGAAAGTTTTACTAGAATTGAAACACACAGGTGCAGATTGAAGAAGGAACTCACCAGGTACAGCAGAAGGACCTTCACTAGTTGAAGTAAACAAGTTTATGAGAGGATTTCTTGAATCAAAATCACTAGAAGAAGAGTGATAATCCTCTACTAAAGGCTGATCTCTCTCACCAATGGATATTCCTTTGCCTGATGTCTGACCTTCAACAACCTTCCAAACTTTTCTTTCCTCTAAAACTATCTTTCCCAATTCTTGAAATAACTTTCTACTTGGGTCCCTCCTGAAGAGAGATCTTCTTCCTTCCAGTTTTGTAGAGATTAGCAACACAAAAATAAATGATAGAAAGCTAAGACACTGGTATTTATCAAGATCAAAATCAGCATGGAGTCTCCACTAAGGACTTTCACCCTAGTTGTGAAAATGCACTAAAATACTCTGTCAAATACCTATCAGCACTGAAAATCTTGCCAAACTTTATAGATCAGACCTTCCTTTTCTTGAATCTATCAACCACAAATGTAAATGAAGTGTAACTACTGCTAGAAACTGATAAAATTATAGATAGGCAAAACTTATATCTTCACTTAATCCTTACAAATCTGATTATAAAATGATGCTTCAACAATGTACTTGCATGACAGCATTTGTAAGAAACATTACCAGGGTTTGACATGTTCAAATATCTCAAATATGTATGCAAATGGATCAAATTGAACTAAGAATCCCCTGGAAATGGCGCCACTGGTGTTGGTACCCAAATTTGTTCTCCTTTTCAGTCTGAGCAGCATCAAAGATATGGCATGAAGCTTGAAGACAGATAGATCATGATGTATGTCATTTTGTAGCCGGGGATGTGATCTAACTGGCACTCAGATTTGTGGAGAGATGGATAGCACTCAAATAGGACTTGATCTTGTCCTAACTGTTTTAGGTTGTGCCTTTCAACCAAGGTAAGAGGACCTATTTTGTAACCCTCAAATGGTGAAGGAGATGAAGATATCCCTCAATTTGTGCAAATAGTATGAAGGGGCCTTGGGAAAATATGATCAACACTCCAAATATGACTTTCACAAGTTGTCACTTCCAGATTATGGAGATAATTTCAATGCAAGGCAAGGGTTACTGAAGACATTTTGAAATCCTGATCTGTTCTGCATACTTTAGCAAATGGATTTTGATCTTCTGTGGGTATACAGGTCAAAACAGGGGTAGTATGGGGTAGGATTAGTTGTTTAGAATGATTTTTGGTGGGATATTGACAAGACAAACTTGACTATGCCAGATCTTTGACAACCTCTACAACATTTGAACAACTATCAGATAAAATGCTTCAAAACAGTCAGGATGTTCTTTCAACCAGAAGAGATACACAAATGGAGGCCCAGGTTTGCACTCTTCACACAATCTTTGAGACCTCAACACAAAAGCTTGAGTTAAAGGACTCAATTAAACATCAAAATCTCTGATCAAATCACGCCTAAGGTACCCCCAAAGGCTTACAAGAAATCTCTGTCAACAAATGAAGGTGAAGTGATTTTAAACTGCTTATTTTCAATGCCAGATGAAAGCTCTTCTGAACAAATGAAATTGCAAATGCCACTAAACTATCAATAAGGATGAGATCTGTGTGATTCCTAAAGATTTCAATGCAAGATTGCAACAAGAACAAGGAAAACTATTTGCAGACATTTAAACATGATAACAAACATCATATTGCCCAAAATAACACAGATTAATTCAAAAGCTTGTTAGATTCATCAACAGGGGAGAGTTTTAAGAACAATCTCAGAGCTGTGTGATGGCTATACACTTGTAACCAACTCAACATGAATGAAGATCTAACACAGAAGACATTAACCAGGTTTTTTGGAGGGTTTCTCAGAAGATGAGCTTCTCTCAAAATTTTCTCGTGATTTTCAATTTCCCGACCCTTTGCATGTCAAAAAACATGCATTATATATCATTTTTTTACATTTGATCCTTCTTTCCCAAGAAAAGAATATGCCAATGGCATCAAGTTTGTTACAAAATTCCATCATGATTCGCAGACAGGGACATTTAACATATTTGCAACAAAAGTTGCCAGGTGTTTCAAAAAAGGTGAATCATTGCAAAATTTTTACATCATTATCCATTGTGGAGGCACATTTTTCATCTTCAAAGCATGCAAGACCCCCTTCCTTTCATTATTTCATCCTTATCCCTCCAAAATTTGACTCTGTAACTTTTGGATTTGATATTTCACATTTTTGGACGGGTTAGGGCAAAAATTTATTCCAAAAACATCTCTGATCTTCAAATTGATCCTCAAAACCAATTGCATTGGTCCTTGCAGGCACAAATGACATGAATTTGCCAAAAATTTGATCAAAATCGATGCAAAAAATGCATTTCCACACTTCCTGGAG
The DNA here is from genome assembly GCA_019776745.2 of Taxus chinensis. Taxonomy (NCBI): domain Eukaryota; kingdom Viridiplantae; phylum Streptophyta; class Pinopsida; order Cupressales; family Taxaceae; genus Taxus; species Taxus chinensis. Next base: position 971,546,834 of record CM034146.1, on the reverse strand, counting down.
CAAAATGGCGGCCAAACTGAAAAATGCACAGTTACCATTGATCTGCCTTTCTCCCTTCAATTTGAGCCCTCCACATGTCACAATGTGATTGGAAATGGGTTTGGGATCACTTTTTGACATTTTAACACTTTTTGGAAAAATGTAAAAAATTTGACATTTTTCTCTGCCCCTCCGCCCTTGAGATTTGGCGCTGACACGTGTCCCAAGGTGGGTCCCATTGGAATCGCGGCTCGATTCTACACATTTCCACCTTTTTTGGAAAAAGGAAATTTTTCAATTTTCCTCCACCACTCCACCCTCCAAGACACGTGTCCTCATATGATTAGTTGAGGGGAAGCGCTCTGATTTCATACTTTAATTCCTTTTCACCAAAGGAAATTTTTCAACATTTCCTCCGCACTCCCGCACCTTCGATTCTGTCCCTGCCACGTGTCTCCCTTTGACTCATTGCGGAGCCACGCTTCAAATTATCACTTTAACTCATTTTAGCCAAAAAAAAATCTCAACATTTCCTTTTTTCCCCCGATGGCCCGACACTCCCTTCTGCCCCTGATCCTGCCACGTGTCCTCTCCTGAGTGGCCCGATGGACCCACGGCCTTTTTCACAACTTTTGCTCCCATTCGCCAAAAAGCAAAATTTTTCTAAGTCCTCCGCCAGCCTTCCATCCCGCTTTTGATGAAAACATGACACGTGTCCACCTCTGATTCATTGAGGGCCTATGCTATGAAACTAACATGTTCCATTCCATTTCGTGTTGCGGGCCTGCGCTCTGAAGCCACCACGTGTTCCATTCTATTTCGTTGCGGGCCCTAGGCATTTTCTTTGTACTTTAACTCTTTTTTCCAAAATTCCTTAAGGCACAAAAAGACCCACCCGTCTGCCTTCACTCTACTTGCGACACATGTACCTCCTCTGGGGCCTGCGGAGCTGCGGGGGCAACATGCACTTTTTTCCAAAACACAAAAAATGTTAAGTTTTTCGAGCAGACCCGCCGAACCTTGTCTAATCACAAACGACCACGTAGGAGAAGATGTTTGAGCTAAAATTTGATGGGCAAAGGACGCCCGTATGACCGTCAAACAACGTAGAAATTGTCCAGCAATGCCCTAGAATGTTGAAGATGAATTTGATGGGCAAATGACGCCCGTCTGACCGTCAAAAAACACAGAAAATGCCAGGGATGCCCAAAATTGATTTTTTCTTCGTGGGTGAAGAATTTTTCAATCAAAAGACAAATGGAAAGTGTTTTTAGGAAATTTACGACCATGGCAAGGGATATTTGAGGGAAAATAAGTATAAAATGAACAAATTTTGAGCTCCAAAGGCCAGGAAAACATGGGAAAAATGGCAGAGGCGTTTGAATGGGCAAAAATTAGGGCAAGGTAATGAGTTTGCAAATAATCCAATGCACAAGAATGGAATTACAACTTCACATCATCGATTTCATGAGGAAAAAATGTTTCAGAGCACAAAGAGCAAAGGGGAAACATGGCAAAATGGCAGAGGATCAAAATGGGCACCAACATAAGGCATTCAAAGCTCTGGTTGAGAATGAAAATAATTTAAGAATCAAGTGTTTAAGATCTAACTGAGGATAATCCACTTCAAATGAATTCATAGAGTATTGTGAATGCCATGGAATAAAAATACATTATTCAACTATAAGAACTCCACAGCATAATGGAATTGTAGAAAGGAAAAATAGAACAATGCAAGAGATGACCAAAACCATGTTAGATAAATCCATAGTATCTAAAAATTTATGGAGATAGGCAGTCAACACAATAGTATATATTCTAAATAGAGGGCATATTAGAGTAAACACCTTATGAACTTTGGAAGGGAAGACCAACAATTATCAAACATTTTAGAGTATTTGGAAGCAAATGCTATATCAAGAAAGATGAAGAATCAATATATGATGAAGGTATTTTTCTTTGTTACTCTTCAATAAGCAAAGCTTATGGATGTTACAATATGCGAACATTCAAAATTGTTGAAAGTGCAAATGTGAAAGTAGATGATATCAAATGTAAAAATAACATGGTACGAGAAATTGATTATTCTGAAGAAGCCAACAAGTAAGATGAAAAGGAAGAAGTTGAGATAAAGGAAACAAAAACACCATTTAGATCATTCCAAAAGAATCATTCAAAAAATTAGATTATAGGTGACAAAAATCTTGGAGTAAAAACCAGAAGAAGACTGGAAAATGTAGAAGAGCATGAAAATTTGTCTTTCCTGTCCAAAATTGAGCCTAAAATATTTGTTGAATCAAGAGAAGACAAGCATTGGATTAGAGAAATGGAAGAAGAACTTGATCAGATAGAGAAGAATGAGACACGGGAGTTTGTCCCAAGACCTAAGGATAAACATGTGATTGACACCAAGTGGGGATTCAAATAATAGGTTGAATGAAGATGGGGAAGTAATAAGAAATAAATAAAGGTTAGTATGCAAAGGCTCTGCACAATTTAAAGGTATTTATTTCAGAGAAACTTTTACTCTTGTTGCACATTTAGAAGAAATTAGGATGTTTTTGACATTTTCTTGTTATAAAAACTTTAAAGTCTATCAAATAGATGTTAAATCTACTTTCCTGAATGGGGATTTGGAAAAATATGTTTACATTGAACAACCAAAAGGATTCACATTATCAGGTGATGAGGACTATGCATGCAAGCTAAAGAAAGATCTTTATGGATTGAAATAAGCTCCTAGAGCCTAGTACTCAAGAATGGACAAGTATCTAAAACAACAAGGGTTCGAGAAAATAATGTTATCCAAAATGAGCCCCTGCTTATTTTGGCTAACTTGCCTTCATTCTTTCCTCCATTTTTATTCAACTTCAATTTTCAAACATTGTAAGCACTCAAAAGATTCTATAAATGGCTTCATCAAATAGATAATTTCTTCTCCTTTCCAGAAAGGTAAAGAAGTCCTCCTGACTCTTTGTATTTTTTGAGTTATGGCTCGGCAAAGTTTGGAGGGGAAATTTTCCCTAGGCGGGTCCACGGAGCTTGGGAGAATTTTGTGCCAAAGAGGCTCAAGCCGGCGGAGTGGGGAAGCAATTTTGCTAAGGAAGATTTGGTGGGTTGGTGGAGGCGCGGAGGAAAACTTGACACTTAGTGCTTTTGGCTAAAAGGTACAAAGTCACAAGATGGCCCGAAAGCTCACGGAGGGGAAGGGAGCGCATGCACTCATGGGGCTAGGGAGAAATTGTTGACACTTAGCCTCTTTGGCTAAAAACTCAAAGGAAAAAATTGGCCCGAAAGCCCGCAGAAGAAAATAAATTATTGAGGCCAGAAACTAATCAAGGTGCCACATGTCCATTCATCGGTGGGGATCAAGGCATGGGGAGGATTTTGGAAATTTTGCCAAAGTGCTGAAAACACTAAAGGTAAAAATGGAACCACATCTCCACAGCAAATCAGAATATGCCACGTGTCTTGGAGCAGCGGGGCCGCGGAGGATTTTTGGAGAATTTTCCAATTTTGTGAAAAGGGGCAAAATGATTGTTTTGAAGCCGCGGATCATCCAGAAGGTGCCATGTGTCATGCGGACCTGAGGGGCTATGGAGATTTTTTGGGGAATTTTTCCAAAAAGGAAAGTTGAAAATCCCTCTTCATCAAGGATTGATGATGGTCTTATTCTGTTTGGGTTCTATAGATTTCATTAAATTTGAGAATTTTAGGGGCTTGTTGAATGATGAAGTAAATCATGATGAGGATGAGAAGTATATGGAGCAGGAGGATGATGGTGATTCCTCCTCTTCAGGCTCAGATGACATAAAAGAGTTTGTTATGTCATCGATAAACATTGTAGATGTTATTGGTAATGTGGAGAGGGAGGATTTGGAGCCATTGTTGTCTAATGATTTGGAGCTGAATTTTAAGGACCTCAATGACCATTGTATTTTGGCCAAATGAATGAATAAACTGAGGAAGAAGAAGGGTATTGATACTATAGCCATTGTTTCTTTGTCTGATATCGAAGGGGAACCTTCCAAATGAAAAGAAAAGTTGGAGTCTGATTGGAGTATAACATTGGAAAAAATTTCCCTCAGGGTTCTGTAATTGGAAAAGGACGTTGATTTTTTCGGTGAAGTTGGGGCGAACATGGGATATAGTTTCATGAAATATATCGATGCCTGTAAGAAAATTTATACTTCTCAAAATTCCATCAGAGAGGAGCTATCTAGGCTTTAAAATATAGTTATGGACATTTAGAGGAGGTTGGTTCAACTGGATCAAAGAAGAAAAAAGAGAAGTCTTAAGCTTCACCACAGCAACTCAAAGGAGGATGAGATGGTGAAGGATGATATCAGGGACATTATTGGAAAGGAAGATTTTAGGAATATTCCTTGGATTAGTGCTCACATTATTGTTTGTAATAGTTAAATGTAATATTCATATATTACATTAGTAAGTTAGTGTGTTAGTAAGATATTAATATTTTTATATTAATATCATATTTGTGTGAGAAAAATAAAAGATTGTAATATTATTAATATGAGTCATAAAATAACTCATTATTAATAATATAGGATATTATATTAGTTGTGAGTTTGTTGAATAAACAAATCACGTAGATTATTGTGTGTGGAGATATTTTTGGGATATATGAGAGAATAGTGGTGAGTGATCATATGAGATATTCTCTAGGAGAGATTAGTGGGATGATATTGGTAAGACTTATCTCCTTGTTTATAGGAAATGGAAAGGCTATATATTGTAAAATCTCTCTCACCATGTAATTAGCTCAATTATTATTCAATCAATAATATAGTGTTTTTGATATAATATGATCTCTACAAATGTTTTTCATGTATCTTATTGCTTTCTTCCATTTTATAATGTAATTGCTACTTATTTAGATTAGTTAAGCTATCAATTTCACATCAGAAGAAAATTTGTTGAATAAGAACTTTAATATATGAAAATTATATATTAGTAACTATAATCTTATGCACAAATTCATACTCTTATAAAATAATAATATTCAAGTAATGTTTTTTACTCTTATGGGTGTCATTTAATTTGCAATATGAGTGAAAATTTGATAATAATGTAAAACCTAGATTATTCAAGTAGCATTATGAGTGAATATAAGATTAACAAAATGATAATAATGAAGTAGCGTTGTTGATGGTTATTGGGCTGATGAATTAACCTAAGACTAAGGTCATGAAAGGGAAGGGCATTACAGCATGGAATTGAAGGGCACACAGACATAGGGAGTGGAGGTGTGCGAGGATGTATAGTGAAATAGGACACGTGTGGGAAAGCATGATATCAGGACTTAGCTGTTTTGCATGACGATGCTAAATATAGATCCTAAGTGTGGGGCACACATCAGCATGAAGACTTGGAAGTGAAGAAAGGCTATTTTGGACAAGTGGGAGATCAAATGACATGCATAGTTTGAGCTATTAACAAGATTAGATTTGTAGTTGATATTATTAGATAGTCTATTATTAGCAAGCTTGCATGTTTTTATATTTATCATGTAAGGGCACATGGTTATTCTTAGCATGTAGCCTTTTTTGAGGATGCATGAGTAGTGAAGGGAAATTCCCCACTACCTATAAATATGTATTGATTTGCATGGTGTGAGGGATCCAAAGAGACATATTGTACTAGAGTTATGTTGTTGGTCTATGTGCACGCATGACTCATGGTGACATTATTTTGTATGTATTCAGCTTCTGTGTTTTACAGTAATTAATACAATGGATTTTTGTGGTTGGAGATTGGTTGTTGACATATTTTTGATTGGTTCTTTGATGGTAAACCTAATCTTGATTCTTGTATAATTCATTCTTGCATATTGATATGATCTAGATCTATTTATGGTTATCCTTGCATTGTTATTATGGAACTAGAATATATCTATGTATGTTCTTATCATTCTAACTCCTTGAAAAATATTCCATAAAAGAGGGACCTGGTACCCTTGCGCGCTTCGGGTGAGCACTCAAGTTTTCTTGGGTGATGTGTCAATGTACCTTCAGATATTTGGTAAAATAAAAGAATACATTTTGGTTCCATTGTCGGGACCTCTTTTTCAAGATAGTTGTAAGAATTTTTCATGATGAAGACATACCAGTTGACTTTGGCCAGTGTTTAGGATTGGTTAGAGAATTTAGAGGAAAAATTTTCTGACACATTTAACACTGGACCTAAATTTGGTGCACACACGTGGGTTAAACAGAATCTGTATCATGAATTGTATGAGATGTTCTTCTCTTGTTTCCCTATAGATTTGTACGAGTGGCTGGTAGCATACACATTAAATAAAATTTGGAGGTATAGAGCACTTGTTTGGACATAGGAATAATTCTAGGATCTACATGATGCTGATCTAAATTGGACATGCGTTGTAGATCATTAGTGGAGTGGTGTTTTGAATAACTACCTTTTGGAGTACGTAATTTCTACTTATTCCTGTCCATAGGTTGCTGAGTTTTAGTTTTTTCATGAACCCAGAGGATCTTATTTGTGCACAATCCCTTTAGCGATTAAAATCTTAATCGTGACCCTGGATTTGGAATAACATCTTATGACTAGCTAAACCCCGCCACTCACGGGGGCAGGAGCAGGTGTGGTGAATTATGGCAGACCTAGTGGTAAAGAGGCAGAGAGAAGAAATTCAGTTTAAGTTTAAGGAGGTGCGCGAGAGGGACAAGGACTGCAGGTGTGCATTTGATCCCTCCTCACAACCTAGTGCCCTTGCACTTGGTTTTCCAATTTCTGTAATAGTTATTGATAAGCAAGCTACTATGGGTGATAGAGTAGTGACAAACATATTTCTTTTTATAATAAGTTCAAGAGTTAATTAGGTAGCACATTCATCTATGGTGGCACAAATGTCGTCTTCATTATTTGGAGGTCCGGTTGGAGGTGTATTTTCTAGCACGTCATCAACACAGAACATGGGCATGTAGAACATTGGTATTACATATAGAAATAGTACAAATTAATAGACCACAGGAGTTCATTTTAGCATAACTTTTAGGACACAAGATAGTACACCCACTGGTCCATTTCCTACAACAGGGGGAGGATCAAGAGGATTAGGTGGATTGGTATCTAGTGGGTTTGGTTGTTCTGGAGGAGAAGGGAACACATGAAGTAACACAGGTTTTGGATCAGGTGGGCATGGTCCACACCAACCCCAGCAAGTTTATTTTAAGATGTCCCTGCACCTATAAGAGTATAGATGAATTGAAGATGTAGTTAAGCACGTGCATAAGTGTGAGATACTTGTTATCCATATTTCACCCCCTGGGCCAAATATCAGATCAGCTACGACCCTGCATAGAAAAAAAACATAAGAAAAATCATTTAGATTTGTAAATAGGTCACAGAAGAACTCAACCATGGAGTGGTGGAGGCCAAGAGAGACTAAAGGACACTGTGTAAAGGAAATGACTCTATCGGGTCATTTCCACGTCTTAAATCTGTTCTCCAACTTGCGTCAGCCCTCCACGTAGAAAATGGTCTGACAGAGTCAAAAGAAAAATAAGGCAGGATTCAAAATTGGCTAAGCATAAAAGTGTAAGCGGAGAAGGCCAAATGTCAGTGTGGTGCATCTCCAAGAGTTTCTCCCAAGGCAGAGACCCAAATGAGCATGAGCTCGCCATGTAGCCCAAATTCTAAAAGTAAGATTGAAAAATCCAGACCGTTGCAAAATCCAATATCAGCAAAGGCCGAGAAGTGTTAGCTCGACACTCCTCCAAAGGAAAACTTTGGGTTGGGTTTTCAAGCAAGCACGGTGCCTCCACATGTTATATCAAGAGGGGCATATCTTTCGACTCAGGGCTCAAAATATCATGAATCTGATGCCATTGGAAATATCTCAGCCTCACCTATGCCATGGAGGTCTGAGACTTTAATTTTTGAGGGGTTAGGTAAAGGAAAATGGAGGAAATTTCTTCGGGCCTTCAATGTAGGATCCATCTGTCTCAACAACCAGATCGGATTTGATATGTTTCCGTCAATTTCCTCTTCTTTCAAGGCATTTAATCAAGGAATCATGTAGTAAAGACAAATTTGGGGCATATTTTATCAGAAGCATTAACAACAATGGTTGAGCTTTAACCCACTTTTCCCGCTTCCCTCTCTCTTTCTTCTCTCTGATCAAATCTATAAATACAAGGACAAGATTCATTGTAAAGGGTTGTTCATTCTTCTTCCTTGACCCCCTCTCTCTTTCTTCTCCAGGGTTGAATATGGAGTTTAAGCCTCCTCCCTTGACTTTATAATGGCATTTTCTTGCCTCTTTCCCATTAATGGATTACTGTGTAAACTCTTGGAGTAATAAAATTTGTTTCATGATGTGTTTTGTCCATCCTTTGCTCATTTTGTTGTCTCTTCTCACCTCTCATTGCAAGATATATTGTGCATATCTCTTATGTCCATTTCAGATTTTGGGAGCTATGTTTAAGGGGTTTGAAATGGTGTTCTATGTGAACTTTATCCTTGGTATGTGATGCATCTGTCCATCCTCTCCATTTCTCACCTCTCTCCATTTCATGCAGTTGGGTTTGTGATCAGTAGTACCCTTTTCTCAGTGTTATCACCTATGTAGTGTAGGATTTCTTTATTTTCATGCTCTCTCTCTCTCTCTCTTTGGTCCCTTGGAATTGTTATATCAGGAGTAGATAGTCACATTTCCTTCCTTAGAAGTAGTTTAGTGTTAGGATTAGGAAGAGGAACCAGCCTTCTCTGGAGGATCATTCCCATTTGCAAGTCCCACATCTTGGGGAATGATCCAATGTTATGCAAATCACACCAAATGACCCTGCCTTAGAAAAACAAATCCATAACTCATTTGGGGGTGTTTTGATTTCACACTAACATTTTTGACATGCCCGGTGGGACAGGTCTGAAGCACATTACCACTTCACTTCATTAGGTTTGATGTGCTCTTGGTGAAGATTTCATTTTTTGGAGACACTTTCAGGAACATCTGGCGACTCCATCTGGTCAAAAACCCATTCTCTGAGTTACAGACCTTTTCCATCCATTTTCACTCATATAGTCCATTTTATTCTTCCATATCTTTCATTTTCTCCCATTCCATGAGGTTGTGTGATCATGACTTCATTCCCTTCATGGAACTCACACTTATAGCAATACAGTCCACCTCCAATGTATTTCCCAACTCCTCCAGAACAACATTATAATCAGATCCAGGATCACTATACATATCCATAGTAGCAATGCCAAAACCAGTTTGGCCATGAAGCTTATCAAGAACAAGGATATGCATATAATGACAACCAAATGGAAGATGCTGGTATACTAGAGAAGATTCAAAAAATGGAGGCTGACATGGTTCAGTCAAGGGGCATAGTACGAATGAAGGCATTCAAGATTGGTTGCATGACACCTTGTCCATGGGAAGGCCCTTTTCCAATACATTACAACCCTCAAGAGAAGCTTGACTTCATGGTTGAAGTGTTGCCTCAGCTTACATAGTGGATTAAGGACATTAGGGCTTATGAGCAAAGTGCGGGACAACCTTATCAATGGGTAAGTCAATCACCAGCTCCCTGCCTTTCATTTTCTCTCCCTCAATCTTTATCATTTCAATAGAGGCAAGAGTTAAGCCCCCCACTTGCTACCCCGAGTGTTGATTTCATTTCTCCATCTCCTAGTCTTCCACCTCATCTCAGTTCTTCTCTCATTTTCCCTTCCAAACAGTCATCCCCTCCAAACAAATAAGAAGTTGCACCTCCCTTCCCAACACAAACAATTGCAAAGATAGTTGAACCCCAACCTACCACTCCTCTTGCTTTCCCAAGCCCATGTTGGGAAGAGACTCAAGAATCCAGTCAAGGAGAATAGCAAGAAGAGAAGCCCAACAGAAAAGAAATGACAGATAATTTGAAGAGTTGGGCTGCCAAATTTGGGTTTACAAAGATCCCCTTGATGGTCAAGCCAATAGAGGAGGTCAAGATTGAATAACCAGTGGTGGCTGAGGCTGAGTTTGCAGTAAAAGAAGAGAAAGAACAAGAGGAGGAACAATTATTCCCAAGCCCCATTAAAGAGGATTAGCTAGGAGAGATCAGATCAGTGTTGAGGCCACTCGATACAGAATTGCCAACGTTGGAACTCATGAAACAGCTGGAGTTGCTAGAGTTTGGGCCCATGGAGGTGAGATATGCAGAATTGATGGAGCTGCAAGAAATCAGAGATCAGGCATTCCAAGCAATGGAAAAGGATCAGGCTTTGATCAAGAAGACCTTTGATAAGAAGGCCAAAGACAGATCTTTTCAAGAAGGAGATCTAGTGCTGAAATGGGATGTGGACAGAGCAAAACCAGGAAGGCATTCAAAATTTGATGCCATTTGGAGTGGCCCATACATGGTCACAAAGTGCAAGAACAACAATGCTTTCCAATTGGCCTCATTGGATGGGGAAGAACTGCAGATTCCAGTAAATGGAATCTATCTCAAGCGTTGCTTCTAGAGGGAGGTTCACTACATCTGTAAATACTAGATTAGATTTTCTTTCCTCCAAGTGCTTGTGCACATTGTTTTGCTGCAGATTAGTTTTGTTTTCCCTAAGTGCCTTGGCACAGCTTGCTGTCCATGGAGATGATGCATGTCTTTGCTAAATCAGGTCACATTCCATCTTTCCCTTTGCACATTCTGAGTCAGTTTGGATTCTAACAGAATATTTGATGACTCCATGCCCAATGGATGGCTTCAGGCAACTGGTCTTTCCATCTAGCAGGCAGATGATCCTGCTGAGTCGCCAAAATTGTTATCCAAAATTCACCCCCCCAGGGTAAATTTGATAACATGCATCAGGATGTCCAAATTCCAGGAAAAATGACTGATTTAGAGCAAAATCAGGTTTCTTGGGTCCCTTCAGGAATCTTTCTAACTCCCCAGGCCGAAGAAGGAGGGAGCAAGCTTTGAGAAAGTGCGGAGAAGGTTGCAGAAAGCAAGTAGTTTGGGCCAGTAAAAATTGTAAAAATCGGCTAAGTCCTGGTCCAGCACAAGGTGGGACGAACGGGACAGAGATACGCGAACCGCCCGAACCGCCCGAAATGAGTCCAGGCAGCCCACTAAGCAAATGGGACAAGTGGGACAGAAGTACGCGGCAGGCGCGAAAAGCCGATCCAGCCAAGGAGAAATTGGCTAACTGCTGAAGAGGGTAGCATTCAGGACGAGTGGAACAAATGGACGTGAAATGCCCGAACCGGTCGGATCGCGCGAAATCAGTACAAGGAACCCAAAAGCAATTGGGACGCGCGGGCCAGAAATACGTGAACCGCCCGAACCGGCCGAAAAGAGTCAAATCAGTCCGAATCAAAATGGGACAGGCGGGCCACAAATACCCGAATCGGCCGAAATTGTCCCAAAAGGTCCAAAATTAAATGGGACATCCGGGACAAATGGAGGCGAGGTACGCGTAGGAGCCGAATCAGCCGAGGACCAATCAGAAGCTACCACGTGTCCTCACAAGAGAAAAATCAAAAAAGTCAATGGGTGGGTTTTCGAGCACCGATCCGAACCAATGGGATAATGCCACGTGTCCCAGCTAGGGCCCACAAGGAAAATTCAAAAGACAGCCCGCCGAAAAGCAGAAGAGAGAGAATTATTCAGCGAATCAGAGCATGCCACGTGGCGTCCAAGTGGCAGTGCGTGGGAAAATATTTCAAAATCCGTTTTCGCCTGTTCCGTGCCCTAAATCTTCAGATCGACATATCTTTCGATCCAGAGCTCGGATTTGCACGTTCTTGATATCAACGGAAAGCTTGTGAGATTCTCTACACGTTTCCAGGGTCAATCTTGCATTTTCGTTCAGTTTGAAAAAAGAAAATCAGAAGACGCCTCTGGCATGAAATAATAAGTAGAGATAATGCTTCAACAACCACTTTATTACAGCAGACAACCCTCCGCTTCTGTTAGGCAAACCGCCGCTTTGCCAGAACCCGCCGCTTCTGCCATGATGGACGAATTAAATGCAACCTAGAGGTGGTTGGGGCAGATTTCGATTTCCTCTCTCTTTTCTCTCTCATTCTTCCTATAAATTGTAAGGAGGGGTTTCTTTCTGTGGTTGGACATTTTCCACTTTGCACCCTCCCTTCTCTCCTGTTCATAAGAAGATTTGTGGAGTTCTCAAACCTCCCATATAGACTGGAACACCGTTTTTTTTGCCTTTTGGCCATTGCAATGTATTGAATCCATCCTTGAGCAATATATATGTGTCTGTGGTTGCTTCTAAACCCTCTTACATATTTATTACTGTCATTCTTGATCTTTCATTGCATTTTTGCTATCTGTGCATGGTGTTGTGTTACATCTACATGATCTGTGTTAAATTTGGCAAAGCATATGTTCTTCATTCCTTGGTGCATCACCTCTATTAGCTTAGATTTATTTTATGCATCTTCTTATCTTGTCTCCTTGGCAAATTAGATTAGATTTGGAGGAAATCCTCTGCATATTTCATATGCACCTGAACAGAGGAATAGGAACCCAGCCTTTCTCTGGAGATTCCTTTCTCACTCTTCAAGTCCCACACTTGGAGAAAGGATTCAATGTTATGCAATCACACTGGATATTAATATGATCAACCTAGAAATCTGATCAACATCCAGGGGTGCTGTGATTTTGCACTAACAGAAACTATTGGAGCGCACCTCCCCAGCCAACAAAAGGGTGCCACATGTCCAAGCGGAGCAGCGGGGCTGCGACAGTTTCCTGGATTTTGTGATTCTCGCGGAAAAAGGGGAAAAGATAAATTATGAACCTGCAAACCCAATTTTGCCCTAATCTAGCTGCCACATGTCCCACATTATCAAAAGGGGACCCCATTTTTCAAGTTGTTTTCCCACCCTCCTGTACAGACCTGATACAAACTTTGAAGGGGCATATCTTTCGACTCAGGGCTCGAAATATTACAAATCTGACACCATTGGAAAGATCTCGACCTGACACCTATGCCATGGAGGTCTAAGAATTTAATTTTTTAGGAGGGTTAGGTAAAGGAAAATGGAGGAAACATATTCATGGGCCTTTAATGCAGGATTCACCTGTCTCAACAACCAGATCGGATTCGATCTATTTCCATAGTTTCCTCTTCTTTCAAGGTGCTGAATCAAGGAATCATGTAGTAAAGATGGATTTGGGGCATATTTTATTAGAAGCATTAACAATAGTGGTTGAGCTTCAACCTACTTTTCCCGCTTCTCTCTCTCTTTCTCTCTCTCTGATCAAACCTATAAATACATGGGCAAGATTCATTGTAAAGGGTTGTTCATTCTCTTCTTCTCATGCCTCCCCTCTCTCTTTTCTTCCCCAGGGTCGAAAATGGAGTCTGAAGTCTCCTTTCATGGCTTTGTAATGGCATTCTCTTGCCTCTTGCCCACTAATAATGTACCATGTGAACTTGTGGAGTAATAAATTTTGTTTTCGTGATGCATCTTATTCATCCTTTTCTTATTTTATTGTCTCTCCTCGCCTCTCATCATTGTAGGGTATACTGTGCATATTTTGATGTTTGTTGTAGGTCTTGGGAGTTGTGTTTAATGGGTTTTGAAGTGGTGTTTTGTGTGAAATCTATCCTCTGGTCTATGTGATGCATCTTTTCCACCCTCTCCATCTACTCACCTCTCTCCACTTCAGGCAACTGAGATTGTGACCAGCACTTCCCCTTTCTTGGTGCTATCACCTCATGTAGTGTAGGATTTCCCTCTTTTCATGCACTTTCTCTCTCTCTCCTTGGTCTCCTTTGCATTGTTAGGATTAGGTGTAGTTAGACGTCATTTCCTGCATTAGGAGTAGTTTAGTGCATTAGGATCAGGAAGAAGAAGCTAGACTTTCTCCAAAGGGCCATTTCAAGTCCGCAAGTCCCACAACTTGAGGAGATGGTACCAATGTTTATGCAAATCACACCAGATGATTCTTCCTTGGAAAAGCAGATCCTGTAAAAATCATCTGGGGGTGTTATGATTTCACACTAACAACATCCTTCAATTTAGTACTCCCTGATTCTCCACATCCATGTACCTAGAGATACATCCTTTATCACTTCGTATAGCTAGGTGCAACTCTTCATCTGTTCGTACTTGAGCTTCTCCGTCTTGCATCCATTTTTTTTAATTGACCAATATGGGAAAATCCATTTATGTGTTTTTATACATATTTTTGGTGAGATCTCATCCTAATTCTTCAGGAAAATGTAATCCAATTATAATAACCCCTTGTAATTAAACCTTACATCCTTTAAGTAGGTGTTGAGGATTATTTTCTAGGACCGACAAATTTCTAGATAAGAAGGACATCACGTGGGTGTTGTTCATACTTCAATTATGAGGATTGGAACATGTTTACAGTGTCCCATGAAGTTTATAAAGCTTCCATCAAATATAAGAGACATAAATTCAGTCAGTAGGTTTTAGATGTCTTGAAAGTATGTCAACTTTGCTTAGATGTAGAAAAAGAGAATGAGGATCGGGTAAAAGGAAATCATTCAAACATAATAATCCTAGAGGAAATTTAGGGAGAAGGGCAAGTTAGCATGGTAACAATACCAAATTTTGTTCATGGGGAGTCGAAAAGGTCCCTAAAAATTATCTAGAAGCAAGGGAAGAAGGGGAATCCTTCTTCCAGAAGGAAGTTGGAAGACTCAAGAGAATAAGAAGAAGAAGGAGATCCTTTTTGAAGATGGGCGTAAAAATTGTTCATGCAAGATAAGGATTATTTGAAGATCCAAAGAATAAATTCCAATCAGAAGATTAGGACCCTTTGGAGTGATCAGGACAGATACATATTCTTGCAACTCCCCCGAATGATGCACCTTTCTTGCTAAAACCAAGGTAGAGAAGCAACCAGGCCTAATCATTCAGATGAGAAGAGAGAGTTATAAACTAAAAGAGTTGTCTGTCACCAGTGATGAGAATCCCAGGTGATTGACAGGAAGGAATTTATCCCGGGTATAGTGGAGGAAGAACCATTATACATTGCTGATATACTCTCATTTCCACATGCCAAAGGGCACAAGATATATGGATGTCAACAGTTTTGAATTTTTGGTGAAGTCCCCTGTTTCAAAAATCACATCAAAAGCTCGTGCATTTGATTGATGCCTTTATGTTAGAGAAACTCTTAGGGAGAATAGGTGGACTAAGATGGTTTGAAAAAGATAGAATCAAATTGTGTGGAGAAGATTTATTCCTCTTAAAACAAGAATTGTCAACTGCAAATAATATGGATCCTGAAGATCTAAAATCATGAGCCTTGTTTTCATTTCTCTTGTTGTATGTGTTTTAGATATGTTGTGCTTTCATTGTTTCTTTTCAGTCAATCTTCTATTTTGGTTATGGTTGTTATGTTTTATGCTAGTATTATGAATCTGTATATGGAACCATGAGACCCCTTGAGCCCGTTTTGTAATGTTCCCTCCCAAGCAAGTTTGGGCCTCTGCTAATTTACCTATTTGTTGGCCTGGATAACTAAAAAACAAACATGAGCATCGATTTCTTATTTATTTTGTATTTCTATAACATTATCAAAATAAACGTCGAAAGAGTGCCTAAACATTTGGTGAACATAACTCACGATCGAATGTACAACCTCCTTTCAAACTTATCAGTTTTTATAGGTTTCGCGGTCTCCATTGTATATTGGCGCAATCTAAATCCTAATGTATGCATCTTTCACAGTCACTGCTAAATATGGTTTCCACACTGTCCTTGCCTACTACATGCATCCTTCATGCGTCGCTCATGCCCTTTGGATTTCTTTCCTAGGCGCATTTGCTAATCCTGCTTACACCAATCACCTTTTGTTCACATAATCTCAAGCATAAAAACTATATTTTTAAATTCCCCTTATTTTTTTTATCAATTTAGTGATTTACCCTTTAATGAAAGTTGTGTTTTTTTGGCATAATGTTTAGCCACAATTATTATGAAATCCAAATTTTCTGTTTCTACGTAATTTGGCGCATAACACTGCACATGTACACACACACATTATTTGCACACACAGTTTACACACTTTACACAATGGCACACAGCACACACATTTGTCTACATCACACACACAGTGTTGTATGTACATTTTCACTGCACACACACACACACACTTTGGCACTACTTTCTTCACTTACACACATTCACACACACAATGCACCACACTTTTGCACGCACCTGCAAACGCATTTGCAATATTCCTAGGAGTTTTATTCCATGGAATCATATCCAAATTGTTAACTACCTCTTTTGTATAGAAAAAATTCAATGGACTATTTGACAGCTAACATTGCTCATTCTCACTAATTTGACTGATGGCTCACTTCTTCTTGCATATTAGCAACTGAACTCACTTTTGGGTCATATCTTCTATAGTCATTTTGCATTGTAAGACTTTCCATGTTCTGAGGGTAAGGCCATATTTTTGGAGGATGTAATTGAAGGATATTAGTATCATAAGGGTCATATATGCCCGAGTCCCATGCAGAATTCTGATTTCTAAACACCGTAGAGTTGTCCTAGCAAATTGTATCATATTAGCCATGGACTACATTTCTTCTTCTTTGTTTAACCAGAAGGATCCACTTTCAGTGCCTTGGATGGACAAACTAGTGGGCAGTAGTCTACCATCCCTCGTAATCATGTCCATACCACGTTATTGCAGATGAAACAATGAGTTCATGATGCTGGTGGCCCGCTTCCATATTCAAAGACACTAGATGATACTTGAGAACGAATAAGGGTGAGGTCATGATCAATCTCACTGCCCGGACCCTTTGAGATCATGTTGGGTATTCCCAACATCCCATCCGGCACTATGACACTATCCCCCATGAAGCTTATCTTAGTACACATGAGTATACCTTAGAACCTCAAGTTGGATTCTAGTCTAGTGAATCGAAGTGTATAGTGAAGATCTCATAAGGTAATCCACCCCTTCTACCCACTATGTTAATGACTGTATTAATCTTCTCTGTAGGACACTTAGTGACACCATTAACTGACTGAGAATGGTGAGTGTGATTTTTGATGCCCTTCTACTTCCATAAATGGATGCTCAGCTACCTGGAAACAATGAACAAGAACGTGCCTGATCAGCGTTTTGAGTGGGCAGAAATCATCAGCAGCACCATCTCTGAGCAGCTTCAACAACTCACAACAACGAGGAGGTTCTACATGAACTCCTACGTGGTCTATGTTGCTGCTTCTAAGAGAGATTATCCAGCGCTGAGCCGATGCGAGGTATGGCCCAAGGTAGAAATATTTGAATATTATCTAGAATTAAGACTAGAAAATAGCATTCCACAGTTCACCAAGATCAACGATGCCTTATTCTACGGCATCGTTTGCCTTTTGAGGCCCAATATGACTCATGGTCGAATGACCAAGTGCATAGTAACTGCAACGGAGAAGTGGGGGGCGTTGTTTACGTAATTCCCCACTTTTACCTATCTCGGAGCAGCCAACTTCTTGGAGGAGCCCACCAAGTTACCGAGGTATGCAAGCCCTAAGTTGATCTTGTTGGAGCTATCCAGACAGCTCATAACATATCACAAGAAGTGCCTAAAAAGGAAGAAGGGTGGAAATCCTTTCCCCCTCACAGTGGGTAGGTACACCTGCACTTCTCACACTAAGGCCTGGGAAATGTTCTCAGAGCTGGAACTGCTCAACCTGAAGCACAATTTCCTGGCAAGGCCAACCTTTGATCCACGGAATTTCCTCCCAAAGGCAAAACTCGATCCGATCCATGTTCCATAGATCGAGGACATCTACATCGACCTCTATCACGAGGTCAAACTCAGGAGAAAGGATCACTCCCGCTTGGCCCTAGTAGAAATTATTCAATATGGCGTGGCCATTGTTCCAAAAGGTTTCCAAACAACTGATCAAGAAGTTGATCAGGTATATCTAGATACGAATGGGGACAATTAGCCATTTTTTGAGATTGAATGGACAAGGGCACCTCAGACCATTAAGGAGAGGGTTAAGGGCACATTGCAGTGCACAGAGCATTGGTGCAGAATGAACAACCTCATCTATCTTGGGGTAGATTTCACCACGTCCCCTTTGGGAAATGCACCTGCCAGACCAAATCATTTACCGAAGGGAAAAGGTAAAGATAAAGAGGGAGAATCAAGTGCCACTCAAAAAGAAGCTCCTGAGAGCCCTCCCTCCACCGCACAAGAACAGGTTGTAACCCTAGTATCTCCAGTGAAAGAAGTGGTAGAGAGTGTTCCAACAGGCACATCCACTTAGGATGTTGTCACTGCTACAACCATTGAGGTTCCCACCATCCCTTCTCCCACTTCCTCCTTCCCCTCCTCCCATCGCCCAAGTAACCATAAAAAAAAATTCGGGGGTTGCGCCCCCAATCCCCCTGCTACCGGGGGCTGCCGCCCCAGGACCCCAGCGAGGATACATGAAAAGTGTACAATACTCTTAGTGTACAGTCTTCAACACTTTCACACATGAAAACAGGCTCCACAACCTAACAATCTCCCACTTGGAGACTAGTTTTCCTCTGAGCAAGCTTCTCAATCCTTCACTAGTTTCTGTGAAGACCAACCAAAGCTGAACACAACTTCAGTTTTTCCCTTGTGACCACCTTAGTCATCATGTCTGCAGGATTCTGACTAGTATGAATCTTCCTCCAACTTCAACTTCTCTTCCTCTAAATTTGTCCTGATGAAATGGTACCTTAACAGTATATGCTTTGTCCTAGAGTGGAAAGCAGAGTTCTTAGCTAGGTGTATAGAACTCTGACTATCACTATGTAACTTTCCTTCCTCTTGCTTATGCCCAAAATCCTTAAGTAATTGTTGTAACCAAATCATTTCCTTGCTTGCCTCTATGGCAGACAACATACTCAGCCTCCATGGTTGACAAATCCACCAACTTATGTAGTCATGAAATCCAACTTACTACTGTTCCACCTACAGTGTAAACATAACCTGTTGTGCTCCTCCTGCTGTCTACATCTCCAACCATATCTGAATCTACATAACCACACGTAAAGTGGTGTTTGATCCACTATAACACAAAACTACCCCCATGGTCCCTCGCAAATACCATGAAGGATCCACTTTACTGCCTTTCCAAGTGATCTATACCTGGATCACTCATAAATCTACTCACCGCTCCCACTGCATAGGACAATATCAGGCCTAGTGCACACCATGGCATACATCAAATTGCTAACTGCTGATGAGTAAGGTACCTTGGACATTTGGTTTCTCTCCTGACTCTGTCTTGGGACACTACTCCTTTGATAACTTGAAATGGCCTGCCAAAGGAAGTCCCAACCAGTTTAGCATCCTGCATATTAAACCTCTCCAAGACTTTATTAATGTACTCTTCTTGAGATAAAGTCAGCTTCCGATTCCTTCCTATCCCGAGATATCCTCATACCAAGGATTTTTTTGGCTGCCCCCAAATCCTTCATAGCAAAGGATTCACTTAGCTGCTTCTTGAGTACTTTTATTTCCTACATGTTTTTACCTGCAACCAGCATGTCATCAACATACAAACACAGGATAATACAACTTCCATCCTCAAATTTCTTTGTATACACACAATGGTCAGAATGACATCTAATATAACCTTGCTCCATCATGAAGCTATCAAACTTCTTATACCATTGACATGGAGTTTGTTTCAGGCCATACAAGTTCTTCTTCAGTTTGCACACCATCTCCTCTTTACCTTTGACTTCATATCCTTCTGGCTGCTGCATATATAGCTCCTCCTCCAAATCGCCATGGAGAAATGCAGTCTTTACATCTAACTGTTCTAAGTGCAAGTCTTCTGCTGCCACTATTCCAAGAACAGTTCTGATAGAAGTCATTTTTACTACAGGAGAAAAAATCTCATCAAAATCTATACCTTGTTTCTATGCAAACCCCTTGACCACCAACCGGGCCTTATATCTTTTCTTTCCTCCTTCTTCATCTTTAACTCTGTACACCCACTTGTTCTGCAATGCTCTTTTTCCTTCCGGTAGCTTCACCAAATCCCAAGTCTGGTTCTCCATGAGAGACTTATGCTCCTCATCCATGGCTTGCTCCCACTTCTTACTGGCATCTACCTGCATTGCTTCATCAAAGCTCGCTGGCTCTCCACTATCAGTGAGTAATAAATAATAAAGAGAAGGAGAAAAACGTTCAGGTTCTTTTCTTACCCTAGAAGACCTCCTCACTGTAGGAGTTTAAGGTTCCTATTGAGTAGGTTCCTGAACTGATTCATGGGTCACTTTCCCATCCGGAAGATCCTCTACCACTGCATATTCTTTCTTAGATTCTTCCCTATTTTCCTGCAACTATTGCTTATACATGACTTTCTCATTAAAGACCACATCCCTAGACTAAATGATTTTCTTGTCCTTAATACTCCAACATTTAAATCCAAAGTCATCACCACAATAACCAATGAAAGTACATTTTTCTGATTTAGCCTCTAGCTTGGTCCTATCATTCTTGTCTATATGAACAAACACCTCACGTCCAAAGACTCTAAGAAATGAATAATCAACTTTCTTACCGGACCAAGCCTCCTCAAGTATGCCTCCATCCAAGGCACTTAAGGGTCCTCTGTTTATCAAGTACACAGTTGTGCTCACCGCTTCTGCCCAAAAAGAAAGAGGAAGTCCTGCATGTAACCTCATGCTCCTAGCACATTCCATTATTGTTTTGTTCATCCTTTCTGATACCCCATTCTGCTGCGGAGTTCTTGGAACCATCTTTTACCTGTGGATTCTATTCTTAGAACAGTAATCATCAAATTCATTGCTGCAATACTCCCCTCCATTATCTGACCTGAGACATTTTAGCTTAAGACCTATTTCATTCTCTACCAAGGCTTTCCATTTAACAAAAGTGTCAAATACATCAGATTTGTTTCTAATACAATAAACCCAAACTTTCCTTATTGCATCATTAATAAAAGTAACATAATAACTTGAACCCTCAAGAGATGATACCTGAGCCGGGTCCCCCACACATCAGAATGTACCAGCTCTAACTTACTCTCTTTCTTCATAGGTCCAACCTTGAGAAACCTTACTCGCTTCTGTTTCCCATATATGCAGTTCTCACAGAAATCCAAACTTGTTTCTGTATATCTAGGAAAATTCTTCTTTATGATGTTCATGCCCTTATGGCTCATATGACCGAGCCTATAGTGCCATAATGTTGTATCTTGCATCTGAAGCCATAAGATTACAATCATTAGTACTATCAGTGGTTAAATACAAGGTTCCAACCTTCTTACCTCTTGCCACCACAAGAGCACCCTTGGTAACCTTCCAAGAGTCTGCTGTAAATATCACAGTACAACCATCACTTCCCAACTGTCCTGCTGATATCAAATTTCATCTTAATGTAGGCACATGTCTGACATCCTTCAATAGCCAAGTATTCCCATTCTACATCTTAACCTGAACAGAACATTTTCCAACTATGTTGCAAGGCTCATCATCACCAAGAAAAACATGCCCAAAATCTCCTTGAACATAATCAACAAAATAATGCCTATGTGGAGAAGCATGGAAAGAAGCCCCTAAATCTAAAACCCAAGATTCAGTAATATTGTGCAAAGAAAGAATCAAAGCATCCTGACATACATTACCCATTGCCACATTTGCCTCCTTGTTTTCTTCCTGTTGTTTCTTCTTATCCCGAAGCTCCCAACAGTCCTTCTTTGCATGCCCAGGCTTTCCACAATTCCAGCATACAATCTTGTTCTTGGATTTTGACCTTACCTGATCTTTTGATTTTCCATGGTTTCCTCTATTCTTCTGTCTCCCTCTAGTTTCCACTGTCAAAGCATTCCCTGAAGTAGAAGATTCCCCAGAGCTTTTTCTTCACATTTCCTCACTTAGAATCACCCCTACAACATCCTCAAACTTCAACTTCGAGTTAGCTGGAACCGAGTTACTTACCGCCATTACCAGGCTATTCCAACTCTTAGGTAAAGAGCACAAAATTAATAAAGCCCTAACTTCTTCATCAAATTCTATTGTAACTGAAGCTAGCATATTCACAACCGTATTGAAATCATTTAAATGATCTGCTACTGAACTATTCTCAGACATTTTCATATTAAACAACTTTTTCATTAAAAATATCTTGTTAGAGGCAGAGGGTTTTTCATACAACTTCCCTAATGCATCCATTAGATCTTTTGTAGTCTTTTCCTTTGAAACATTAAATAATACCGAAGATGCAAGACATCGGCGGGATCATTCCAAGTGCCTTCCTATCCAACAAATCCCATTCCACATCTGTCATACTCGAGGGTTTGTTCACCTTCTCAGACAACGGAGTATAAAGATCCTTCTGATAAAGGTAATCTTCCATCTGCATCTTCCAAAGACTAAAATTCTCCCGTTGAATTTATCAACCCTAGATCTTCCATCATCTGCCATAGCTCCCACTCAAGCTAAAAACTTTCCCTGTGATTCAACACTTCAGCAAACCAAACCAGGCTCTGATACCAATTATTAGGAAATAAGGGATAAAATATGCGGAATAATCCCTCACAGAATCGCAACAGTAGAAACTAATATGCAGAAATTATTACAGATCTCAAATAAAATTGCAGAATAAAATAACACAACACAAAAGAGACAGTATTTAACGTGGTTCACCCAATTTGGGCTACGTCCACTAAGAATCACTTGCTCAGATTTTATTACAAGCCACCGCTCTCTCAATACAATACCCAGATCTATTTGGAGCTATGCTCAAAAAACTCTACAGAATTCACACCCGAATTCAAAACACATCTGCAATACATTTGCTTGTACATCTATCATATGCATAAGACTATATAAATAGACAACTACTTAAGCAGTTTTACAAAACCGTGGGTATCAAAACCATGGGCCAAAACCTGTCCCATAAACCTATGGGTCAAAAAACTCACCCATATGAGAAAAGCACGTTTCCTGATATTTCGGGTGCAATTTTTCGAGGCCAAAAAATTTACGCCTAAAAAATTTTTTTCAGGGGCTGCACCCCCGAACCCCTGCTATTGGGGGTTACACCTAGCCCGAACCCTGGCGAGGATACATGAAAAGTGTACAGTACTCTTAGTGTACAGTCTTCAACACTTTCACACATGAAAACAGGCTCCACAACCTAACACTTTGGTTGTGTCTTCTCCCCCATCTTCTAGATGTTCCCCTTTCCTCTTCTTCTATCTTCTCTTCCCTCGCAGAGCTGTCCCCTAGTATTTCTTCCCTCATCTATTAGCTCCCTTCCACCCCCACAGTTTCCTCTCCTACAGTAGCTCCTACCCCTGTGAGTGTTGGGAGTTCGGCTTCTTTATCAATGCCACCACCAAGCGTCTCAACCCATTTCCCTGAGTACACTGTTGTTGCTCCTTCTTCTCCCTTAAGTCTAGTATGGATCTCCTAGCACCTAAGTCAGCATAAAAGGAAAGTCCCCATTACACCTATGGACTTCTTCGTCATCCCAATGAAAGGGGCTAAGAAGGCAGAAGCCAATAACCCACTTCTCTCAGAGCGCCTCAGGTTGAAGAGTAATGGAGATCGCGTATCCCGATCCCACAAAGGATAAAAAGGATATGTCCCCTACAGATTATACAGTGACGTAGGTCACAATGGGAATGTCATCTGAGAGCCTTCAAGGACAGGCCCTATCTGCGGTGGATGCCCTTTACAAGAAGCTTCAAGAAGAAAAGGAAGAGAAGAGGCTACTGAAAGAGCAGAATAAACATCTTCTCCACGCCCTACAGAAAATGGGCAGTGCACCTCCTACAACTTCCACTGAGACTCCTAAGGCCCTTAGTCAAGATAAGATAAACGAATACACCAAGATTGGTAAACAAGGTATGACAATATCCACCTGGAGAGACCAGATCCTAAAAGATAGTGAGGAAGTAATCGTCAAGTTCACCGAGTTATGTCAAAACATTGGTCGAGTGAACAAGGAAATCCAAGCGATTATAGGACCATGCTAGGTTACAACAAGAGACATTCCAGAAGATGCTCGACTGCTCAATCGATGATTTAATTAAATTTGGCATCTTCAATCACCCCAGAGCACCCAATAAATTCCTTGCTGCTTTGGACTACCGGGTCGATCAGATCGAATTTGTCCTGGAGAAGATAGATAAGGTCAAGGAGGAAGCCCTGGATGCAATGCATCAAATGGAGCAAATAGTCCTAAGGATGTCTCTGGGATTGCTCACTCCATCATTCACCTTGAGTAAGGCAGATGAAACTATTCGAATCTTCAAAGAGATCATCTCGCAAGGGTTAGAGCTAGAAGCCACTTTTGATGCTGAATCCATCAACAACCTTTTGGCCTGCCGTGACTTTAGGGGATACCTGATGGAGGTAGGTAATGAGTACTTCAAGCTCCCTAAAAAACTCAGAGATGAATGGGAGACTTGTGAAGTCATCAACGATCACACCAAGGGTCCTGCCTAGGATCAACTCCAGCTGATCATCAGCAAATTCATGGAGTACCGGGCCCAATTCCATATTACCTCTCCTGAGTAGAAGCAATAGACTCCCTTCCAACCATGAGACGATGACGAATAGCTCCCTCCTCTTGGCTTTCCTTTTGTAATATTTAAAAGTATGTTGGCACAAATGATGACATCATCCATGTTGCACCATGGGATGTTGTCATCCACCAAGTTACCCAAAGTCAACAGTTGACTTTTAGATATTTTGTAAATTTTTGTAATTAATTGTTGGTTTCTTTTTGCCTTCTCTCTTCTCCTCCTATAAATACTTGAATATTTGTTGTATTCAAGGTGGACACTTTTTAGGTGAAAAAATAGAAGTGAGAAGAAAAGGCTTTGTACTTTTTGTAACAGAAGAAACATTAATACAAATATCAAGACTTTGTGTTGAATATGTGTGTTATGGGCATCTGATCTTTCTTATGTCAAATATGTGTGTTTATTCTGTTGGATCTATCTCTACTTTCTTGTCATTTGTTCATCAGTATTGCTTTCTTCGTTTATGCAAGTAGGTTTGGCTCCATTTATTACCAATCCCAAAACATAAACCCTCTGACCTTTCTGCTTGGGAATTCATTTCTCTTCTCCCTTT
Organism: Taxus chinensis; assembly: GCA_019776745.2. Lineage (NCBI taxonomy): Eukaryota > Viridiplantae > Streptophyta > Pinopsida > Cupressales > Taxaceae > Taxus > Taxus chinensis. The sequence goes on along the minus strand of CM034146.1, from coordinate 971,521,749 downwards.
GGACCCATTCTTTCCTCATCTTTCCCTCCATTCCTTTCTCTTCACAGTTGGAAGCACCTCTACTGGGATGAGATCCCAAACCCCCGAAGGCAGAATATTGTGAGACTTGCACAGATTCCTGTTGGTAGAATAGCAATAAACCAGTTTCACTTTGCTATCTCAAAGAGGGGCTATGCCCTGCACACTGTTGGCTCATCTATCCATAGATCTGCTCTCGCGACATATTTTCAGACCAACAAACATGAGCAAGGAGTCATCAAAATTTTGAAATTATGTTTGAGGGTTTTTTTTTGTGTTTACATTACCCTTCATGTTCGATAAAAAATCCATGGGGATCACATCCGAGGTAAAAATCATGTTTGAGAAGAACTTCCCATTGAACTTAAAAAGGAGCTCACCAAGCAGCTCAATGAGCTACTTGGAAAGCTAATGTAGTGAAGGGAATCAAGCTCCGTTATAGCTCAGAAGGGAGGAAATAACATATCCAACTCACTAGTAGAGTCAGATGAGTCAACGAATTTCAAAATTTTGTGAGGTATTTGCAAAGAGGAATACATAACACACAGCTAGGGTGATCAAGGCAACTCTAATATACTATTTGAGTTACTCAACCATTACATTTTTGAGAGTTGAAGTTCTCCAATCCAACCATTCAAAAGTGATCTCCTTTGCAGTTGTGCCTCAGCCTACAATGAGTAGGATCAGGGATGAGCTATTCTTGGTCAAGAAGTTTGTGAGATCTACATTCTTCACCTCTTTGGTTTAGGTCACTTGCACTTTGAGATTCTTCACAACATCATTTTCCGAGTTGGAAATTTTCCATGAGCTTGTGATAAAGGAAGGACTTGTAATGAGTTATAACCTCAGCTGAGTCATTAGGATGATGATCTCAAGTTTGAGCTGAAGGAAACAATGCCATGTTAGAGGATTGATTAGATTTGGAATTCTAGACACCTTGTTGGTCGATGGAGATGTGAAGCTCACGTGGTCAAGATGTGAGCATGGCTCGCGAAGGTGTGCTAGGAATCAACTTGGATTGGTGGATCATGAACAATTGAATGCACCATAGATGTGAGCTCATGGACTAAATTGTAGATAGCTCAGGCACTCAGACTGAATGGGTGTATTTACAGCTTTGTGTTATAATGGAACCAAGCAAGCATTGAGTTTGGAAAGATACATGGGAAACACAGAAGGTAACCGAACTTGGCGAAAAAAGGAGCGAAGTGCTTCGAGATCCATGTCAAGCATAGCTTGGAAGATGTGAAGCATCAAGGCATGCAAGTGGGATGCACAAATCTTGCACCAAGCTAGAAAATAGTGAAATCAGGTTGAACTGGTTAGCCAAGCACTGGTTGAATATTCATCACAGTGAGGTAGAGTTTCGGCCTGATATGGAGCTCATGCATTTGAGTTTGGAAATCAATAAGAGAATAATGAGGGCATGGGTAATTTGGATATTTGGTGGGCTTGGATGAGAATTTGATGTTACAGTAATCTGAAGATTTTGGGGAGGAGCTCGTGGACCAAGCTAGATAACAAGACAGTGAGGAGGGCGTATATGATGAGACTCAGTAAATGGAGAGCTCAACCTCATTCAAAGTGAGCACATGGGGGAACAATGAGGTGCATCAATCTTGAATATTGTATTGAGAATTTGATACACAATCAGAAGTTGTAGACCCATAATGGAAATAGCTCGGTAAGATTACAAATTTTTGTGGGAGATAGTTCAAAGGGCTCAACACCATTAAGCTTGTGGGATTGAGTAATGTTTGCATGCCCGATCCTAGATTCATAGTATAACAAATAAAGGATGGTCACGAAGGGGCCATGGCATAGGAGAATATCTTAAAGTGAGGTCGTGGAAGATTACTCAACATGGTGAGGTGAAGATCACATGGATAGCATGGTTGGCATGATGAACACATGAAAATAACTCAGTTGGGGTGGTGGCCAACTTGGTGTTTGGCTCTACGAGCCATAGACAAAGTACAATAGGGTTACATTCGTGAATGAATTTGAATCCCTAAATTGGGGCCGAGTTATTTTGGAATTGACTGAGTTTTACAAAGATCTCAATAGTTGATATGCATAGCTCAGTTTTGTCTTGGCATAGTCATTTAAGGAAGGAAGAGCTTAGAGCCAGCCATGGAAACATATACGCACCTACTACAGGACTCAACTCACCTCATCGAGCTAAGGGGATTGAGCTAGACTCAATTTTATCACAAGGGGAGCTCATTGCATAGGTTGAAAGCTTACAAACGATAACATGCAAAGTACTCACTAGTCTGAGTTGAAGCTATGAAGCTCGACATTGGAGAAGATGATTCAAAAACTCAAGGTGAGCTCGTATATAACTCAGAAGTCACCGAGGTGATCATTCAAGAGCTTGGGAGGTCAAGCCAATGTCAAGTTTGTCTTAGAAGAGAAACAAGCTCAAGTCAATGGGCTAGGGGAGTCACTCATGGAGGATTCCAAAAACAAAGCCAAGTCGTGTGGTAATTTGTGAGCCGGTGGAAAAGTAGACATCAAGAGCCAATTCGCCAAGATGGTGTATGGGAAAGATGGCATCAAAAGTCTAGATTCCACCAATTTAAATTGTTGGTATTTTGGGTCAAGGAATCCATGGCATGCTCAGCGTAGGGAAAATGATGGTTGGGCTCCCAAGCCAGAAAATCTAATGCAGAGAAACCTTCGAGGCAAGCGGGGAGTTAATCTCTGAGTTGACCGATTCATGAGCTGACACATTTGGTGGGTGCAGGTTACACAATGGTGCCGAGATATTCATCAAGCTCTTCTTGGTTTGTTGAAACCTAAAATAAACTCTTTCAAATATGTGCACGTGGCAATATAAGGAGTTAAAGATCGAGTCAAATTGTTGGGTCTACCTAGGAGTTGTGGAAAGAAGCGGTTGGCGGTAAATTCAGTCACGTCATGAGCCATCCGGTAAGCATGGAGGCCAATGCAAGGCAATCATTTCTTGAGGAGCCATTAAAATATTCTAATAAAAATAAGGTCATCAAAATACGTGTCAAGCACGATCGGCACACCCAAGGGAGTAAGCCGAGAGGTCTACGTTTCACATGGAGAGTTTGGGCTTGACTTAATCTTCCACTAGGTTGATTGAGTGACAGGTGGAGCCGACTTAAGTGAAGGTGTTGAAGTTGAGGTAAGTGGTGTAAAACTTGGTGCATGGGGAACAATCTTTAAGGGGCCTTTAAGGTGGTTGGTACTAAACAAGGAGCTCACCTATGTGAGCAGCGAGGAATTCATAGCATTAAACAAGAAACTCACCAACCAACTTGTCGAGTTGGCTAGTGAGTTGGTTGGCCAATCAACATTAAACACCCTATTTTTACACAAAATGACTTTGTGGGGCCCATTAAAGGCCGAGATGTCTTAATATTTTATTTAAAATATTAGTTTTATTAAAATGGAAGCTAAATTCAAATTTTTAAATTTATGGCGGCATAATGGGTGAATGTTCTTAAGTGGTGTAATTAATGATGTAATTAGGTATGGAGACCATCTACCCAACATTTAGGATTCCCCTTCTCTTCTCTCAAAACTTAGATTTTTCTATAAATGTAAGTGAGGAACTCATTCCAAGGGCTTATACTTTTTTCCAATTCCTCTCTCTTTTCACAAGTTCTATTGTGGATTGTGGAAACTTTTAAGCCTTTTCTCCAAGATTGTAATGGCAAACATTGCCTCTTCCTAATGTAATGATGTATTGTGCATGTGATTGAAGTAATAAAAATTGTGTTATGTGACTAATTATTGGTCCTTTTTTTTTACAGGAAACCTCATTCTCGTGCAGGTTAATACATCAATATTGGAAGCCACCAACAACCTTGAAATATGGAGGGCTTAAGGAGCCTTGAATGTGGATGTAGATCTGTGGGCACCAAATGGATGGATCTATGATAATGTCTACAAAACTAAAACATATACAATTAGATAGATATATGTGGAGGTTTCTCATACAATTCTAGTTCCAAGAGGTTGTTAACTCCCTTGGAGGATGTCAACCCCCGCGTCTAAAAAGATAGAAATAAATGATGAACCGTAGATAGCATGCAAAATCAAGGAAGTACAGTGTGCCAAGTAAAGAGGATGATGAGGGTACTTCAAGGGAATTTCAATGAAATTACAGTGTCATAATTGGCATCATAAGAGCAACATGAGGGAAGGCTTCTATAGTTGAGAGCTATAATGGCAAAGGTTTGCCTTGACTTCCAAAACAAATCTTCTTACTTCCCACTTGTTTCTCAACACTCTTCAAACATGCTTCTTATTCTTCTCCCCTTTGAAAGAGGAGGGAAGGCATGTATTTATAGCCTGGAAATGGGGTTATCAGGTAACTAGGGTTTGATAAAGTAACCCTGGTCAAGTGAGTGGGGGGGACATGATTTGACTAATTAGGTGAGATAATAGATTTGATTTGATTGAGTGGGGTTCATAATTTTTATGGTGGGGGGCATGATTTGAGTGATTGGGTGAGATAATATATTTGATTGGATTTGATTTGATTGAGTAGGGTTCATGTGGGGTTCATAATTTGGATGGTTTTTGGTTTATTTGATTATGAGGTGGGGTGATATGACTTAATTGGAATATTTGATTATTTAACATATAATGAGGTTTAAGTATGTAAAAGGGAATCAATTAATTAATAAAATTAATTAATTGAACATACATTTTTGGTGGTAAATGGGATTTGAATGGGTAAGCCCAATAAAGGCGGGAAAATGTGGGTTGACGAAGAGGAATGACACCAAAAAATGGTGTCTACATTTGCCCCTTTTTTATGAGTGGTTTGCATTGGGCAAGCTGCGAGACAAAAATGATGAAAATATTGAGTGTTCCCCCTCAAACTTGGGATGGACAAGCTAAGGGACATCAATCACAATGTTGAAAGAGATAAATGGTAAAGATCGGGTGGGTGATGAAAAGATGGACGAAATGCATAACCAAGGTAAGATGCCCCAAGAAAAAAGGATTGTAATAATAATCAAAAACATGGTGGTGACCCTAATATCACATCGGTAGAGGAAAATTGTGGTCTCAACAGAGACGGGTGACAACATTATACAAACCAATGAGTGGGTGAAGACCACTGCAGTATGGATGCAAACTGTGATGACCAATGGTTCATATGCAAACATCAAAGTATGCATAGCTAAATGTAAAATGTATGTGAAATCCTTCGTACTTGAGGAATCGAGAAAAAAATCATGCGTCCACAAAAAGGATGAGGATGAAAATAATGATGCCCAAGTAAAGGGAAAGAAGAGTGGAAGGTTAAAGTGTAAATAAAATACCCCAAAGGGGGAACGAGTATGGTAAAAAATGTGGACATGAAGAGCAGATTGGATAGAAGGGTGAGATAAAATGCTCCAAGAGGGAGGGTAAATATGATTTTGAATACATGCTTCATAAGGAAGGTGCTTCATTGACAAGAAAATACTGGAAGAAGAAAGTAGAACAAATTTGATTTATGGGAATGGGGGAGAAGATTACGATCATAGTTTGCCAAGAAAAAAGTAGAGTAGGAACTTATGAGGGAAAAGGTGATAGGTGATGGTTGTTATGGTATCCTCAAAGAAAAAAATACCATGGGAAGAAATGTTGAGAATGGATATGATGATGCCACATCAAGAGGGCTGACAAGGATAGAGGAGCTAACAGAGCTCACAAAAAAGAGAAGAGGTTGAAAGCTTGAGACTAGATTTACACAACAAGATTCATAGAATAATGATGTTGCTTTCAATTCATTCCGGATACCAACACAAAATACATATCTCCATATATATATGATCATACATCCCTAGAATCTAGGAAACTACCTCAACTACCCATCCCACAAATATATCACATTTTCCTATATACATGAGTTGTTTATTAACAACTTCACATATAAACTAAGATAATAAGAAATGTAACAATAAACCAAATATTAATAATGTGAGCACTAAACAAACGCATTCCTAACAGAGTCAATGCTACAGAGAGGAGGACAATAATGGGTTGTAATGAAATGGATCGGTGGTGGTGCATCGGAATCGACCATGAATGCTAGGTGTGAGGATGTGTTGAAGGACATAATGAGAAAGAGAAAAGGGAATGGATAGGAGTAGTGGGTGATTATGAGAAGAGCAATAAAGATCAAAGTTGAAGGACACAAGGGCATGGAATAGAGGGACGGAGATGGAGGAGGAGAAAAAAAGGAATGAAAGGGGAGGAAGAGGATAACAAAGATGGAGGAGAGGATAAGAGAAGGAAGGATGAATGGAAAAGGAGAAGATAATAAAATGACAGAGTGGAGGGTGAAATCATGAAAAAGGAAGAGAGATAGTCAAAACGAAGGGAGTGAAGAAGGGTGAAGTAGATGAAGGGAGCTAAATGATGGAAAATGAAAGAATTAATAGAGTGGAGAAGATTTAAGGGCCTAGATTACCATGAGGAAAACCAAGGTAAAGAATATGCAACAGACCACATGGAAATGCATGTCGATGGTGGGATGATAAAAAAACATGGGATAACCCTGAAGAGCCGGGTTATCATTGGGGAAGTAAGAGGGAAACGCTAAGTAAAAAGGGGATGAAGATGATATAGAGGAAATGAAAAAAAAAAAGAGGAGGAGAAAGGAGGGGAGGACAATAGAGAAAATTATGTAGAAGGAAGGGAACCAAGAATGGAGAAATTTGGTGAAGAGTGAGTAGCATAAGGAATGTAAAGAGAAGTTAGAGGGGAGGAATTATACATATTGGAAAAGATGAGGAGATGTGTGAGATGAGAATAAATTTATGATGAGAAAATAGAGAGAGGGTGTATGATGAAGACAGTAAATAAATTGGTAAGGAAGAATGGAAGATGGTGAGGTGGCGAAGAAAAAGAGGGGAAGGGATAGAAGAGACAATGCAAGTGAAGGGATGTTAGGATAAGTCCACGAATAATGATCAGTGAGGAAGGATGGGAGGAAAATTGAGAAGAGGGAAAAAGTAAATGAGTAATGGAAGAGGCAACGCCAATGAAGGGATGTTAGGAGACATCCCCCAATAATGATGAAAGGGCACAGAGGAAAGAAGGAATTAACCAAAAAGAAGAAGTTCAAAGAGAAGGAACAAGGCTATGTAGAATGGGGATGATATATTTTTTACGAGAATTCCATCGATAATTATTAGCATGGAAATGGAAGATGATGATGAAAGAATGTTAGAGGAATACCAACAATAATGGCGGGTAAGCTTGGGGGTAGATATGTGGGAGAATTCGAGAAGATGGAGTGTAAAGAGTAAAGAAAGGAGGGATAACGATTTATGTGAAGATGAAGGCAAGGAGAGGATGCAGTGGATGAGGATGAATGAGGTAAAGATGAAGAAACAAGACACGAAAAAAAATGGTAGCAAGCGATTAAGTAAGACTATCAAGTGAAGTATGATGGAGATGAAAACTAGGGAAGTTGGAGGTGGTGTGTGCGAAGAAGAAAGAAGAGGTAAGAGAATGTGATTATGGGGAATAAAAATAAAAGGTGGATGGTGGGAATGTGGAGCGATGGAGAAAGGAAAGATGACATATCATTCCTAAGAGGAACTCTTAAGTAATATCGTCATGCTGCAAGAGTGGTTAAGTAAGATCACTAAACCGACAATGATAAAGAATGATTAGAAGAAATAATTCATTGATAGAGTTGATGGGAAGAGGATATGACAAGATGGACTGAAGGGGAACCATGTTTCAAACTGGATTGGAGGGAAAAAAGATAAGCTACCACTCAAGGCATTGCACTTGCAGCTAATAGTAGGTGTTAATGCATAACCAATGATAGTTAGTTATACAAAAAGACCATGAGGGAAATATGGATGATATATGTAATAATCTCTAATTTCAACATGAAAAAGGGGATTCTAGATGTAACTTGTATGTGAGAAGAGGGTTCTTCATAGGTGGTTGTTCCTATTTTTATGCCCCATCTCTGGAAAGGGGGAAGATGCAAACGAATCAATGCAGAGAGTCTATAATGTATATGAGAAAGTTGATCAATGCTGGAAGCTTTACTAGGATGCTATGATATATAGAATGTTGATAAATGTAGGATGCCTTCACTACCATAATATAATAGAGTAGCCATCCTTAGAGGGTATGGTCTACTTTTTGCTTTTGCTTTTGGATTTTTAACTTTTAATTTTAGATGGCAGGATAAGATATGCATGATAGTTGTCCTTCGTGGGAGAAGTTTATACTTATTATATGTTTTTTATGAACAGATGTCGTTTAATGGATCAACCTATTTTTGGATAAGATAGCATGAGACATGACCATCCATAACTTGTACTTTCTTTTCTTTTTTGTGTTTATTTTCTATTTGATGGGGTAGAGCTGAGTATAGCTAGGTAGACTACTTAGGAGGGGACGATGATCATACAAGTGACACCCATGGACCCTTAGCGTGGTTCCAATAAGTAGATAAGAGGGTGATGGATGTAATGATCGTGAAGTTCTCACCAAAAAGGGAGAACCTATCCATACGAAAAATGCTATGGACATATTCGTGGTGCCCATATTTAAGGTCATATTGAGGAAATGATGGTAGACCATATCATTCCACATCATTACAATAACAGATGGAAGGGGCTAATGATGGAGGAATGATCTAAATATATGACTATCTACTCATTAGTAGGTATGCTAACAGTAGAATGGCCATAAGTGTGATGCATTAAGGGGTTCTACTTCAGATTTATTACTAAGGGAGAGTAAAATTTCCATGTTGGCTCCTTGATTAACTTCACGTTCAAGATAAGATAAGAGCTTGATAGGATTGGATACAATGAGACAGATGAGCAAAGGTAAAAAAACTATGTGCTACCCTTTAAAGAAGTGAAAATATGTGTCCCTAATGAGATGAGCAGATGGTCCCCCAAGGAAGGGGAAAATATGACCACAACGATGGATTTTGGATGAGAGTGAAAGATTAGATAAGACATCGTGAGACAAATAAGATGGAACCTATGTGTTTCTTTTAAAGAGTGAATAAGTGAGAAAAAGATAGCGTCCTAGTGAGATGAAAAATGGCGACAAGGGTGGGCTTATGATGAAAATATGGTGACCCTAAGAGAGACACAGACATGGCCACAAAGGTGGACTTTGATAAAAAAAGATGAAAATATGGTCCTTCAATGGAAGGACAAATATGGCCACAATCATGGATTTTGGATTAAAAAGATGGAGACATTGTGCCTCAAAGGAGACATGAGTATGGCCACAAGGTGGACTTTGATGAAGATGGTGCCCCCAAAAGTGGCACAAACATGGCCACAAAGGTATACTTTTATGAAGAGGATGGAAATATGGTCCCTCAATGGAAGGACAAACATGGCCACAATGGTGGACTTTAGATAAAAAAATATGGAGATATGATGCCTACAAGGAGGCACAAGTATGGTCATGAAGGTGGACTTTGATGAATATGGTACCCGCAAAAGGGGTTAAAATGTGATCACAAAGGTGGGTCTTAGGATAAGGAGAAATGGTCCCCCAGGGAAGGGAGAAATATGGCCATGATAGTGATCTTAAGACAAGAGGATAGATTAGATGAAATTGGATAAGGTGAAATATGTGCAAGACTCCAAAAAAAGAGGAAGCAAAATAAATATGGTGCCCCAAAGAAAGGGACGTGTATGGCCACAACAGTGGGCTTAAGATGAAAAACATGGTCTCTCAAGGGAGAGACAAATATGGCCACAAAATTGAGCTTTAAAAAGAAATTAATATTTGGACAAGATTAATTTGGATTTAAGATTGGATGAGATGGATTGGATGAGATTAAATAAAATGATGTCAAAAGTGAATTCCCAGTATTAAGGAAGTTGTATGGATGGATAAGAGATGAATTGATGTGGAAGAGATGTTAAGTATGAGGGGAGGATCTCCCCCTAGCAAGGGAGATTAGATTAGGTGTGGATGACTTAGTGGATGTCGAAGAAGTTTAGATAAGATTGTTTTGGATTTGGATTGGATAAATGGTCAGAGACCATAACATTGATTGGAAAGATAAATATTATCAATTAACAATGAAGGACCTTCCTTAGGAGGAATGTCATGTGCAGAAGAGATGTTGAGGGATGATGTGAATGGAGGAATCGTGGGAAACCCAATGGATGGGATACAAATTGGACTAGATGTAGATGGAGAACGATGTTCCCCCTGAATGAGGAAATCATCTTTCTCAATAAGGTTATGGATGATGGTATGAAAGGCCTTACAATGTTCAATGTCATGGTATGGGGTACGATGATAAGCACAAATGCAATTGGTATTGAACCATGATGGCTTTGGACTAGGTGATTAAAATCTTTAATGTGGGGAAGTGTGATGGCAGATATTTGAATTAAATGTCAAAATATGTCTACGTAGAACCTAATCAAAGTGGCATGGGGGAGGTAGGTCTTGTGGGTTTTGATAGAATATTTTGGCATGGAGTTAGGGGAAGAAATGGATATAGAACGGATGGGTGAATTAGATATCTTAAAGGACGAATCAATTTTGAGAGGATGGTTAGATTATTTGGATTGGTGTTATGAGGTATATTAGAAGAAGGGACTGACCTTACAATAGATGATGTAATATTGGATTGCTGAAAAGAGGAAAGACCCGACTTCTTATGAGGATGCGCAGGAGACTACTGGGGATGCTTTCCATGAGCCTTAGATTTTGATCGAGATGGTTTAAAAGTTGGACTAGATGTAGATGGAGAATGATGTTCCCCCTGAATGAGGAAATCATCTTTCTCAATAAGGTTATGGATGATAGTTTGAAAGGCCTTACAATGTTCAATGTCATGGTATGGGGTATGATGATAAGCACAAATTCAATTAGTATTGAACCACGATGGTTTTGGACTAGGTGATTAAAATCTTTAATGTGGGGAAGTGTGATGGCAGATATTTGAATTAAATGTCAAAATATGTCTACGTAGAACCTAATCGAAGTGGCATGGGGGAGGTAGGTCTTGTGGGTTTTGATAGAATATTTTGGCTTGGAGTTAGAGGAAGAAGTGGACATAGAACGGATGGGTGAATCAGATATCTTAAAGGACAAATCAATTTTGAGAGGATGGTTAGATTATTTGGATTGGCGTTATGAGGTATATTAGAAGAAGGGACTGACCTTATAATAGATGATGTAATATTGGATTGCTGAAAAGAGGAAAGACCCGACTTCTTCTGAGGATGCGCAGGAGACTACTGGGGATGCTTTCCACAAGCCTTAGATTTTGATCGAGAAGATTTACCTTTGGTAGGGATGATAATAATCTCAACTGGAGGATCTAAAGGTGGTGGTGTAGGTGTAGATATTGACGAGGAAAGAGTACTAAAAAAATAAGAGGATATTAATGGAGGAATAAGTGTTTGTATGATGGATTAATGAGATCTATGTGAGATGTGGATTGTTTAGGTTTTTGTTTGATCAATGTGGAAATAGCTGATTTTATAGAGGGAGAGTGGATCCCCCTTGTGTTTGTATCAGGTGGAGTTGTTTTCTCCATAATCAAGGGCTATCATCGATATATTTCCTAATTGAGAGGATTAAGTCATTGTGATAGAAGATTTAGGTAAATAATATTGGGATAAAATAGGTTATGTGGCCATGGGAAAGGATATAGTTATAGGTGATGAAGATGTCAAGGTAGGGATAAGTGAATTTGTTGATATGATAGATGAAGGGGTAGTTGGGATGGATAGGGATGTAGGCATATTTGGGATATTTGGAGATGTGGGTGATGTGATATTAGGCATGTTTTATGTAAATGTGGTTTAGGGGTTGAATATGATAGGTTTTGGCATAAGAGATGTGGACAAAGTGGTATATATATACGAAGCCTATGTGGATGTGTTTAAGGTAGTTGATGTGGTTAGTATGGAAGAAAGTGCAGGAGGATGAATTGGGATTGGATCTAAGGATGGTATGATGGGTAAATGTGGAATGGATGTAGGTAAGGTAGCCAGACCCATATAATTGAATGTGGTAAGTGATGGAGTAGGCATGATAGGTAATGCAAGAGTAGAAGTATGTGGAAATGGTTGTTTCATAAATTTTTCAAGGGGTAAGAATGATATGTTTGTGAATGGGGTTGGTGTTGGAGGTGTGGATGCATGGATAGGTTTGTTTGATGTAGATGTGGGTGAAGGAACAAATGTGAGAGATGTATGGATATGTGTGTATATAAATGGGGTAAAAATAGGTGCAAAGGATGAATCTGATTTGGTAGAGTGGGGCATGATCAAATTGGATGAAGTAGATGCTATAGTCAAAATTGATGTGGTTGTGGTAAGGGTAGGAGAAGATATAGGTATTGGAAAAGTAATAAGAGTTGATATAGGTGTGATAGTTGTGGATACAACAAGTTCCAAATAAGGAGTGGGAATAATGCCTAGCGTAGTAACATGTGGATTTGAAAATGGGATGAGATCTTGATTGACAGTGTTAACGGTGTAAGCATTTGATGGTTGATATGTAAAATAGATAACTTGATTTGTTGGTAATTTATTTGGAGAAGGTTACATAATTCTGTCGAGGGGTTGGTTAGGTGAAGATCCCCTTGATTTATGAGTTGTTGGATGTGATCTTTGAAGGAATGACATTTCTCAACGTCGTAACCTTTGACTCGATGATATTTACATTAGTGAGATTCATGATACCAAATAGGCTTGGGTTGCGATTTGTCCACGGGTCCTATGGGAGGAAGTTGGATGGAGGGAACTCCCAGTAACTTGATAAATATAGAACTATAGGATTCCCCCAATGGGGTATAGTTGGTTAATGATTGAGAAGCTCGTTGTTGAGGCCACATACTAGATGTAGGTACGGATGAGGACTTAAAAACAACGATGTTGGAAACACCCTTAAATGTGTCGTTATGTGTGAATAGTTTCGTAGATTCAAGTTTAGGTTTGGTTGATCTTAGTTTAAGATGACCTCTTTAATTGGCACACTTTTTGAGTTTTCAAGCCATGGTGAAGGCTTCGTCAAAGGTTAGGAACAATTGTATTTTCAAGGTAGATGATATATGCTTCACACATGATCGTGAGAAGAGTTTGATGAGTTTGGTTTGCGGAAGAGAGAAGGATATTTGGTTTATAATGCCATGTCATTGTGCAACAAAGTCTGTGATGGAATCGTCGTCAAACTTTCAAATTATGTATAGGTCAGTGATAATGGTTTTACGTTTAATGTTAATTGAAGAGTGTTCTAAAAATAGTTTCACAAGTTGGGCGAAGGAGAATATAGAATATTGTGGGATATTGTTGTACCATTCGAACGCGTGACCAAACAAGGACATGGGGAAAGTGTGAAGCAGTAGATCATTGATCATGTGTAATAATAAAATTTGCAAATGTTTAAATGCGCAGAGATGCTGTTGGGGATCTTCCTTTCTGTTGAACTTAATAAAATTGGGAATTTTCCAATTAGGAGGGTAAGGTTTGATAGGAACTCGACGGATAAATTAGTTCATTACAATATTTGTTCATAGGATAATGCATCTTTGGGTGCCAAGGTAGCGGCTTCTAAATTGGCCATTCGGTTCATTAAAGTGTGAATTGGATCATTCGATGTGATGTTAGGTTGAGATTGGATTGTTTATGTGGTTTGAAATGTAGTTTGATAAGGTGGATGATATGTTTGTGAATGTGTGGGTGTTTGGGGAATCGTTTGATAAGGTGGTTGATAAAATCATGTATGTGTGGGATGTTTACGGAGTCATTTGATAAGATGATTGATTACATTTTTGGATGTCATGGGTGTGTGGGGAACTATTTCATAAGGATTAACATGTCACATGGGGAGAGATAAAATGCGATGATTGGTGTTGACAAATAGGGATGTGATGTGATTGTTGAGAAGTTGGATAGGTTGTTGTAGTAAGTGATATGTGGGGATATGAGTGTTAAGGGGTTGAGATGGTTGGAGCATATCGATGGGTAGGAATGTAAGTGTGAAGAGGTTCGAGATGGTTAGACATGACATACTAGTAGTGGATTGTGAATAGAGTTGACAAAAAGGGATGTGGGTGGAATAGTGATGCACCGCATTGAGGAGATTGAATAGGGGATTGAGAGATTGTGGGGGATTTACAAAATTATGAAATTATATATGGGGTTAGGAGGAGGCCCGAGAGTTTCTAAAGGAGCGGGAGATGGTAGTGTGGTTGGTAAAGGAATGTTAGAATGTTGAGAGATACGAGGATTGGTTTCAAGATACAGATGATTTTGGATGACATGGTTCTCATGAGGCGAGACCATGGAGACTGGAGGTTGGGTAACATGAAGGTATGGTCTCAAGTATAGAATCTTGTTGGGAGAGATCATTAGGGGAAGTGAAATCATTGGATGGAGTGAATTGTTGTTCTGTTTTGATCTTGAGAGAGAGTGACCACATAGACATGAAATAGATAAAAATTTGTTTATGAAATTTGTTAACAAACAAATCAAGAAACAAGTTTTTTATCCTCATGATTAATTTAAAGATATGTGAAAAGAAAAGAAAATTACATAATGAAGGTGGCTAGGGAACGATAGTCTAAGGCTGGTTTTAGGTAGTTTTGGCTAGGGAAATGTCTGAAATGGTTTACTGTTGAGTGTTCAAATCCCAATCAGTGAACGGGGTGAAAGGAGTGTTTTGATGTGTTGATTTTTTTGGTGAAGTCTCAGGCAATGTGTGTGATAATGTGAGATGTAAGAAAGTTCAAACCCATATTTAAACTATATGTGATCAAGCAGGATGCAGAAAATAAAGGTTCATTTTAAGACCAATTTTTTAGAAGTGTGAAAATTTGATGCAGATACATCACCCAGGAAATGTAAATTACAATGCAGAAAAGAGAAAATAGGGAAAAAAGAGGAAAACTTGGAGATATCGCTTTCCCCTGTTATTTGATTGTCATGTGATAGTGACGTATTTTGAAAGTGCTAATCAGTGGCCAGGAACATCTCGGTACCCTAGAATTGAACCATTCGCAATCGTGGATGGGGTCAGTGAAAGGAGACTTGCAGCGTGTTTATGGTTTGGAAATTTATCTTTCACGGCACGTAATTTTGTGATCGCAAGGCTGTGGAGTTTACTTGTAAAAGAAAATAGAATGCATTTAGTTTAAGAGAGTTGTTAAAACTATGAGCAATTGAAGTAATAAAATATGGTGATCAGAAATTATTTGTTCAGCTAATTTTTAAATGATGAATAATAAGTGTTGTCCAATGTTTGTGTTCAGTAAGAGTAAACCAAGATACTATGAAATAACTGAAATAAAGTGAATGAACCTAATTACAATGAAATGCATAAAGCTCATAGTTAGAAACTATACTTGACCAAATAAACTATAAACATACATGAATTAGATGGGTAAATGAGACTAGGTGGAATCTAACTGATGGCAATGATAAATTGATACACTGTATAGAAACTATTAAGATGTGGACTTTGAGGACAAGAATAAAAATGATTAACCAATGTGGGCATAAACAACGGAATTGTGGAGCTGATATGACAAAAATGGGATGCCTATTGGTAGTATAGTTGAGGACACTTGAGGGTGACAAAAAGCTAGACACCGAAGTGAAGGAAGATGACACACCAACAATAGGAAATGATATTCTATATGCTATGCAAATTATAGACTAATTAAATGATAACTTATATAGATGATAGGATGATGACCTAAATGCTAGACAATAATGAGAATAATATAAATGATTAATGGTTTAAATAATCTATTTATTACCATTGAATATGAGATAACAAAATGGTAAGAATGAAGACTCACTGCGTATGAGAGGAGACGTTGTGTGGGGGGAAGCTTAGTACCGAGTGGCCGGATATGCCAGGTAGAAGCCCTAAATAATGTGTGCGGTGAATTGAGTGCAAAGTGGGACTGTATGTTATTGGGCTCGGAGAAGGACAATTCCCATAGACGTGGTTCAAGCCAAATATTTGTATGGTTAGCCAAGCGTTCAAAATGGCTTTTATATTTCGACATGGTCCACCTTCCTTTCTGCACATGGACAATGGTTCTTCACATGTATGAATGACATAAAATGTAAACGAGAAATATAGAATTGGCTACGGTGTTATAAGCACTGTTTATAAATGTATTGTAAATAATGGTAAGCCAATTGATAAAAAAGAGACTTTAGAGTCACTACCCATAAAGCTGGCGATGAATTTGAATACCGAGATGGAAACAGTTGGAAGCGTCAAGCATCAGAATGTTTTGAGTATAAGTACTGAATATTGACTGTGATCTCCACATCGAAAGTTATTGACCTACATGGGGGCAATTCTATAAACATGGCCAGCAGTGGCTGATGATTATGGTGGGGACTCGCTGTGCCAGTAATTGTATGGCAAGTGGTACTGGGATGGATGAGTCAGTTTTACTTAAATCTATATGGCTGGTGAGTATCCTGCATGGGGGGTAAGGGAGAACCGCAGTGGCCTGCGTGGATAAAATTTGAATGTGTTTTCCTTGATTTTAGACAAAGACTATTTCATATGAACCCCTGAAAAATCCTCTGAGAGCAGTGGACACTAGATGCTCCAGGTAGGAGATTTGTGTAGAAGCTGAGAATTTCTTAGCAACTGAGAATTCTCTTTGCGGTTATGTCATACTGAACATGGATTGTGGCTCTTCACATTGCATTTTATGAGGGATCACAGAAAATAGAAACGAGAAATGTCTTAACAAAGTTATCATGACTGTGAGTCCTACTGTATTCAATAAAATTTGGGCATCGATAAAGAATGTGGTAAGCCAATGTAAAGATTCTATAAAGTGACTTTACAGTCACTACCCACAATATGCTTGCGTGGATTGGAAACCGATACTGGAAGAAGTTGGGTAATGCATTGGTCTTGACATTTCTCACACGCAGACAAAGAAGCTTTTTTCATGCAATAGCTGTCATATCAATTCCAGAATTATCGTAACAAGAAAGAACTCAGCTAATGGGACTTAGATATAACTTGGAATAATGTACATTTTCGTTATAGAGAGCCATATGTTGATCTTACTAGTCATAAGTGGATGATTAATTCATATTAGTAAGAATCAGAGAATCTGGATGAAAGCAACTTACACTTTGAAAGATTGGGAATGTTGTCAAAACCAAAACTGATGTATAGCTCGGTTAATGTGAAAAAGTCTACGACATATATGGGATGAGGTAGAGATTTTAGTGTACATCTGTGAGCACATCATGAAAATCGGGATAGGGAAGTATCGATTGTTTGTCCAAAGGGTTGACTACGGAGTATCCTAGTATCTCAATTATCCTGGGACTCGAGAATGACGTTTAATTGGTGCTAGATACGTGGAGGTTGCTAAGTCCTATGGTGAACTGATCCGAGTGGCTCTGGATTTGATAAATTGATTAGGTGAAGGGACATACAGGTAGAGGCATGCTCAAGAGTATACAGTGACTTGAGATTCGGCATAGGGAATGATTTTGGGCGGATAACAAGATCTTAACCAATGAGAGGAATGATGACACGATAGCTCGTGGATAGTTGGACGATAGGTTATAGAGTACGGGAGTGACTACAGAAGTAAGAGGGAACAATATGTGTAAGTGAATGTAGGGGTTATGCGAGATGAGAACTTTGGTGTAGGGAGGTGAGTGGAGATGGCATGAGCCGCATGAGGTTGGGACTGTGAGAAGTTAGCGATAGTTGCAGCTTTGGTGTTCAAGGACTTCGATGGGGAGAGCTAAAACTTAGAGATAAGAGCCTAGATCTAAATGGGTACAACAACAGTAGAGATAAATGAATAATTCGGGGAGTGGGCAAAAATGTAACCTAAACAATAGCTAAACAATAAAGTAAAAACCCTAAGTGCAAATAGAGGGTAGAGAAGCCTTAGTTGATTTGCAAAGTTATGGAGAATGACATAGAGCTGGGGAACATGAAAATGTGGGAGCACTGGGTCGTGTCGCACTAGAGCTCAAAAAAATACAAATATGGATGAGATAGACTAGTTCTAAGGGGATTCGGTAGAGAATGAGGAGTTAGGAGCACGGCGTAGGGTGCCCTTAGACCTATTTCTAGGCGCCTAGGATTGTGTGGTGAGCTCAGAAAACCTTCTCGTGAGGTGTCACAGAGGTGTTGAGCATGGGTAGTGGACCTAGTTGGGGGGATCACTCTGAGGATAATTATTTTTGATCGCTTGTAGGTCGTTGGAAACCTGCAATAAAGAGATAGAGACTTGTAAAACCCTCAGAACTTAGACATACAAGATCCTATAAAAGACTAAAGATCTACATAAATGAGTGGTTAGATTGTCCTTAGTTTGTCACCCATGGTGAACTTACGAGCTCGAAGCAATTTTTTTTTTGCACTACATCTTTTTAGATAACAATGTAGTTATCTTGTGTGTATGGAATTGTGCCCTACAAGTTGCTCTATAAAATGCATGTCTGCACTTGGATGAACGAGCAACGTAGCTATATGTAGAATGTACATAAATGTGTGCATGGAATAGAAATGAACTTCCCTCCTACCTGAAGTGTGGTTACAGACATAACCATCTGACAAAGACAATACTAAACCCTTGTAAGCATGGAAGCCTAGATGGATGCAAATACATGAGCTCTCTAAATGCCTAATGATGAGCTATGTAACACAATGAGGTGGTGATAGATAGTGACTTAGTGTACAAGATCCCTTATTATGATCATAAAAAATAACTTTAGATCTTAGGTATGATTTCATTGCGCATTGGACTTCATAATGTTAGACCCTAATGAAAGGCCTTGAATAACAAAAAGAGAGGATGTATCAAACTACTAGAAAGCCACCCAAAAACCTGTGAGTAAATTACAAAGAGGATTAGGGGCGCCTTGAAAGTGGACGTAGGGCACCTGGCACTGACGTGCCTAATGGATGGATCGTATGATAATGTCTAGGACGAAAAATGCCAAAGAGTAAAAGAGGTAAACTAGAGCATATGTAAGGTGTAAGACCAAAAGTAATGTCGGTTCAAAGAGGAAAAATAATATGAATAATGGAGTATGTCAATCCCCAGGACTAGATAGATAGACCCAAAGTGCATGATTCTGTCATACATTTTCCCCCACTTTATGTTGGTGAGCGGAAGTACTGGTGTAACAAGTAAAGTAGATGAGAGATGTGTACATGATAAGGGAGTGTAGATTGACATGATGAAAGTGTTATGAGTGGCATCATAAGAGAAACATGCGTGGAAGTGATAGAAAAATGTGAGAGCTGGATGTTGTAGAAAATGTTTTCACTTGCACTTTGGGTAATTATCTAGTCTTCGATTACATCACTACTATTTACATGGTTCATAAGCAAGAAAAGTTAATAACTTACTTCCCACTTGTCTTCTGGCCATATTTTGTTTCTTTCAACTTGCTGCTTATTCGGTCTTGCACCTTTGAAATAGGCCCAGTCTATCTATTTCATAGCTTGGAAATGGGGTTATCACCTAACTAGGGTTATGGACTAGAGCAACCCAGCTTAGGATGCCAGTTCCAGGCGCCCTCATCCCCTCTGGGTGCCCTTAGGTCCTTTAATACACTTTGCTCTCACTTGAGTAGGGTCCATGATTCTGGATGCCATTTGAGCATCTTATCTTGATTATGAGTAGTCGGCCTTTTCATGGTTTACTTAGGAGTATTCAAGTGAAGGATTTAACATATGAATATAAAGTTTATGTGATCATAATAAGGGAATCAAGCACTTAATTGAACTTACTATCAACACCTGGGAAATGTTGCATCCGATCAAGGCATCTAGAGCTCCGTTAAAGGTGGGAAAACATCTAGCTCCATGACAGAGGAATGACACCAATGACTAGTTATCTGCATTTCATCATTTTGTTTCTTCATAGGAGGGGATTCTTATGTTTACAGGTATATTGCATGCACACATTCAAATTACATTCCACATCTTGGGAGTTATTGCTGCGTTATCTGGGAGTAAAGTTTTGACATGCACAAGAGAACCTAGGTGCACAATTCAACACACACACATTTTCATACATTCGGTCCACTAGAGATGTAGTGCAACCTGTCGAGCAATGATAAGTCCACCATTATGGTGGCTGAGGACAATCCGACCCCTATCAGTATAGCATCTTTACTTCTAGCAAACCTCTCTCCCAGGGTTCAATGAAAATGCTTTGTTTGGGGTCTAGTTGCATGTGATTTTTCATTACAAGTTTACAATGACATTGGTGATCAGTGCAACGACATTCATGTGATAGGAACCAAACACATAGTGAACATCTGGACGTTCACCTCAAAGGGGCAAGTTTACAGAGATTTTCCAGGTAGATCCAAGGTTCCCCAATCCCAACGAATGCCAGCAACCCATCAATTTGCCATCCAGAAAACTGTAGTGATATGGCAATAACAACTTCTTAGGCACTCTTGGTGGGATAGTATGGTGAAAGCTCCTCCTGTTTCAGTCAGGTATCTCAGTGTGACACAGTTCAGCGACCTCGTGCTACAAATCACTAACCTCATATTTGGCTACACTCTCTTTGGGACCACATTAGGGTCATCATATTTCCATAACTGTAGTTTATTAGGGTTCATTTCCTTTCATTTATTACTCATGTGCTAATTACTGCAAACTTCAGCATTATGTGTTAAGCTAGCGATATTCCAGCATTTTTAGTTTATATAATTGTGTGAGTGAACTCAAGAAACATTCGAATACAACTTTCTCTTATACAAGGGATTTTTACTTTGTATGCCCATCACTCGTAGTGGATCATTTCGGGCGCAAAGTTGATCAATGTATGGTATAAAGAAGCTAGATTTGCAAAACTGAAACTTGTAGGGTTTCGATTACCATATGCATGAGGGTATCCATCCTTTTGTAGCTACCAACTAGGATTTTAACTCCCTTGGATACATCTCTCTAAGTTCCTCATGTCAGACAAGATAATAGATAGCCTCTATGAATAGTAGAAAAATCATATGATGAGGATACCAATGTTGACCAAGAGTAATTAGACACACTCAGCTTATGTTCTGTTATAGAGCCTGAATCGGACAGTCAAGATCGCACTGATCTTGAACCATGCATAATGTCTGCATGCCTTAATTACTGGCTAAGAAAACTTAACGATGCTCGGTGCCTATTGTCTTCTCAAGGCTTCGGTATCCCTATGGTCTATGATCCTTTGCACTTTTCATGTGGCATGCTTAGAAATATGCGGATGACCAACACCATATTTACTGGCTAAGATGTGAGGTTCCCTCACAGTTTAACAAGTAAACTATGTTGAGTAAAGTAACTTGAGTTAGGGATATGACCTCCTTATCACATTCGGTACCATCTCTTTCATGCATCTAGCCGGAGTGCCTTTCATGATCTCACTATGGTGGGTGATATCAACATCGGCTCTAAAATCTCTTATGCTCAACTCACACAACTTAAACAGGGATCTAACGAACACTTAGCAGATTACGTCTTGCGATACATAAACAACTTAGCTAAGATGCCAAATATTTTTTTGAAATCCAATTTCATGAAAATTGAAGTCTTGCCATGGAGGAATTCATGTTTCGAGCCCCTCAAGTGCTCGTTTTGATCCCCCACGACATTTTATGCATTTCCTCAATCTGCGGCCATTATAATGTTCTATCTATTTCTCATGGATGGGAGGGGGTTTATGATCTTATTTTATGCATTTGAAGGACATGGAAACTTGCATTCTTTGCATATTAACCTTGTGCAGAAAGAAAATCTTCATCGGGTGCAAAAATGGCATTTTCCCATTCTCTGCAATTTTCTACGTTCTTTTCCCCATCAAATTCTTTCTCAGAAGGTGAAGCTACGTGTTTTCTTCTCATTGGATGTGGCCGGATGGGTTCCTTTTTGAACTTATCACTTTTGGTGATTTTGGAAAAAATGTCAGATTTTCCCCGCATCCCCGTGGGTCCCTGATTGGCTGGAGTAGTTTTGGCGGAAGTTCGGGGTGATGGATCCATTTTATTCTCTAAGCATTATGGTGAAAGGGTGAAAAGTTCTAAATGACCCATAATTATGGCCAAAGGGAAAAAAGTTCTAAAATGACCCACAGGCCCCACTCATGGAAAGGGACATTGGCCATTTTTCAGTTCATATGCACTTTGGCGGACCAGGGAGGACTTTAGGAATTTTAGCTTTGTTTCCACAAAGGGCGAAAAGTTCTAAAATGACCCGCGGCCCCACTCATGCGAAGGGATAAATTCTGAGTTGAAGCCCGCAGTGAATCAGAAAGGGACACGTGGCCTACGTTGAAAAGTCAATGGCAGAGGCATGGACTTTCGGGGGAAAAGTTGGAATTTTCCCCTTTTCAAAATAGATAAAGTATAAAAGTGAAGCACATCCCCACAACCAATCAGGTGATGCCATGTGTTGAAGAATGAAATCGGACAGCGGGCCGGTGGAGGAAAATGAGAATTTGAGCCATGACCCCATTTCCAATCAGGGTGTGCCACGTGTTCATGTTAAAAAATCAAGGGGCTAGTGAGGAAAATGAGAATTTGAGCCATGACCCCATTTCCAATCAGGGTGTGCCACATGTCTGACCTTTGGCGGGGATGCGGAGGGGCGGAGAAAAATGAGAAATTGTGCTTTTTCTCCCAAATGTCTTAAAACGTGGATTTTTTCCCCAGGCCATCATTGCTTGGAGCTTGCCACGCGTAGGGTCCAATTTCAAAGCTGACAAAGGGAAAGAGTGGCCAAAATGCACTCATCTGGTTTTTGATGCCATTAACAAACCAGAGCTCCAAAGAATACAAATGTGAACCATTCTTCATTCTTCTCTCTCTGTTTCCTTGTCATTTATTCATGAGATGCATTTTTGGTTTGTTGTGGAGCCAAATCGATAAGTTTAAAGAGATGTAAAGTTTGATTATCAGAAAATAGATTTTATCGGGCATACACAATAAAAAAGGGGGAAAACTTACCAGTAAGCACTTGAGTGCTATGAAAGTGGTTAAAAGGTGGAAATGGCAGGACCACATGAAGAAGAAAATCATGAGATGCCCCCTGCTAAAGTAATCATGCTCGAACTGATGAAATATTCACCTTTTTGAACCTCTAGTTTTCATGAGTGCATTTGTTTCATGTCACTTTCCAAAAAATGGATCTACAACAAACATTATTCCTTTTGGATATTCTTTTCTTGGGGACAAAGTATGGATGTACACGAATTGTTATAAGAACATGTTTTGGCCATGGAAAAAAGGATTCTGGTTTTCTGGGAACGTTGTAAATTTGGAAGTAATTCAATACAGAAGCTTTCTTTCTCATTTCCTCTGTTATATCTCTCTCTCTCTTGCTCGATTCAATGGATCATTTGTCTTTGCATTCAAAAGAAACTTTGTGTTCTTGTCTGTGTAATCTTTAGAACTTTGTGTCTGCAGATTCACATTGGTGATGAAGTGATTGATATTTTTCCTATATTTTCTTGGTTCAATGTGAGTAAGGATATATTCTGCTACCTATATCTCCTGAAAACATTGTTGTTTTCTTCCTTCTTCATCTCTCTACTCTTCCAATCCTTCGTATTGATAATATTTTAAGTATGAAAACATTCCAGAATATCAGGGTCCAAACATTGAGAGTTGTATATTTGTACATTTTTTTTCCTACTTTCAATAAGGGAACCTCTCCCATTAAAGAGGAGGGACACGTTTGTCCCCTGACTGTGGTTTCTAGCCATGTTCCATTCTGAAACCCAACAGTTTTTGGTGACTCCACTGGGGAATTCATTGCAAATGGATTCCAGTTTTTGAATAACAACTTCTTGATCATCTTTGATCTGGTGACTCCAAGATACACTCGGGGTAGAAGAACCCTTGGGGAAGAAGACCCTCATTTCCAACTTCTGGATCATCAAGGTTTCTCTCTCCCTTCATCAAGAAAAAGAAGAGGAACAAGATCTGCAAGCACTCCTCCTGCTAGAGACAAAACTTCTGGGAGTGACATCCCTCAAGATCAAATCAGTCCTAATTTACATGCTTTGATTCTCACTTGGTGTTTCAGTTCCTCTCCAAACAATCTTTCCAAGGATGGCAGCTCCTCTACCTTGGGGCCAAAGGGTTGGGCCTCTTGCTCTTCCCCAGCCATTGCATGAATTTCCTAGAGGCAATAGAAATAATTTCCCTAAATTCAGAGGTGATGGGAAGGTTCATCCAGATGAGCATATTGTGGCCTTCATTGTTGCTTGTGGTGTTCTCAGAGTTGAACATGAGGATATCTCTGTTAGAATTTTTGTAGAGACATTGCAAGATAATGTTGCTGATTGGTTTTATCATCTCCCTACTGGATCCATCACCAATTGGAACACCATGATGACCCAGTTTGAGCAGTGTTTCAAACCTGCTGAGGATGTACATGCCCTCTTGGCCCAGATTTCTCAAATCAAGAAAGAGTCACATGAGCCCATGAGGGAATTTGTGGCCAAATTCAACAGGCTGGTTAACAAGATCCCACAAAACACACACCCTGTGGATCAGATTCAGAAATGTTTCTTCCTTAATGCCCAACTACCTGAAGTGAGCTATGCACTTAGAAGAGCTAATCTTGCCACTTTAGATGTTGATCAGAGATTTGTTGTCAGTGTTGAAGATGATCTGATCATGTCTGGAAAGCTAAGGAGAGAATCATCCAAATCCAAAGCATCTCCTTCTTCCACATCTTCTCCTAGAGCTAATGCAGATCAGTTGGTACAAAAACTTGCTAATGATCTCATTGCTCTCAAGAAGTAGTTAGCCCAGCATGCTCCTTATCAGGATGTTCCTAGGAAGAACTTTCAGCCCAGGAATCAGTTGCCCTCTCCTCAGACCAGATTGGCAATTGAAGGCCCACCTGTTAAAGTTCCAGTCAATGCAACATGTGAAGTGCTGGAGCCTGATGATGAGGAGGAGAATGAAATCTGTGAAGAACATGAAGAGGAAGCTGATGAAGAATTAGAAGAGTTGAGTGGATCTCATGTCCATTTTCTCACCACTGAAGGTATAGATGAAGAGGATGATTATGAAGAAAGAGTTGCAGAGATGAACAATGAATCATATGTTGTCATGACTCATGAGCAAGCCAACAAGAAGGAGAAAGTGGTGCAGCCTGCTAAAATATCTAAGGAACCTCCTACAACCATTCCAGTGATTGCAAGGAGAGGAGCTCCTATTCCAACTTCTTCCACACCCAAGGTAGGTTTTGTTGTTCCTTCCTCCTCTGTTTCTGCTCCTAAAACTTCTTGCCCTTCAAATGATAGAGTTGATAAGTCAAAAGTTTCATCTACTCCTATCAATGATGCTCCATCTACCTCTGGTTCTTTTGACATTATTGACCATCTCAAGAAAACTAAGATCCAGATCTCAGAAGCTGAATTCTACCAAACCCATCCCAAGGCCTTTGCTAAGATGGTAGACTTTGTAAATTCCAAATCCAAGCCTTCATCCCCTAGTTCTAAAGGTCTCTTGCCCACTCCTTCTCCTTCATCTCAACCAAGCCTTGTGGCAGTAGTCACTTCATCTGATGAGAAGATCAAACCATTTTATGTCACTCTCCTCATAGCTGGCCACAAACTCAGCAATTGTGTTATTGATTCTGGTGCTTCAGATAATGTGATGCCTGCTAAGGTAGCTCATGCCCTAGGCTTAACCCTAACCCACACTTTTGGTTCATGTTACTCAATGGAAAGTAGAGAAGTGCCATTGGTTGGAAGGATCAAGGATGCACAAGTAGCCTTTGCTGCTTTTCCAGAGAAGAGAGTTTTAGCCACCATTTTGGTAGCTGATATTCCCCCTTCCTATGGCATGCTGCTGAGTAGAAATTTTTGCAAAGATGTTGGAGGAGAAATCATGATGGATTGGTCACATGCTCTTATTCCAGTGAATGGGAAAATGAAGAAGCTACTGCCTGAGAAACAAACTAAATATATCGTGCAAAAAATAGATGACCCAAAGGCACAAATACTTTATGAGGACATTGGTCATGGTAACTACATGATCATGTCACAAGATGAGGCTAACCATCCTAAGGAAGTGCTTCTTGATCCTAATGGTTTTGGATTTTGGAATTTGATGGGAGCTGCTCCTCAGCTGGTTCTGGAGCTGGTGTGGTGCTTATTTCTCCTGAAGGGAAAATTCATCCTTTCTCCTTCAAGCTCCAATTCAAAAACACAAATAATACAGCTGAGTATGAGGCTCTCATCCTCAGTTTAAGCATGGAAAAAGAGATGGGGATCAAGAATCTCCTTGCTCGTGGAGATGCAGAGCTGATTGTAAAACAGGTCAGAGATCTCTTTCAAGTGAAGAATAGAAGGTTGAAACATTACAGGAATCTGGTTTGGGATTCCATTGAGTTCCTTGATGCCTTTTCCATTGAAGCCATGCCAAGGGAAAGAAACACCAGGGCTGATTCCTTGGCTGTCTCGGGGTCTCTACTGATCCCTCATCTAGATTTCTCCCAAGATAAATTCACCATTGAGATGATTCATAGGCCTAGTGTGCCTGACAATGCAAACAATTGGCAGGTCTTTAATGATGATCAACACTTGCTTTCCTTCCTTGAACTCAGAGATAATTTTGACCAGTTGTACTTTGAAGGAAGTGGAAATCTACCTAGAGAGTGTGTGCCCCCAAATGAAGAAGATAACAAAGAAGAAATGGATCATGATGGCTGCATAAAACTGAAAGGTAATAAGATACCTAAAGGGCTGGTAAGTTTGGAAGAGTTATTTGATAAACATGATAGGTACATCAAGTCCAAAACTTCCAAAGGAGCTCAGCAGTCTACTGACTGTGAAAAGATAAACATTGGGAGTCTTAATGAACCCATGCTGGTAAACATTGGAAAGTGTTGCACACAAGAGGAGAGGGAGAAAGCAGTGAATCTGTTGAAAAGGTATGTTGATGTTCTTGCATATTCTTATGATGATCTCAAGGCTTTTCAGCCAAAAGAGATGCAACATTTCATTCCTCTAAAACCTGGGATCAAGCCCTTCCAGAAAAAGTAGAGGCAGTATAACCCTAAAATTGTTGATACAATCTTTCAAGAGATCCAAAAGTTATTGAAGGCTAAGATCATTTTCCCCATTCACCATTCAACGTGGATTGCTAATATTGTGCCTGTCAGGAAGAAGAATGGTGAGATCTGGATTTGTGTTGATTTTAGGAATTTGAATCAAGCCTCTTTGAAGGATAATTATCCTCTCCCCATAATGGATCAAGTGTTGCAGGCTGTTACAGGTTCAGAAATGTTGTCCATGCTTGATGGATTCTCAGGATATAATCAAGTAGAAGTAAGTGTTGCAGATCAGCATAAGACTGCCTTTACCACTCCTTGGGGCACCTTTTCTTACAAGAGAATGCCTTTTGGCCTCATCAATGTTGGTGCCACCTTTCAGAGGGAAATGGACCTGGCCTTTGGCAGTCTCAAGGGAAAATGCATAGTTGTATACCTTGATGATCTGACTGTGTTTTCAAAAACCAGAGCTGATCATTTCCAACACCTTGAAACTGTCCTCCAAAAGTGTAGAGAGCATGGCATCTCCTTGAATCCCAAGAAATATTATCTTTTGTGTCACCGAGGGAAAATTATTGGGACACATTGTCTCCAAGGAGGGAATCAAGATTGATCCAGAAAGAGTCCAGGTAATTCAGCAGATCCCTCTCCCCACAAGCAAGAAGGGTGTGCACTCTTTCTTTGGCAAGATCAACTTCTTAAGAAGATTCATACCTGATTTTGCTGAACTTACTTTGAACATAGCCCACATGATGAAAGGGAAGCAGAATTTTGGTTGGTCCTCTGAAGGAAAGGTTGCATTTGAAGACATCAAGAGAGCTATAGCAAAGACTCCAATCTTGGCATGCCCTGATTATAGCAAAGACTTCATTATCTATTGCTATGCTACTGAAAGTACTCTAGCTGTTGTGTTAACCCAGGAGAATGTTGAAGGTCATGAACTCCCCATAGCATTCATGAGTTATATTTTGAAATCCCATGAGCTGAAGTACACCATGATGGAGAAACATGCTTTTGCAGTGGTCAAAGCTGTGAAGCAGTTTCATTTTTACATCCTCAACTCTCATTCTATTGTGCTTGTGCCTGATACAACTATTAAATCCATTCTTACACAACAAGAATTTGGAACCAAGAGAGGCAATTGGGTAGCCAAAGTTCAGGAGTATGATCTTGACATCAAACCCACCAAGCTAGTTCAAGGAAAGGGCTTATGTGAACTCATTGTTGAAGGAGCTGATGCCAAATTGTCCAAGGAGGAAGTTGATATCCCTGTTGTTCTTTTCCTCAGCTCAACTGACGAATGGTATGCTGGCATTGCACACTTTCTTACTTATGGAGAATGTCCATCCCATTTGAGTGTCCAAGGATAAGAGAGCCATCAAATTAAGGTCTGTGCAATATGTGTTGTGGGAAAATGCATTGTTCAAACGAGGCATAGATGGAAGGTTTTTGAAATGTGTTGACAAAGAGTAGAAAAAGAAATTGTTCTCAGCCTTTCATGACCAGGCCTGTGGAGGTCATTTCTCTTCTACTGTCACAGCCCACAAAATCCTCTGTGCTGGATATTATTGGCCTACCTTGTTCAAAGATGCATCAAAGTGGGTAGGCAAGTGTGAAGCATGTCAAACCTTTGTTGGAAGACCCAAATTGGCTTGCTTTACCTCTCAAACCAGTGGTGATTGAGGAACCTTTTCAACAATGGGGTTTGGACTTCATTGGGACACTCAATCCACCTTCAAGTGTAGGGCATACTCATGTTTTGACTGCCACTGATTATTTCACCAAGTGGGTGGAAGCCATTCTAGTTAAAAGTACTACTTCTGAAGTAGTATGCAACTTCATCAAGGAGCACATCTTAATAAGGTTTGGGATACCAAACAAGATTGTCACTGACAATGCTTCCAATTTTTCTTCTGCTGAGATGATGGATTTCTGCTATGGCTATGGCATTTCCCTTGCCCACTCTTCAGATTACTATCCCCAAGGGAATGGGCAAGCAGAATCAACTAACAAGAACTTGGTCACCATTGTTCGGAAGCTTGTTAATGACTCTTAGAGGAATTGGCATAAGAAACTATATGATGCTTTATGGGTAGATAGGATTACACCTAAGAGAGCCATTGGAATGTCTCCTTTTCAAGTGGTATATGGAGTTGAAGCTCAGCTGCCAGTGACATTGGAACTGCCAGCCTTACATTTGATGAAGGCCATTGAGGATGCCAGCTTTACCAATTCATTGGACAAAAGAATTATGTACCTCTAGAAGTTGAATGAAGACAGATTGCAAGTGGTTGACAGAATATCAGCTCATCAACTCAAGGTAAAAGCTCTATTTGACAAAAAGGCTAAACCCAGAACTTTTCAAGTGGGAGACAGTGTTCTTCTTTGGGACAAAAGGCATGAACCTCGAGGCAACCATGGTAAATTTGATTCCCTTTGGCTTGGTCCTTTTAAAATTAGACATTTTTCTGGTGAGAACTCTTTTTACCTAGATTACATGGATGGTTCTCCTCTCCCACTTCCTTATAGTGGGAAATTTTTGAAGTTGTTCAAAACCTAGGAGTTTTGGCGGTCCCTCTGTACATTTTGTATAGCATTTTGTTTCTGGTTTTTCTTATTTTTACTTGTTTCCTTGTGTGCATTGTCTTCTGTGTTGATATTACTTTTTGACTCCATTGCCCAATGGATAAGGCACTGATCTGTTCATCCCCAGAATTCTCTATGGTTCTTGATTTTACATCTTTCCTCTGCCAAATCATCCCCAGAAGGAGCCAGCTATTGTCCCCTCAATTTTCCCCCCTTTTTTGAAATCCAATTTCATGAAAATTGAAGTCTTGCCATGGAGGAATTCATGTTTCAAGCCCCTCAAGTGCTCGTTTTGATCCCCCACGACGTTTTATGCATTTCCCATATTAACTTTGTGCAGAAAGAAAATCTTCATCGGGTGCAAAAATGGCATTTTCCCCGTTCTCTGTAATTTTCTACATTATTTTCCCCGTCAAATTATTTCTCAGAAGGTGAAGCTACGTGTTTTCTTCTCATTGGATGTGGCCGGATGGGTTCCTTTTTTTAACTTATCACTTTTGGTGATTTTGGAAAAAAATGTCAGATTTGCCTCGCATCCCCTCGGGTCCCTGATTGGCTGGAGCACTTTTAGTGGAATTTCGGGGTGATGGATCCATTTTATTCTCTAAGACATTATGGAGAAAGTGTGAAAAGTTCTAAAATGACCTGTGCCACCATTCATGCAAGGGACACGTGGCCGTTTTTCAGTTCATATGGGCTTTGGCGGACCGACGGAGGACTTTAGGAATTTAAGCTTTGTTTCCACAAAGGGAAAAAGTTCTAAAATGACCCATGGCCCCGCTCATGCGAAGGGATAAATTCTGAGTTGAATCCCACAACGAATCAAAAAGGGACATGTGGCCTACGTTTAAAATTCAATGGTGGAGGAATGGAATTTTTGGGGGAAAGGTTGGAATTTTTCCCCTTTTCAAAATAGATAAAGTATAAAAGCGAAGCACATCCCTGTAACCAATCAGGTGATGCCATGTGTTGAAGAATGAAATCGGAACAGCGGGCCAGTGGAGGAAAATGAGAATTTGAGCCGTGATCCCATTTCCAATTAGGGTGTGCCACATGTCTGATCTTTGGCGGGGATGCGGAGGGGTGGAGAAAAATGAGAAATTGTGTTTTTTCTCCCAAATGTCTTAAAACGTGAATTTTTTTCCCCAAGTCCGTCGTTGCTTGGAGCTTGCCACGCGTAGGGTCCAATTTCAAAGTTGATAAAGGGAAAGAGTGGAAAAAACGCACTCATCTGGTTTTCGACGCCATTAACAAACTAGAGCTCCAAAGAATACAAATGTGAGCCATCCTTTGTTCTCCTCTCTTTGTTTCCTTGTCATTTATTCATGAGATGTATTTTTGGTTTGTTCTGATGCCAAATCGATAAGTTTAAAGAGATGTTGTTGGTGTAGGTGGTATTTTTATTCACTTATTTAGTATTATTCCACCTCACAGGTGAGTCATCTCACTTAGGTGGACATGGATCTAGGTGTCATCTTAGTTATGACATATTCTCTTATAGAATCTATCATATGTGTAAGTATGTCATAGGAGTTACATTCCCATTTGGGAAAGTAACTCCTCTTCTCCATTATGGAGGAATATTCTCTTACATGGGAGTTACACATTCACTCCCCTATTTGTACTCACCTCCTTTTATCTATGACAGTCTAACCCAAATCTGAGCATTCCATTCTATTCCATTTTTTAATCTTGAGCTCTCATATACATGCACATTGCTTTACAAAGCTTGCTTGCTTCAATCTCACAACTCCTACAATTTGGTGAAGTGTAAATATTCGATGCACGTGTATTCCTTCCAGAACTTTGTCATTCCTCTAACATGGTATCAGAGTAGAGGGGACCAGAATCATGTTGCTCACCATCATTGCTCCACCGTGTGTTGCTTGTGTAAGCTCTCGCTTTTGCATGTGCTTTACTTGCATATTTTGAGATTCTTGTGGGTGTATGTTTCAGGTTTAATGTGTTGTAGGAGCCAGCTCGCTGCCTAGCTCTCTACCTAGCTCACGGATCGTACTCTGCATTGCATTGGTTTCATTTCTTGTTGTTGCATTTTCAAAATCGATTACACCATTCGTGCCTTATTTGCGATACCGTGCTCACATCTCTAGCTCGCTTTGTGATATTGGGTCAACGTTGAAGTTTATTGCACATGTTCACCTTTTCCCGTGCCTTGGTTGGAACATTGGTTCGTGGTTCTTCTTAATTACACCAACACTCCACTACCTAGTCTTATGACTCAAGTTTTCTTTTAGAGATCATTATTGATATGAGCTCGAACTATGAATCTCCAGCGATCAGCTTAGTTTTTTGGTCTATCGGCTCGAGACTTCCTCTTGCAATGAATAGTTACAATCTGCACATGGCACAAACCCAGCATCTTGGTCACACTTCTGAGCTCAACCCTACATCTTTGTGTACTCTCCTAGTTCAAGTTGCTCACTGCCCTATGTGGTTTGGATTTTTCCCTGGTTCAATTTTTCTACCCTGTTTGCTCGGACCTTTGATTGGTGTGAGCTCCTTCTTCTAGATTTCAGCATTCAAACGGCTCAGGTTTCATTTGCATGCAACGGATTACACTTGACACGTGGCTTTACCATTACACTGTCAGTCTAAGACCTCTCAAATCATGCTAATACGTGGCTTCATTTACAGTCACATTGACCAATCACTCGGTGGTTTTGTGTAAAATAGACTCGGTGTTTAACCTTGCTCAACTCGGAGTCCACTCGTTCAACTTGCCATGGAGATCCATCAAACAGCTTGGTCTTAGCACCTCTTCCCTTTTAGAATTGTTTGGTGGTCAAAACAATTCCTCTTTTTTAATGTTTTAAGGCAAAACATTTATTTCATGGTATTGTAATAATTTTTGGTACCTATTTTGCTTGTATTATGTCTGTTATTCATGTGTCGAAGATGGAGGGCAAGGTCCGGGGTTGGCAGGAGGCTAATCCCTCCTCATAAACAAAATAAACCCTAGCTAAAATTTGATGTCATTTCCAACGAGTATCCACACGACATCTTTTGCACCCATTTCGGGCACTTTTTTAATCAGTTTGTAAAGCTTATTGGCATTTTCCATCAGTTGCGAGAATCGTTTTCTTGCTATAACTTTTGACTCGCTACTCGGTTTTGAGCGCTTCTTTAGTCAAAGTTGCATGATTGTTCACACATTACATGATGATATTGTCAATTTTGTAAATGCACTACTTTATAAAGTGCCACATTCTGGGGGAGGTTCACTAGTACTCTTGGGCTTTTACACGCAGACGCATTATCAACTGAGTCTGACATCTTGCTTTTGTGCACCTTGCACTTCTTGCTTCTGCATCATGGAGGGTGCTCCTTCTAGACTTGAGCATCATAGGATCTCTTTACAGCCTCCGCCACTTCTCACCGGGAGAGGGAACTATTCGGCTTGGCGTGCTTCCATGGAATGTTACTTCACTCACGAGGATCTTTCACCCTTCTTACTTGGGCCAGTTCCTACACCCACTGATCATCGACGTCTGGAGGACTTCCTTGACATTTGCAACCATGTTTTTGGTCACTTGATGATGCATGTCTCTAGATCTCTCTGGTTCTATGTGGCAAACTCAGATCCACCCCACTGTGTCTGGAGCATTCTTCAGTCCTTCTATGAAGACCCTTCACATATTACTGCCATTGTTGTTGTTGATGATTCAGTTGTCTCCTCTATTTATTTGTGTGATGAAAGTTACACTGGTATAGACTTACTTGGTTCTACTTCTGATGACGAGGATTGTGAACCTAGTTCTAATGTCGAGAGTACTACAGAGGACTCTTCTCTTCCTTCTCTCACTATTTCAGAGAATGTTGACACATCCCACATCTCATCAGATATTGAGCAGTCTCCTATACAATCTCATACAGTCATCACACCCGCCTCTTTTCCACCTTCAGTGTGTGAGGCCCCATTCACTCCTCTACCTTCATTGGATGACTCATACCTATCTGACATCGCTCTTTTGTTTGTTGAGCCCCCTCATTGGGATGAGTATCTACCTGAACTTGGTAATTTTTTCACAGAGTACACTTGTGATGTACTATAGGTTTGTCATCCATCTATAGGTATTTGAGAGGAGTTCATTATCTCCATTGTTGGGAGTGCCCCTTCTAGGACTCTTACCACTTCCACTTTTCCGGAGACCTTCATTGATCCACTCTTGCTTGTGGATCCCTTTTCTGTTGTGGTGGTTCTATTACCTTCACATCACTTGGACATCCTTTTTGCGGGTGTTCACTCTTCACACTCTGACAGTTCTGCACTCGTGATATTACCTTTAGTTCCTTTGCACTCACTTGCTAGACCTATGTCAGACTTTCATGGACCATATTCAAAGTTCTTTGTGTTGTTGCCTTTAGTTTCCTTCGCGGAGTGGGCAGACTTCTAGCACATCATTTATATCCTTCCTAAGGGTAGGCACATAGTTCGATGCCGGTGGCTCTTCTTCAGTCCAAAGGCAAAGGATCTCGTCATCGACATTCTTCTGGGAGACCTCCTAGAGCTGCAGAGTTCAGATTCGTCCATGGCATCTTTTGCATTCCTCTTATCTCCCTCTTCTTCTCTCTTCTTCTTCTTTCTGAGAGATTGCCTCTTTGTACATGGGTACCTTTACAGGCTCGTCTATGGCCGGGACCCATCCTTGGCATCTTTCTTAGATTAGAGAGTGGACTTGTCTCTCTTCTGGGGGGAGTTTTTCCCATTGGGTTTTCTCCTTTTACTCCACTTTTTGAGATTTTCTTGTACGTGGGTACCTCATCCGGCTTTGTGTCAGGACCCATTTCTCATTTTTGACTTTCCACCTCATCCTAAGTTACGATGAAGGGGGGTGTTGGTGTAGGTGGTATTTTTCTTCACTTATTTAGTGTTATTCCACCTCACTGGGTGAGTCATCTCAATTAGGTGGACATGGATCTAGGTGTCATCTTAGTTATGATATATTCTCTTACAGAATCTGTCATATGTGTAAGTGTGTCATAGAAGTTACATTCCCATTTGGGAAAGTAACTCCTCTTCTCTATTATGGAGGAATATTCTCTTACATGGGAGTTACACCCTCACTCCCCTATTTGTACTCACCTCCTTTGATCTATGACAGTCTAAGCCAAAGCCAAGCATTCCATTCTAATCCATTTTTTGAATCTTGAGCTCTCATATGCATGCACATTTCTTTACAAATCTTGTTTGCTTTAACCTCACAACTCCTACACTTTGGTGAAGTGCAACTATTTGATGCACGTATATTCCTTACAGGTCTTCGTCATTCCTCTGACATATGTAAATTTTGATTATCAGAAAACAAATTTTATCGGGCATACGTAATAAAAAAGAGGGAAAACTTACCAGTAAGCAATTGAGTGCTATGAAAGTGGTTAAAAGGTGGAAATGGCAGGACCACATGAAGAATAAAATCATGAGATTCCCCCTACTAAAATAATCATGCTCGATCTGATGAAATATTCACCTTTTTGAACCTCTGGTTTTCATGAGTGTGTTTGCTTCATGTCAGTTTCCAAAAAAAAGATCTATAACAAACATTATTCCTTTTGGATATTATTTTCTTGGGGACAAAGTATGGATGTACACGAATTGTAATAAGAACGTGTTTTGGCCATGGAAAAAGGGATTCTGGTTTTCTGGGAATGTTGTAAATTTGGAAGTAATTCAATACAAAATATTTTTTTCTCATTTCCTCTGTTATATATCTCTCTCCTTACTTAATTAAATAGATCATTTGTCTTTGCATTCAAAAGAAACTTTGTGTTCTAGTCTATGTAATCTTTAGAACTTTCTATCTACAAATTCACATTGGTGATGAAGTGATTGATCTTTTCCTATATTTTCTTAGTTCAATGTGAGTAAGGATATATTATGCTACCTATATCTCCTAAAAACATTGTTGTTTTCTTCCTTCTTCATATCTTTACTCTTCCAATCCTTCGTATTGATAATCTTTTAAGTATGAAAATATTCTAGAATATTAGGGTCCAAACATTAAGAGTTGTACATTTGTACATTTGTTTTTCCTGCTTTCAATAAGGAAACCTCTCCCATTAAAGAGGAGGGACACTTTTATCCCCTAACTGTGGTTTCTAGCCATGTTCCATTCTGAAAACCAATAGGTCTACATAGAACCCATTTGATAATTAATCAAATAATGTGAGCAAATAGATAGGATTTCATTTGATTAAAGAGAAGCGAGGATGGAAATTACGTGAATGTGAGATGACGAAGAGGCACTATACCCAAAAATAGGTGTTTACATTTTCCCCTTTTTGTTGAGTGGTTTACGATAGCAAGCCACAAGATAAAAACAAAAAGGGTTAGATGAAAGATGTGTCCAAGGATGGATGAAGACATGACCAAAGGAAAGATGCCTCAGGTAAAAAAGGATCACAATAACAAAGAAAAACAAAATGTATGGCAGTGACTTCAATATCACATCGGTAGAGGAAAATTGTGGTCTCAACGGAGACAAATGACAATGTTCTACAAACCAGTGAGTGGGTGAAGACCACTGCAGTATGGATGTAAACAAAGATGACCAATGGGTCATAGGAAAACATCAAAATATGTGCAATTGAATGCGAAAGATGTGCGCAATCCTTTGTCTATGAGGAATTGTATAAAAAATCATGCGTCCACAAAAGGGACGTGGATGAAAATAATGATGCCTTAGCACAGGGCATGAGAAGGACACAAAGTGAGTTATATGTGTTGACAAGTACAAGGATGAAAAGGTGCCCCAACATAAGACATAGATGGAATAATCATAAATGTGGACAGGATGAGCAGATAGGATAGAAAGGTGAGATAAAATGCCTTAAAAGGGTAATAAATATGATGGAAATAATCTTTCATAGGAAAGATGCTCTAAGTGCTATCAAATTAGAAGGCGAAGAAGACAAAAAAGTCTCATTTCTTCGATAAGTGTGATAGAGATACTTTTGTGACAAAACAAAACAAGAGAAAATATTCATGGAAGAGAACAAGATTAGATAGGTGATGGATGTTATGGTATCTTCTAAGACAAAAATGTCAAAATAAGATGGGAAGAGATTATTAGAAATGGATATGATGATGTCCTTATGAGAGGACTGATGAAGATAAAAGATGTGACAGGGTTCTCAAAAAGAGAAGAGGTCAATGTTGCAAGGAGAAGAACAAGAACTGTAATGAAAGGGATAGATGGCGATACATAAATAGAGAAACATTTACATTGACTGTGAATGCCAGATGTAAGGGATGTTGAGAAAGAGAAAAGGGAATAGACAGGAGGATTGGTTGATTATGAGAAGAGCAATAAATATTGAATATGAAGGTGACATGGATATGGAATAGAGGGATGGAGACGGAGGAGGAGAAAATAAGGAATGAAAGGGGAGGGAAGAAGATAACAAAGAAGGATTATAGAGACATGGGGAAATGAAGAAGGAAAAATAAAGAGAAGACAAGAAAATAACATAGCAAGAGGATGAGATTATGAAAAAGAGAGATAGTTATTCAAGACGAAAGGCATGATGAAGGATGGAGTGGAGGAAAATAGAGAGGTAATGGAAAAGGAAAGAGATGATAGAGGAAAGAAAATTTAAGGAAACAGGTCATAGTGAGGAAATCCAAGGAAAAGAATATGGAACTGACCACATGAAAATGTATGTGGATGGTGAGATGATAAAGGAGATGGGACAACGCTGAAGAGTCAGGTTTTCGATACGAGGAAGTAAGGAGGAAGTGCGAGGTAAAATGGGGAGAAAGAAGATGTAGAGGAAGTGAAATAAGATGAAGATGAGAAAGGAGGAAAAGACAATGAAGAAAATTATGCAGAAGGAAGGGAACTAAGAATGAAGATATTTGGTAAAGAGTGAGAAGCACAAGGAACGTAAAGAGAAGCTTGAGGGAAGGAATGACATTGATTGGAAAAGAAATAGAAGATGCATGAGATGAGGATATGCTGATGACGAGAAAATAGAGAGAGGTGTATGATGAAGATAGTGAAGAAATTGGCAAGGAAGAATGGAAGATAGAGAGGTGGCGAGGAAAAAGAAAGGAAGGGATAGGAGAGGCAATGTCAGTGAATGGATGTTAGGAGAAATCCACTCGATAATGATCAGTAGGAAAAGAGGGACAAAATATGAGACAAGGAAGAAATTAAATGAAGAATGGGAGGGGGAGATGCCAATGAAGGGACGTTAGGAGAAGTCCTCTGATAATGATCAGAGGACACAAAGGAAGGAAGGAATGAAGATAGAATGGAGGAGGTCAAAGAAAAGGATTCAGGCTATGCAGAATGGGGATGAGTGATTTTTAGGAGAAGTCCACCGATAATTAATAGCACGGAAATGGAAGATGATGATGAAAGAATGTTAGAGGGATGATCAATGACAATGATGGGTAAATATGGGGGTAGATATGTGGGAGAACTCTAGAAGACGGAGTGGAAAGAGTAAAGAAAGGAGGGATAACGATGTGTAGGAAGATGAAGGCAAGGAGAGGATGCAGTGGATGAGAATGAATGAGAGAGAAATGAAGAAACAAGACACGAAATGAATGGAGAAGAAATGGTTAAGTAAGATTACCCAATGACAGATGATGGAGATGAAAAAGGGACTAGTAAGAAGTGGTGTTTGTGTGAATGGAAGAGGAGGTGAGAGGATGTGATGATGGGGAATGTTGAGAAAATGTAGATGGAGAGAATGTGGGGTAGTGGGGGAGTGCAGGATGACAAATAATGCTTAAGAGGGACTCTTAAGTAAGATCACCATGCCACAAGAGGATTTAAGTAAGATCACCAAACCGGCAGTGACGATATGGAAGGAGAAAGACAACATTGTATTGGATGCAGGTGTGGAAGGGTTGGTTGGAATGGATGAGTATGATGAGAGGTAGGAGACAGAAGATGAGGAAGAGATGATGGGAGATGGAAGGATCAGACAACCAACCATTCTTAAGAGAAACTCTTAAGTAAGATTGCCCTGTGATGAAGATGGTTAAGTAGGATCGCCAAACCGAAGAAGAAGAAGAATGATGAAAAGACTGAGTAGTGTATACCAAAATGGAACAAGAGATGAAAGGAGGTGATATTAAAGTGATAACAAGGAAACAAAGGAGTGTGACATGAGTAGATGGAGGAACATATGCAATGTAGATGGAGAGTGTAAGGGACAATCCTTAACTGGGATGCCCACGTGGTGATAGTGATGATGTAAGAGTGTTAAGCGGAAAAGGAGGAGTGGAAAGACGTTTGTGGTGGTGATTGTCATTTGTTGAAAGAGGAAATGGTGGATAAGCTTCTACAGTGGGAGGATCCAAGGAAGAATATATACCTTAACTAAGGTTCTTATGGCTATATGGATGGTTAAGCAAGATTGTCAAACTGAAAATGTGAAAGAGTAAAAGAGAAAACTCAAGAGGAAAGACAAGTAAGATATCTGGCGTCATGCAAGGGGACAGAAAGGTGAGAAGGATGATGTGGAGACAAATGGTGATGAGTGGACATGGAGAGTGAGGAGTAATGGATCAAATACGGTGTTGAACATGTTGAGAGATAAGGAGCTATCAGGATAATGAAAATTTTCCTTGAGAAGGATCCTCAAGTAGGATTCACAAACTGCAATGGTGATCAAGTAGAATTCACAAACCGAAAAGTGTATTTGCAAACACATTCATGGAGATGATGGATAGATATAAAATTCATAGTGAAATTTGATGTGATTTTTATAAAAGATGATTTGGATGAGATGAACATGGAACATAGTTGTAGCAAGGGCGTACAGGGAAACTATGTTTCGAACTGGATTGGAGATAAACAAGAAAGGTTACCACTCAAGGCATTGCACTTGTAGCCAATAGTAGGTGTTAACACATAACCAATGATAGTTAGTTATACCAAAAGATCATGAGGGAAATATGGATGAAAGATTCTCATAATCCTAATGTTGACATGACAAAGGGATCGAAGATGTGACTTGTACGCAGGAAGAGGGATCTCCAAAGGTGGTGTTCCTTAAGTTTATGCCCCAACTCTGGGAAAGGGAAAGAACAATAGCAGAAAGTTGATCAATGCGGGAAGCTTTCAGAAAATGTTGATAAAAGGAAGGCTGATCAATGCAGAAAACCTTCCAGATGCCATAATAACAGAGTAGCCATCCTTTGAGGGTATGGTCTACTTTATACATAATATGGATGACAAGAATAATATGATAGTCATCCTTCAAGGGATCGGTCTATTTCTTTTGATTTTTCTTGGATTTTGATTTGTATACTTTTCTTTTTTTTCTTTTGTATTTTTGCATTTTGTAACAGCTGTCCTTTTGAGGGATCAGTCTGTTTTTGATAACTTTGATTTTGCCTTTTGGCATACATGAATTTGAGCTTCACATGGGGGAGAGCTAGGAATAGCTAAGTAAACCACTTAAGAGGGGATAAGGAATGTACAAGAGACACCCTGGACCCTTCGCATGGCTGCAATAGGAGAATGAGAAGGTGAC
Organism: Taxus chinensis; assembly: GCA_019776745.2. Classification (NCBI taxonomy): domain Eukaryota; kingdom Viridiplantae; phylum Streptophyta; class Pinopsida; order Cupressales; family Taxaceae; genus Taxus; species Taxus chinensis. The sequence goes on along the minus strand of CM034146.1, from coordinate 971,481,597 downwards.
AGGATGTAATGGTTATGGGATCACATCAAAGTAGTGAAGTGGACCACATAATTCAGATTATTACAATGAAAAATGGAAGGGGCTAAAGATGGAGAACAATCTAAGGATGTAACTAAGTTCTCATTGGTAGATATGCTAACAGTAGACTGGTCACAAGTGCAATGCATTAAGAGGTTCCATCTCTGGTTTACCACCACGAGAGGGAAGACAGTGTAGTTGTAATAAGATGAGATGATAGCCAAGTAGGAAACAAAAACTATATCCTGAAGGAAAATAAATGATGATTCCTCAAGAACATATGACCACAATGGTGGATTTAGATGAAAATAAATGATGATGGTGCCCCAAAGAGAGACATAAACATAGAAGGACAATCATGGCCTCAAAGGAGGGCTTGATGAAATAAATGGTGTCCCAAAAGAGAGCACACACATATAGCCATAAATGGTGGAATTCTTAGAGAATGTCCTCAAAGGAGGACTTCAATGAAATAACACGTGTTCCCAAAAGAGACACAAATATAGCCACAAAGGTGGACTTAGAGAAATAAGGTGCCCTCAATTGAGACACAAATATAGCCACAATGGTGGACTTTGAAATAGATGGTGCTCCAATGAAAAAGATGATAATCCCAAAAGAGAGCATAATGGTGACTTAGAAAAAGGTCCCCTCAATGGAAGGATATGGCCTCAAAGGAGGACTTAGAATGAGATGAGGATTTGGATATAATTAATTTAGATTGGATGGATGTGAAGAAGGTAAACAAAACAATGTCAAAGAGAAAAGTCCTCTAGTAACAACGGGGTTGTACAGATGAGATGCTCAAGGGTGAGGGAAGGTTGTTCCCCCAATGAGTTAAATGTGAAGGAGGTTAAAGGATGTCGAAAGAGTTTAGATGAGATTGTTTTAGATTTGGATGGGGTAAACAATCGGAGACCACAAGTATGTTTAGTAAGATAAGCGGCATTGATGAACAATGGAGGGCATTCCTTAGGAGGAATGACATGGGCTGGATGGATATTAAGGGATGATGTGGATGGAGGGATCATGGGAGATTTGATAGATGGGATATGGATTGGATTCAAGGTAGATGGAGAAGGAACTTTCCCCTGAATGAGGAAATCATCTTTCTCAATAAGGTTGTGGATGATTGACCGAAAGGCCTTATAATGTTCGATGTCATGACCTGGGGTACAATGATAAGCACAACTGCAATTAGGATTGAACCATGATGGCTTTGGGACCATAGGGATTAAAGGATTTAATAGGAGGAAGTTTGATGGAAGATGTTCGAGTTAAATGTCGAAAGATATCTACGTATGACCCCATTGAAGTGTCATGGGGAAGGTAACTTTTGTGGGTTTTGATAGGATATCTCAGCTTGGAGTTAGGAGAAAAGGTGGATGTAGATTGGATGGGTGAATTTCATGTTTTGGAGGACAAATCAAATTTGGTTAAAGGATGGTATTGTTTGGATGTGGATTGATTATTGTAAGATGTCGTAGATGGAAAAATGATCCTGACATGGATGTTGTGGCATTAGATTGTTGAGAAGAGGAAAAACCTGAATGTTTCTGAGGATGCGCAGGGGATTGTCGGGGATGTTTTGCCCCAAGCCTTAGACTTCAATTGAGAAGATTTACCTCTAGCAGGGATGACAATAATTTCAACCGGAGGATCTGATAGTGGTGGTGTGGTTATTAATGGAGAAACTGTCCTAAAACAAGATGAAGATGTTAATGAAGAGATAGGTGTTTGTATGATGCAATTAATGATATCTATGTGAGATGTGGATTGTTTCAGATTTGGCATGGAAAGAGATGATTTTTTAGAGGGAGAAGGTAAAGCATATTTATTTGATTTAGGTAGATGTGTTGGTTCAGTAGGTGATTCAAGGGGTATATTTGATAGGGTTACAGATCGAGAGGATTGGGTTGGTGTGATAGAAGGATTAGGTAAAGAGTATTGGGATAGATTGGGTGATGTGGCCATGGGAAAGGTTGTCAAGGTAGAGATAGGTGGATTTGTTGGTATAATAGGTATAGGGGTCGTTGGCATAGATAAAGATGTAGGCACTTTTGGAATATGTGGAGATGTGAGTGATGTGATAACCGATGGAGTAGACCTTATGGGTAAGGGTAATGTAGAAAATGCAGGAGCATTTTCAGGCATAGAAGTAGAAGGGACTGGTTGTTTCATAAATGTTTTGTGGGGTAAGAATGATATGTTGTGCTAATGGGGTTGATGTTGAAGGTGGGGTTGCAAGGGTGCATGTTATAGAACTGAGTTTTTTTGGGATGGTTGTGAGTAATGTAGGTGTAGTAACAGGTGTATTTGATGAAGATACTGGATGAAGGGATAGATGTGAGAGATTGTAGGGATATGTGTGGATATCGAGTGGGGCTGAAATAGGTGCTAAGGATGAATCTAATGTGGTAGATTGGGGTGTGTTTGAAGTGGTGGAAATGGATGATATAGTTGAATTTGATGTGGATGTGATAAGGATAGGAGAAGGTGTAGGTTCAAGGTAGGTAGTGAAAGTTGATGTAGGTGTGAATAGGTTCTGAATAAGAGGTGGGAATAATGTCCACTATGGGAACATGTGGATTTGGTGATAAGATGGGATCTTGATTGACAGTGTCAACCATACAAGCATTTGATAGTTGAGATGTAAAGGGGGTGACTTGATTTGTTGGTGGTTGATTAGTTTGCACAGTGGAAGTATCAATTTGGATATCCCCTTGATTTACAAGTTGTTGGACACGATATTTGAAGGAATGACATCTCTCAATGTCATGACCTTTGACTCGATGATATTTACAAAAGTGGGCCTCGTGATACCAAATAGGCTTGGCTTGTGAGTTGTCCACGGGTCATATGGGAGGAAGTTGGATGGAGTTTACACTCATCAACTTATCAAATACAGAACTGTATGATTCTCCTAAAGGAGTGTAATTGGTTGTTGATTGAGGAGATCATTGTTGAGACCATGTGCTTGGTGTAGATGGGGATGAGGGTTCAATGACCACAGTGTTGGTTGCAGCCTTAAACTTGTCATTATGTGTGAATGGTTTGGTGGATTCAAATTTTGATTTAATTAAACTTAGTTTAAGATGACCCTTCTCAATGGCACGGGTTTCGAGCTTGCGAGCCATTGTGAAAGCTTCATCAAAGGTTTGGAATGATTGGATCTATAAAGTGGATGATATATGTTTGGCACACGAATGCGAGAATAAGTCAATGAGTTTGGTTTATGGGATAGTGAAGGATAGTTGGTTTATAACATCATGCCATCGTGCGACGAAGTCGGTGATGGGCTCGTTTTCATACTGTCAAATGGTATATAGATCAGCGATAGTGGTTTTGCATGCGATATTGATAGAAAAGTGTTCTAAGAACAACTGTGTAATTTGGGTGAAAGAGAATATGGAATGTCAGGGGATACTGTTGTACCAGTCCAACCTAGGACCAGACAAAGACATGGGGAAAGTGCGAAGAAGTAAATCGTGATCATGCGCAATAAGACAACATGTATGTTTAAATGCGAGGAGATGTTGTTGGGGATCTTCTTTGTTGTTGAACTTATTAAATGTAGGAAGTTTCCAATGAGGAGGGTAGGGTTTAATTGGAACTGATGGATGAATCAGTTCATTACAGATTTGTTCATAGATAAGGTGTTTTTGGGTGCTACGGTAAGGGTTTCTAAACTGAGCCAACCGATTCATTAAGGCATGAATTGAATCACTCGAGGTGTTGTAAGGTTGATATTGGATTGGCTGTGTGGTTTGAAAAGTAGTTTGATAAGGAAAATGATGTGTTTGTGAGTGTGTGGGTGTTTAAGGTTTGAAGGTGGTTGATAAGTTTGTGGATAGGATGTTTGCGGAATGGTTTGATAAGACAATTGATTAATTTATGGACATGTAGGTGTTTGGGGAGTTGTTTGGTAAAGAATAACATGTGTCACGGGTTGGGATTTTTGTATAGGCTGGTGTTGAGCAATAAGGGCATGACGATAAGTGGGGATATGTGTGTTAAGAATTGGAGATGGGGCAGGAATGTAAGGTGAAGAGGTTGAGATGGTTTGACAGGCCTATTAATGGAATTGTCAAAATGGGATGTGGGTGGAATGCGATCCACCAATTTTGGAGATTGGGAGGATTGAGAGATTATAGGAGATTTCTGGAGTAAGAAGTCATAGATGGGGTTAGGAGGAGATTTGAGTGTATCTAGAGGAGCAGGAGATGGTGGTGCGATTGATTTAGGAAGATTGGCTTGACAAGAGATATGAGGGTTGGTATCAAGGTGGGGAAAATTTTGTATGACATGGTTCTCATGAGGTGAGACCATGGAGATTGGAGATTGAGTGACTGAAGGCATGGTTTTGAGTTTAGAATCTTGTTGGGTGAGATCATCAGAGGAAGTAACTTTATTGGATAGAGCAGATTGTTGTTTTGTCTCGATTTAGGAGAGAGCGACAATAGGTGTGAAATAGAGAAACATATGTTTATGTATGTTGTTGACAAACAAATCAAGCAGAATATTTTTTAGTCTCATGATTAATTTAGAGGATGTGAACAGAAAAGAAAAGTAGGTAATGAAGGTGCCTAAAGGAATCTAAGGCCGGTTTCAGGTAGTTATGGATTGGGAGATTTCTGAGATGGTTTCCTGTTGGGTGTTTAGGTCCCAATCAGTTAACCAGGTGAGAGGAATGTTTTGATGTGTTAATTATGTTTGTGTAGTCTTAGGTAGTGTGTGATAAGTGAAATGCAGAGGGTTAAATCCTTTACTTAAGCTATGTGATCAGGTAGGATGTGGAAGGTTTGTTTTAGACCAAAATGAAATGTGACGTTCGATGTATACAGACACTCAGGAAAGGGAAAGTTCAATGCAGAAAAGAGAAAATAGGAAAAATGAGAAATACCTGGAGAATCATTATTGGTGTTATTTGATTACACATGATAGTGATGTATTTTGAAGAGTGCCAGTTAGTGACTTGAAATGCCCGAGTACCCTGAAATGGCACCGTTTAGAGTTGCGGATGAGGCCGGTAAAAATGAGTGTGTGTTTTTTATAATTTGATTTTTTTGCAAAGCAAGTGATATCTGACGGCGTTGTTGGATGATCGCAAATTTGTTGATTTCACCTAGAAAATAAGATAAATATAATTAGTTGATATGGTTAAGAAAGAAGATATAGATGTTGTCAAAAAGTTACTTTGTCGAAAAAAACAAGATAACAATAATGAAGCTAATTAATTAAGAAAAAGTTGTAGACTGACATTCGTATACAATAAAAGGAAATAAGCTACGAAAGCTATTAATAGACTATAAACTAAGGGATAAACTAAAGAACTCAGTATTCTTATTAAAATAAATGATCAAAGAAACTATGAACTAAATAAACATATAAAACAAATGGTGAAATAAATGATTAAATGCTAAGATATATTATAAACTATCCAATAATAATAATAATAATAATAATAATCTATGAAAGAAGCTATGAAATGGATCTTACGAAAAGAACTTGGAGTAATTAATTGATTCAAAATCGATTTGAGATGAGGAATGCATTTAGTTCTTCAAGTGGAACAGTTCACACACAACAATGCAGGTATTTTATAGATTGTTGATGCATGTCTATGCTACAGTTGGACTATTTTCAGTCAGACATGCAAAAAGTGTCTCAACTTTACTCACCCACATGTGTAGGACCAGCAAATTGACTTCCCACCACAACAAGCACCAATGGGTCATTCTACATGGGGAAGATTGTTTCCAAAATGTAGCTCGACTAAACAATTGTGGATGGCAAATCAATTCAAAGTTTTGCTTTAGAAAAAGGTGTTGTGAGCACTGTTTGTGATGGTGTGGTAAAGAATTGTAAAGCAAATACTATAAAGATATTGTACAGGCACTATATTACACTTCAATACTGAATGACCGTGTTTCGAAACGACATTGTTTATAAATGTGTTTTAAAGAATTGGAAGCTAGTCACGATAGAGAGATTGTACAGTCACGATACATAAAACACTACATGTATGCACTATTTAAAAACATGGAAATGTGTTCTAAAGAATTATAAACCAATCGTTGTAAAGATACTTTACATTCACTACCATAGCTTGCATGAATTTGAAACAAAATTGGAAATAGTTGGACACGTCAAACATCAGAATATTACGACTCAATATTGAATAATAGTAATCTCCTCGTATCTTACTTATGAATGATGGTTTAGATCTTTGAGGACAGGCATCTAGGACAATCCAAAAATTTAATCTTCTTGCTTTGTTTTGTGAGGTTCATAATGAAAGTGATGGTCTTTGACGTGGCCTTGCAAATTTGCTTGAAACTTAAATATGTCTTCTAATGTGATCGATTGTATATATCCTTAATGAATTCACCACTATTACGTTACAATTTCTAGACAATTTTTTTTTTACGTTTTTACAAATCACGACTTTATGCCTATATTTTTCTCTTGACTCACCTACAGTTGTTAATTCCATCCATTGACCGGGACATAAGTGCCATGCAAACATGCAGTCACTCAGACACACACACAGAGACCTGGAGGCGTTGAATCTGAAGAAAAAATAAAATTGCTTAGGTTTCGGACCCATTTAGAAAAAATTTCATCATGGTACAAAAAGAGGAATCCATTTCCCCTGGCACCTAATGGATGGATTGATCTATATCATTGACTATTCATTCACAAATTTAAATTGAATCCTACACTTTATAGAAGTGAAATGAGTCTGAATACTCTAAGATCTTGGATTTGTGGAGTTGTGTGGTGGCTCGACATTGGTGGATGGCTGCGTTGGATGTGGAGGACTCTGTGGGAAGTGGGGTGGAGTGACTGAGTAGAAGGGAGAGAAGGGGATAGTAGCGCAGGCAGAGGAGATTTGGTGGACGTGCGAGTAGAGTACAACATAGGCATGGGAGGAAGGGAGTTGTTCAACATGTGGATGAAAGTGGACGAGAGATAGGATGGGAAGAGGAGAGTGGAGCTCGTGGGAAGAAAGGGACAGGTGGAAGGAAGATGGAGAACAATGAGGAGGGAACGAGTGGGATTAGTGAGGAGAAGGGTAGGTTGGTTAGGGGGGAAGAAGGGAATGATAGGAAAGTGGTCGAGCTGGCCACATTATAGGAGAGAAGAGGTGGGGTGAGGTAGGGTATAGGTAAATAAAAAAAATTAATTAAATTTTAATGTATTTTATAAAAAAAATTATTTTTTGGTTCTAATTAATTGTTAATTATGTATGTAATTTATATTAATATCATTATGATTAATAATAAAAATGCATTTGATAATTATTATAATAAGTTAATTACAAACCTGAAGCATGTACCTCCGAGACAATTTAGACCATTGAATGGAAAGATGACACCACACGGAAGGAAATAATACTAAACCTTGTAAATAGGTGAGTAAAAACAATGAAAGATGCAAAATATATATCACATGACGACAGTTAAATAAGTGCAGTTAATTTCTGGATTTGTTCCCCATGCGAGTAGATTTCAACAAAAAACAAGAAGAGCGCGTACCTCCTGGTGATTTCGGTGAGTGACCGTACTAACTTGAAATCGAAAAATACTTGGATATTGTAAATAAGCAAGTTAGAAAAGATGAGTAAAATAAAAAACAATACGACCACATCTAGGATCTGGTCTAACCAGGCATGCTAAATGTTGATCTACGTTTCTAGCTTCCTATCCAGATGAATGTACGAGTAATCAAGAAACACTAAACAACGTCGAGTATACAAGGGCTTAGTACCTTGGAGATGATGATGGATGATATGGGCGTAAAGTTGATAAATGTATGGTATAAAGAAGTTAGATCTACAAAACTAAAACAAATAAGATTATATTACAATATGCGGGGGTTTCCCGAACAGTGTCGGTTCCAAGAGGATTTTAACTCCCTTAGAGGATGTGAACCCCCGTGTCAGACAAGATAATAACATATTATGAATAGTAGTAATGGAATATAAAATGAAAAGTAACTAAAATGACGAGGGAACTTAACTTGTGCTCTGTTATGGAGATGAACCAGACATCAAGATGGCAAGATAATGAACCATGGCAAATGTTTCTTCCTTAAACTGGCAGAACTTAACTAAACTTTTTCTTCTCTTCTCTAGGCCTAGGTATCTCAAGGTCTTCGATCCTTTCCTTCTTAATCCTTGAAATATGGGGGAGAAACCCATATTTATAACTTAGATGTGAGGTTAGATTTGAGGTTAACAAGTAACCAGGGTTGAGTAAAGTAGCTTGAGTTAGGGATATGATGTGATCACCTGGGGACCACGGCTTGAATTATTAGATGGAGTGGGGAGCATGATTGACATGGTGGGTGAGATAAAGATTCCATTTTAAAAAAAGGTGTCGGATGGGTGTATTAATACCCATGGATTAAATAATTTGTGAAGGATGGGGATATGCCAAAAGTTGAATTATCAAATGGCTCTACAAGGGGTCCGTTTGATAATTAATCAAGTAATGTGTGCAAATAGATAGGATTTCATTTAATTAAAGAGAAACAATGATGGAAATTGTGTGAATGTGAGATGGCGGAGGGGCGTTATACCCAAAAATAGGTGTCTACATTCGGAGGTATACCCAAGTACAACTGGTGACTCCATTGGTCAAGGTAACCCACTCTTTGTGTTGCAGACTTTCATTTTTTACCTGGTTCCATCTATTTTTTCTTCCTTATCTTTCCTTTTCCTCCCATTCATGAATTTGTGTAATCATGGATTCATTCCCATAGTGGAATTCCCACTTGCAACAACATTGGTTCTTTCCATCTTCAGGGTATTATAATCCACCTCCAGACCAATTTCATGATGAATATCAGTTTGAGCATGCATGCCCACATGAGAAATATGTAGATAAATAAGGTGACCCACCAAACTTTGGAGCTACTGAAGAATAATGACATGCAGATTCTGGAGGCCATCCTACACCTGAAAAATACCACTTGCAGAATAAGGTTCGAGAGTTGGAGTATAACACGGTGCAAATAATGATTAAGGAAATGAAAAAGGTAGCCCAGATTGGTTTTAGCATTCCATACCCCTGGACTGGCCCTATATCGAGTGAGTTTAATCCTCAACAAAAAGCTTCAATTCATAATCAAAATGATGACTCAAGTTGGAGAATAGATCAAGAAGAGAGAAGCTTACGAATGTAATGTTAGTCAATCCTATCGATGGGAGGTTCTTGCATTAGCACCTTGCAACCCTCTTCCCATGTCTTCATCCATGCAATTTCAACTTGAGTCCCATAGTCCTAACCTTCTAGCTGTAACCCCTACGGTGGAATTCAATTCTTCATCTCTTGTTTTTACATCCCATCGTGAATATTATGTTCCTTGTTCTTCTAAAGTTCCTTCTTTTCAATAAAGGACATCAAAACAAGAGGTTGTGCCTCTTCCACCACTTAAAATAGTGAATGAAGATGTTGAATCCCAACCCACCCTCCTCTTATATACCCAAACCCATTTTGGGAAGAGCGTGATTAGGAAATAAGTAGCAGGGAGGTGAATATTGAAGAGATTAACAAAGAAGAATGTGTAAGGAATTTGAAATAATGGGTTGCATGACTTGACATCAAGCAGTTTCCACTCATGGTTAAGCCTCTAGCTAAGGTTGAAGCTTAAGAGTAGGTGATGGAGATGGAGTGTGCTCAAGAACAAACACCAAAAAATCTAGAAATAAAAAGTGATGATCAACAATTTGTTTGTTCAAAGTGCAACATCTATACCGGTTCCATGTCATCAAAGGTGGTTGATTCACTACATATTGCGAATTCCACCATTCCACCATAATAAGGTTATGCGCAAGTTGAAGAAGAAAGACCCTCAAGTGTACCAGGTAATTCTAATGAGTGTGATGATCCTAATTGCCATGCATGTCAAGACCTATCAGCACTTCTAGAAGGTTATAGCATCTTTCCAAGGTCATAATTAGATGTTACAATCAGCCATAAAGAGTTTCATAAGACCAAGGTAGATTTAGAGGTTGTGGATGCAGATGAGACCATGCAGAGGCTTTCAAATCCTTTCCCCTCTCTACCTTCTCAAAAATATGATTGTTTTAGATGAATTTGATCTTTCTAATTTCATGTTTGAGAATGAAGAATATCAACAATTGTGGTAAGCCCACCATCCTCCCTACAATTCCCCTAAACATCCACTTTCTTCTCCCACTTCTCAGGATCAAAAAAATCATGTATTAGCTTATAGGAAACACCAAGAGTTTCTTCATCGAGCTAAGATAAAATAATTCGAAGAGCTCCAAAGCTTCAAGCGAATCCAACATTGACAAGTCTAAAAATAAAACGTTATTCGAGAATGCACACCAATGCAACCATTAAGTATGGTGCAAAGTGCATAAATCTATGGATAGGGAACTCAAGCTCCCACATAAAAAATCCATGTTAAAAGATAAGTCACAGCCACTTATCGAATATGATCTCACTACGGTCATTGAGATTGGAGATAATATTACTCTTCATAAGAAAACACTGAGCACTCACCCAAAGCATGCAAAGGTACCAGGTCCCTCTTTAGGGTTGTTGTAACAGGATGTTAACATGATGAAGGAAGAAACATATAGATTCATAACTAATCCATCATTCTACAATGCATGCTACCCTCAGATCTATGAAAGAACAAGCTTAAACAGTAATCATGATTGAATTAATAACATGCACTACTCAACTACACATAGAATGACACTTAGATTCAGCCAATATCTTCCATCTATTAATAAATACAGAAGCTCCTTACAATATTGTCAATCTATACCAATGCGCATATGGAACTGATACAGTAGATTCAGTCATATGCGTATATTCTCTGTTACACATACATAAATCTCTCACATACATCTCTCTCATACATACATCTCCTATATGTACCTAACATCATATATATAGGGTGGGGACTTGCCCTTCACCGCTTATCTATTCCAGAAATAGGCCGCATGCTATTGATAGCCACACGTCCATTTACAAGCATAGCCACACATGCAAGTGTGCTATCTATAGTCCTCTTGCAGTTAACTGAAGTGTCAATTCTATTCTCAGCTTGTCTCCATGCATAAACACTTCGAACCACTTCTCCAAAGATAGACAATGCATGGCGCACATGTCTCTGCATCGTTGGTGTGTTCCACACGCCATCTTCTAAAAATAGGTCTTCATGCTCAAAATCAGCTAAGTCCTGAAATCTGAACTTGCCTTCCACGCGCGGGTCCTTCCTGTCCTTCCACGCCCTTGGTTCTAGGCCTTCTATCCCGCGCGACTCCTTGTGTGATCTTTGACAAGTATTCTTTGATCAACATTACCCCACACTAATCTCATTGTCATCCCGACAATGGGTATCTCCAAAAATTGAAGGAAAGAATAGAAGAATGGAAAGAATAAGAATGAAAGAATGTAGATAAATAAAGAATTTTTATGAGGTTATTAGGCAACCTCCTCTGTATCAGTTTGCAGTATCAACTCTGGATACTCCTCCTTTATTTCAGCCTCTAATACCTGTCAGTCAGTGAGTGCTTGCTCTACTTTTTCTGGGATGTCCACAGCAATGGATTCCAACTCATCCCTCGCAATCTCTCCTTTCTCATTTTGTAGAACCAACACAACACTGGACATTGATGTCATTCTTCCTTCTAAAAGGTCCATCTTCTGAGCAATTAGCTTTCCAAGCTCTTCTAGCCGAGTCTTGTGTGGCTCTTGTGCTGCTGTCAGGGCCTCGTGCTTCTGTTTAACCATTGACAACCTTTCTGTGTGGCCCAATGTCTCATCTTTCATCACTTTCTGGACCTCATTGTTCTCTTCGAGGGTCTTGATGTTGATAAGCACCTCTGGAGCTGTGCATACATTTAAAGCCTGGTCTACTTTCTTCAATACTTCCTATAATGCTTGCAACAACCCTTCATAAGATGCAATTTTTCTCATCACTGATGCTTTCTCTCGATCGACATCTTGTTCTGAGCATTTTGGCACTTGCATACATAGAGTTTCATCTTCAAGTACCAAGTCCACCAACTTTCCCACATAGTGTATCACTGAAGGAAATGTCTGTGGTACCTTGGCCTCCAAGTGTGGCCTTGCTTTGATTACATTGTCCCCAATCTCCTCTGCGATGCTTATAAACACCTCATTCTTCTTCTGTGTGAAGTCCCTCTCCTGTGTTATGCACTATCTCTGCATCCTTTGTCTTCAACTCCTCACGCAACACTCTGATCGTGGCAGCTTTGTCCATGTTTCTTCTAGCCACCTCAGCAGAAACTTTCACCAATGCATTGCTGACCTGCTCATCTGACATGATAGTAGGCTTTACTGTCATGTGTCTAGCTTGAGGTGCCTTCTTCAGTCATCTCAAAATGCATGACTCTTTGCACACATCAAATTCAGGCTCATCCATGTGGGTGTGCATTGACCACGATAGTTGCTTTCAAGTGCACACAGTCACCATATCCTCATCCATTAACTCCCAGCCAAATAAATCCTTCTGCGCTATCATGCTCTAGAAGCGGGCGTGGACAATTTTTCCTACATCCTCTGCATACCCCATGGCTGGTGGAATGTGCTCTCCACTTGTTCTTCTAGACCTTTGCTACTTAGGAACTTTAGCCTCCAAATTTGGGACTTGTGTCTCCATGTCCTGAACATCCTCTGCAGCTGTCTCCTCTGGTCTTTTCTCTTCCTCTTCTTTTTCCTTTGATGCCTCACCCTGTTCTTCTGTGTCCTCTGGAAGTGTAGGAGAATTAGGTGTGCTTTCCTCTGACTCTTCCACCTCCTCATTCAACTTCAGTTTCCTCCTTCTCTTGCGGTCACCTCCTTTTGTGGAGAGTCTGGGTGATTTGCACACAGTGGTTGGAGTAGCACCTTGGGTCCTTGTTCTCCTAAATACCCTTTTAAACCTGTGCTCCCCTTGGACTGCATTCAAGTCCTCATCATCCCCCTCTTGTGGCTGAGGTGGTGTAACGGCACACTCAGCTTCACCCTTACTTGTAGGATGTCTCCTACCCCTATGCTCCAAACCACCACTATCTTCATGCTCCTCCTCCTCATCCTGCACTTCAATTGGCTCTGTGGGCTTAGGCACTGGGATGTTCTCCATTGTATGCTTTCCCTTTGGTGGTGCTGGAAGTGTGAACTCACCTTCCACATATTTTTTATTCTCCATTTTTGGCTTCAGCTGGAGATACACCAATGCTGCCCCCACATCTGCTACAGCCAAACTTATTGGTTTGATATTCAGTACCTCTGAAATGATCCTCTCTGTATAAGCACTTCTGCCAGGATACACATACTTCTTCCTCAACATATGGTAGTCACAGTCTACCTTATCTACATTGAAGACAGTCGGCACGTGTCTGTAAATCTATGAACAGATGCTTGGAAATACCTTGCAGTGAATGCGTAAGGCAATTTGCACCAAGGGCTCTAGACTCCATCTTTCATTGGGAAGCACATGATGTAGAAATGCTGATATACAACAAAACTGAACTTGTTTCCCTACCACTACTGGTAGGTCCTTTGGGATGCGCCACTCTTCCCCAAATGTCACGCGGAGCCTGTCATACCACTTCTCCGCCCTTTGCTTTACATCATCTGTCATGGCCCCCTTGCATAGGTACTTGCTGAATCTTTCAGCTGGGGACTTGTTCTCCATGGGGTATTCCCATACTTTCTCCTTTGGTCCATCTGGTACTCTGATCTCCATGAATACCAGTGATAGTAGAACAACCCCAAAGCTGATCTTCCCTCCTGTGCACTTCTTCTTCACTATTTTCTCTGCAATATAGCCTGCAATGTTGTAGATTGTCCCTTCTGACATCTTACGTGCCACATGTAACCACATAGTATTTACCTGTGACCACCGCTCCTGATCATTCAACTTGGTAACAAGGTGTGTTGCAGCTTGTACAACTGGACAGTTCTTTAATTTATCTATGTCCATTCCGCGCGGACCCTTCAGGTATCCCAACTCCTGTTTGGTCTTTACAATCATGGCTTTATCTGCAAGGTCACCTTTTATATCTTCTCCTGTGGCCTTCAGACCTGTAACTGATGAGACAAGTGCAAATGAAATTCTAACTCTGCGTCCTGCAAAGTAGAAGAAGTCTTCATGCACCCTGCTCATGAGCCACTGATACAAGGGCTCATACTTCCCAAAATATGGAAGCTCATACAACTGGTAGACCCCAATTCTCTTCAAAATATTCTCACCCACATCGTCATATACTGGCATGTCATCCGCCGTGTGCTTGTTTGTTCTAGCAGTGAGCAAGGAATCGAGCTCCTTCTTGTTCTCCAAAGTCCTGTGATTATATTCACTCACTTTTCTCTTTCTGATGGGTGAATCCCATTCTTGGCCGATGATGACTCCTTCTGGGTATTGCATCTCTAAAAAATGGCTTTCAGGTGCCATCTCTTCCTCCTCAACAACCACCTTCTTCTTTCCTTTTACTGCTGCTGCAGATGCCTTCTTCGGTGCCATTTTTACCTTGCAAATGTCTCCTCTTCAACTCTGTAACTCTGCGAATCAAACCCTAGCTTGATTCAATTATGCCCTAGGTGGAAACTTCGTAACCTAACTCTTTTCTATCTCCCTGCTTCACTCAAACCCTTCACCACTGGGGACACAAGCTTCTTGTCACACAGATCTGGTTGTCACTCTTGGTTTCACACCCTTCACACCTTAACTCGATCACTCGGCTCTTCGCACTTGGCTCTTTTCTCAAATACTCTTAGTTGCAATGGTAAAAATGAATCCGCATCCCATCCTTATATAATTTTTTCAAATTTTGATGCATTTATTGCTCCTTCACCTACCAAATATCCCCTCATTCATTGACCAAATCCATTCATTCCATGTGGTACATCTTCACACCCAGCTATAACCTTCTAGCGTGCCTTCCTACCCTCTGGTCACAGACTTCTCTTCAGCACACGCTCCTGCACCTGAGTACCTCATCACTGTACCTTCTCCTGGTAGCTATCATGGCCTCCACTTACCTCACGTTATATTGTTCTTTCATTCATCTCCATCCTTGGTCACTTTTGAGAAGCAATCTTCTTTTGACTTAAAGCACACCCGTAGCAGCTTATTCCTTTCACCTTTCAATTCCCACAGTCTTTTTCTTGGATAACTACAACCACCCCACACTAAAAGTATGTGCAGTCCTCTGTGCATAAACATTCTTCATACAGTAATTAGCTTCAGGCGCGCAAGCACGCTTATTACACAAGAACAACAACTAAATTGACAAAGCATAGCGACAATGAAGGAAATACATTAAGGAAATACAGAATTGAAAACCTAAACTAAATGGCAATACTACCTTATTACAAACACCAAGAAGACTTATTTATAGTAGGGCTTCAGCCTACTCCCGTTAAAGTAACCGGGTAGCCATGTTCCATCAAGTGCTTCTAACTGGAAAGCACCTGATTCAAGTATAGAAGTGATAACATACAGCCCCAACCAATGTACTTTGAGCTTGCCTGGATGGCGCAAGAACTTTGAGTCATAAAGAAGTACCATTTGTCCAATCTCAAACTTCTTATCCCTTATGTTTCTATCATGCCATGCCTTCTGCCTGGCCTTTTCCTACTTCTGACTCCATCGTGCTATGGCTCGGCACTCATCCAGTTGAATCATCTTTTCGATACACTCTTCTAAATCCTGTTCATCAGCTAGACCTCCAGCACATGTAATGCACAAAGAAGGTAACATAAATTCTATAGGGAGAATAGCTTCCATGCCAAACACCAACTGAAATGGTGTGGCTTTGTTCAATCTCTTGTAAGTTGTTCTATATGCCCAAAGAACAACTGACACTTTGTCATCCCAATCCTTTCTTCCAACATCACAAATTTTTGTCAAAGTCTGGCTCAAAATCTTGTTGAAGGCCTCAGCAGTTCCATTTTCCTGAGGATGATAAGGTGTAGTTTTATGGTGTGCAACCATAAACTCATCTAATAGGATCCTGATTGTCTCATTCAAAAAGTGTGTACCTCTATCACTTGTCAAGCTTAAGGGACATCCATATCTTGTAAGAACATTCTCCCACAGAAACCTAGCTGTTGTAGCTACCATACAGTCCTTGGTAGGTGCTGCTTCTGCCCACCGTGTGAGATAATCTATGCAAGTAATGATATAGCGTGATCCAGTCCTGCGCGCGGCTGGTGAAATAGGTCCTACAAAATCAATGGCCCATTTCTCAAATGGTTCAGCACTAGTAATCGGTCTCAAAGGCATCTCATCTCTTTGCCCTAGTTTTCCTAGGCACTGACAATGATCACACACCTTACAATATTCTTTACAGTCCTTATACAATGTCTCCCACCATAATCCAACAAGTAGGATCTTCTGGGCAGTCGCATCACCTGCATAATGGCCTCCTACAATACCACCATGAGCTTCTTCCATGATATCCTTACACTCATGCTCTAATACACAATGGCGTAATACTTCATCTCTGCCTAGCTTGTAGAGGTCACCACTGATTAACATAAATGGTGCCGCGCGTATAGCAAGCTGCTTCTTTTCTAATGCTTTCATTCCTTCTGGTGCCATACCTGTTCGTAGAAAGACAACAATGTCTTCTAATTCCATGGGCACGCATTTGTAACCTATATAACTGTGCATCTGACATTGTTTCTTCAATTGTCTGTGCATCCTCTCCTGAATTGATTCTAGATAAATGGTCTGGTCCAGAATTGCTTTTCCCTGGCTTCACCACAACTGTGAAGTCAAACTCTTGAAATAGGAGCACCCATCTGCATATGCACCCCTGTAAGATGGGCTTGTTTACCAAGTACTTCAATGCCATGTGATCTGTATAAAACACAAATGGTGTTGCTAACAAGTACTGTCAAACTTGTACAATGCATAGATCATTGACAAAGCTTCATGCTCTGTAGTTGTATAATTCCATTCAGCAGGAGTCAACTTCCTACTAGCAAAATAGATTGGATGATCTATAATACCTTCACCAGGTTGAGCTAACACAGTGCCAATGGCCATGCCAGAAGCATCCACATGCACATGAAATGGTTTATCCCATGAGGGAAAGCACAGAATGGGCGCGGTAGTAAGTTTCTCTTTTAATATCTCAAATGCGCACTGCTGTGGTTCTCCCCAATAAAATGTACCTTTCCCCTTCAGTAATTCTTCCAAGGGTGTAGCAATTTTGGCATACCCTTTTATGAATTTTCTATAATATCCTGTATGACCTAAAAATCCACACACCTCACTTTGACTGGTAGGCACTTCCAGGCCTAAAATGACTGCAACCTTGGCTGGATCAACTAGCAAACCTTCCTTGCAGATTATATGTCCTAACAGTATCCCAAATGGCATAGCAAATATGCACTTCTTGATGTTCAAAGAGATACTCAATTGTCTGCATCGTTCAAACATTAAGCGCAGATTGTCACAATGATCTTTCACAAGCCCATATACTGTCCAATCATCTAGGTAGACCTGTAAGAAGTTGTGAATAAAATCTTTGAATGCCTGAACAACTATGCACGAGAATACAACAGGCACATTTTTCAATCCAAAGGGCATCACAGTATAGGAAAAACTACCCCATTCAGTAGTAAATGTTGTCTTTTCTTGATCCTCCTGAGCAATCCTAACCTGATGATACCCAAAAATCCATCTGTGAAGGAATATATTTCACACCCTGCAACTCCTAGTATTTCCTCAGTGAATGGCATAGGGAATGGATCTGTGATGCATGCAGCATTCAGCTCCCTGTAGTCCACACATATCCTAATCCATCCATCCTTCTTGATACTGATCACCATTGGGCTAACCCATTCTGACTCATCAAGGGGCTTGATAATTCCAGATTTCAACATTTTATCAATTTCTTCTTTTACCTTTTCACGCAAATTAGGATTCATTCTGTAAGGTCTCTTTCTAACTGGTCATGCACCATCCTTAAGTTTGATCTTCATTTCCCCAAGTGATTCATGCACACCTTTAAGTTCATGATATCCTCGAGGGAATAAGTCCTGATAATCCCTGAGTAACTCGATGATCTTTGCTACCTCTGAGTCTGACCAGTAATCTCCAATTATGGCCTCCTTAGGCTCAGCCTCCGAACCTATATTCACCTTCTTTGTCTTCATGGGTTCATGGTAGGCACGTGTATCCTTGTCTACACTATCCAAGACCTCGTGCACCCCATGTGAATGTTCAATATCTAGGTTCTCAACTTCCTCGTCATCCACGACGTAAACCATCTTTCCTTTCTCTTTCTCAAGGCAAGCGCGTTCAAGTAGTAAGGAGTCCATTTCTTCTTCCTTTTCAAAACATGCTCCAAACTCTGCCTCACCGAATAATTCCTGATATGCTCTTCTACTTTTGCACTATCTCCCATAGTTAAGCACTTGACAAATTTTAATGCCTCTGCTACAGGAGGTTTAGTCGAGAAGTAGTCAAAAGTCTGGATCATTCCTGCAGTCAAATCTTGCCAGTTTCCAGTTTCTCGATGTAGTTCTGCATATACATACCAGGTGCATGCACATCCTTGTAGCATAGAATACAATCTATGCACCCAGAGTGAAGGTGGTAATGCTTCCTGTCCTGTTGTCCAGAGTCTCTCACACTGTTGAATGTGATGCTGAACAGGTTGATCACCATGATAAGTGTAGATTTGCATAGGTGCATTGTTCCTTATAAACCTAGTAGACAAAGCTATTCCAATCTCTTCCCAGTTTATAAGATTATCTCTGTGGACTACCCACCAGTGCGTTGTTGTCCCACGTAGTGTATATACTAACATATCTCTCCTTTTAACTTGATCTGTCCACTATGTTTCCATGGCCTTCAAAAATGTAGGAAGATCTTTTGTCCCTGTATACCAAGGTACTGTGCTACCTATCCATCGAATTGAATGAAGTCCATTCTTGTGCACAACCACACTTTTCACCTCGCGTCCTACTAATTCATATGTACCATGAGCCCAATTTTCACAAGCAATACTCATAGTATCACTAATAGAATGAGAATCCTCCCACTGTAGGATGCCTTCTTTTGATGGCTCATTGACCTCTGGGTCCTGAATAGCACGTACATAGACTCTGTTTAAATCCTCCTCACTTAGAGGCTCAACATATGGTGTAGAATTCCCATCTGTCAAAGGTATCACAACCCTTTCCTCCTTGTTTTCAAAGCTGATATACCCCTTATTGAATCTCAAGTCAGCATTATTCACATAACACCAAGGGCGTCCAAGCAGGGCTGGAAAATTGTCTGCTTCTGCAAGTGCTAATACCTCAAAATCCCCAGTGAACTTGGCCCCTTGTATAGTTATAGATGCATCTTTCAAAACTCCTATGGGAGTGGCCTTAGTCCAGTTTTCCATAAATAACACATTAGATGATGGCTGCAATGGAGGCCTCCCCATTTGTACCCATGCATCTAATGTAAGCACATTTACCTCTGCACCTGTATCGATCAATATGTTGCTCAACAGCCACCCATCCACAACAACATTCAGAGTAATTTCTTTGTCATAGTCAATGCTATCAGGGGGAATATTTACATGTAGAATCTGTCATCTGGTCTCAAGACTTACGCGTGGAGTGTTCCCTTTTAACCAACTTCCTAATAGTGGAATAATGTTCTCCTGGCGCAACATCTTGCACACCTCTCGCAGATCATCGATATCAGTTTGGACTATCTCTGATGCTTTCTTTTTCTCCTTTAGGTATTGTATCTCACCCTGAAGATTCCTTAGCACTTCCATGGTATCCTGGTAAACTTCCTTCTGATGAGCAGGATCTGGGTACCTCGCATGCAAAACCTCCTCCTTGGTGATCATAGGCTTCTGGTGCAATGCCTCTCTCGCATGCATGCTGCTTCAGCACGTGTAGTAATCTTCACTGTCAATGCCTCAGGTCCTTCTGCTATCTTGGGCATCCACTGATCTTCTACCACGTGCTGGATTCTAACCATCCCGGTGCACCTTTGTTTTCTTGCTTATGCTGCTTACTCAGATGCTCATATAAGTCTGGGCACTCTTCATAGCTATGGTTCTTTCCACAGAAAGAACATGCAATATTCTGAGGACATTCATGCCTATAGTGGTCAGGAGATCCACACGTATAACATGTTCCATGAGGGAACTCTCCTCTTCCTCCACCATGGCCTCATCCTCCATATCCACCATGATATCCACATCCCCTTCCATGACCTCCTTCAAAATGCCCCTCATTCCTGTCATAGCACATTTTGATTATGATCCTGATCCTGGTGCTCATTCTTACCCTTAGAATTATCTGTTATACTTGTCTATCATACCCCAAGGTCTATAGCATCCTGGATCTGACCAATCAGCTGACAATCCTCAGTATCATGGGTCGTGGACCTGTAAATTTTACAAAAGAAAGATACATTCTTCCTTATCACGTGTTGTAACAAAGGACAGTGACTAGCATCATGATTCAAATGAAAATCTCACAGTCCAACAGTAATGAGTGTACAATCTGTGAGGGAAACTATCCTTGGTGTGACCTTCCACTTCACAATCTGTACACCAAATTCCTGAGTGCATTTCATGGGCTGAATTTGCTGATAGCTTCTCTAACTGCTTTTCCATAGCTGCAATCTGTGCCTCTAGAAATGGACTAACTGCCAGTGTCAATGCTCCCAACTACCTCAGCACGCAAAGCTGCTTCCAGTGCTTCACGTGGATCAGTGTATGTCTTATGTGACAGTGCCCTTCTAAAAGGTGTAATCAATCCTCCAACGAACCACTGTGCATGTTGGCTAGCATGAATATCATAAGATAGCTTAGATAGAAGTGTCTTAAAATGAGCATCATACTCACGTACACTCTCAGTAGTGCCTTGCTTGATATCCTTGAGTGCACTTATACTCTTCTGCTCAAACTCAGGGATATGGAACTCTTTCAAGAAAGCATCTCTCAATGCTACATAATCCACACAAGTTTGATCAGGGTCAAACTTCCTATACCAGCTGTGTGCATGCCCCTGTAATGTAGTGGCAAATTGACTTTCCTTTCACTCAGTAGCTATGATCCCTTTAGCATGCCACAAGATTTCACACATATGCACATGTTCAACAACATCCTCTATACCTCTATACTCTGGGAGACAAAGAGACATCTCCATATAGATATTTTGTGGTTGCTGCGGACCTTGACCACCTGATCTGGAACCTCCTGTGTTCCCTCTGCCTCTAGAACCACTAGATCCACCAGAACTAGAACCACCTATACCTCCTGATCCACCACTTGTAGTTGGAATAGGGCCTGTAGATGTACTCCCCTGTGCTCTGACAGTAGTACTATACTGAACCCCTACAGTCTGTGAGGTAGTTCCACTTCCAGAGGTGAATCCAACATTCTACACACTCACATTTTGTGTGGATGATGCACCTAAGAATGCTCCTCCAAATGACATTGAAGTCATCTGTCCTGCCATTGATGTACTTGATCCCTGACTTACTCCTACTCTCCTACTTCCCAAGTTAGTTTGTTGGTTACTTGTCGTACTAGATACTGAAAAACCAAGTGCAAGGGCTAGGTCACCAGGTGGATTAAGATGCGCACCTGTGGTCCAGGTAGTCTCTGCTGGTGCACTTCTGTGTGAGGCCGAGGGGGGATCTCTATCATGCTTTCCAAGATGGGGGAGTTCCTGATGCTCTGGCTCCACATCTTCTACGTGAGCTATAAATCCTTCACGAGCCATCTCTCTCCTCCATGCCATACTCTCTACAACGGAACACTACTTCTCTATCTCCCTCTCGTGTGCCTCATTATACTTAAGCCACCTTTCCTCTCTTTGTTTCTCTGCCGCTAGGTCTGCCATCTTAAACCAAACCTGTTCCTACCCTCACACGTGGTGAAGTTTAGTTAGCCATCAGTTTACTCTCCAGGTTCAAAGTTACCATTAAGATCTTGATCACCAGTGGAATACCTTGTAAATATGTTCCTCTTGGATACCGCAAAAACTAGAATTCAGCTACCTCTGGGAAAGAGTACGTCGAAATTGAATATTCCAGAATATAACTGTTTAGAACACCACGAAACCACATATCCACCACACAAGTCCAGATCAGATCAACATCATAGAGGGCCTGAAATTCTTCCTATGTCCAGACAAGTGCGCGATACCTCCAATTCCACTGAGATGCATAAGCAGTAAGCCACTCGTATAGTTCTACTGGAAAGATAGCGAAAAAGCTCTCATATAAGTTGTCATACAGGTTCTGTTCTACCCAAGTGCGTGCGTTAAACTCAAATCCACTTCTGAACCGTCATGCATATTCTTCCTCCAGATCGTGTATCCATTCCTCAATACTTGCTAGAGTTAACCGGTACATCTTCATCGTGAACCATCCTGAAAACAACTGAAAAAGAGGTCCCAGCAATGGAACCAATGATGCAGCCTAGAATTTACCAGATAACACCCTAGTCACGTGCTGGCACATCACTCAGCCTAGACTGAGCGCTCACCCGAAGCGCAAAAGGTACCAGGTCCCTCTTTAGGGTTGTTGTAACAGGATGTTAACATGATGAAGGAAGAAACATATAGATTCATAACTAATCCATCATTCTACAATGCATGCTACCCTCAGATCTATGAAAGAACAAGCTTAAACAGTAATCATGATTGAATTAATAACATGCACTACTCAACTACACACAGAATGACACTTAGATTCAGCCAATATCTTCCATCTATTAATAAATACAGAAGCTCCTTACAATATTGTCAATCTATACCAATGTGCGTATGGAACTGATACAGTGATTCAGTCATATGTGTATATTCTCTGTTACACATACATACATCTCTCACACTCATACATACATCCTCCTCTCTTTTACTATGTACCTAACATCATATATATAGGGTGGGGACTTTCCCTTCACCACTTATCTATTCCAGAAATAGGTCGCATGCTATTGATAGCCACACGTCATTTACAAGCATAGCCACACATGCAAGTGTGTTATCTATAGTCCTCTTGTAGTTAACTGAAGTGTCAATTCTATTCTCAGCTTGTCTCCATGCATAAAATGCTTCAAACTGCTTCTCCAAAGATAGACAATGCATGGTGCGCACGTCTCTGCATCGTTGGTGTGTTCCACACGCCATCTTCTAAAAATAGGTCTTCATGCTCAAAATCGGCTAAGTCCTGAAATTTGAACTTGTCCTTCCACGCACGGGTCCTTCCTGTCCTTCCACGTGCCCTTGGTTCCGAGCCTTCTATCCCGCGTAGACTCCTTGTGTGATCTTTGACAAGTTTTGTTCAACAAACATTGTAATCAAGTATCGCATACACATGGATGTTCTTTCTTCCCTTTCTTTCCATTCCTCTACAAGACATCCACCATGTTCATCCCTTCGATGATATTTTGGTTAGTCTATTCACACTCATTTTGTGAAATTTATCTCCATAGTATCTGTTTGACCTTGATCTTTCATCACCTTGGTAAATTAAAGAACGTTTGACCTCTTAGAGATCCTATCACTATCTACATCTAATAAACTTATTGTGAAGAACTTTTGGATGTATTTTTTGACACTAGCCAATGTCCTCATCACAATCACTTTCACATCCTTCCATCAAGCCATCAATGGTTCTTAACCCCTTATCAAACAATCAAGAGAGCTAAAATAATTTTCAGAAATCAAAAAGTAAAAAAATCAATAAAAAAATCAAAAGAAAAGCAATATATAACTCTCTCTTGGGGTATTTCCAATATCTCTACCCGGGCTATGGATGCCTATTTGGCAATAGAGAAATGTTGTGATTAGAATCAAATATATCTCTATCAGAGCTATGGACACTTGGCTAACAGTGGAGCAATGTACGACTCTACATCCACCCTTTGTTCACAAAACACCTATCAAAATAAATCATTCATACATATTGGCTAGTTTTTCTTCACTTGCTGCCTATAAAATCTTCACTTCAAGAGGTAATTAATTTCCATGTTCACACATTGGATCTCAATGAGAAAACATGATTAGTATTTTATCAAGTTTTGTTTAGACCTTGTTCATACTCTTACTTTAGTTTGTATCTTGTCTCACGATTTTGCCTTGGGCTAACCACCTTTTCATCGCCGATCTTCTACCTACATTTTCCATATTCTTTCATAACATTTGTTTCTCTTCTGTTTCGTTCAGAACATCCATGTGTATAAGATTGCCTTTTTACCATGTTTGAGGGAATCTTTGCCTCTTATTTTAATAAAAAAAAATTGTCCTTCTTTCTATCATCCGTTTCTTGGCCAACTTGCACTGGGGGCATTCTTGCTCCTTCCTAGCACTTCATTGGTTTGATTTCATCATCACGTTGAACCTATCTATCTCAACCTTGATCCAAACTATCTTCTTCTTATATATATGCACAATATGCACCCTTGTATATTCCCATCTATCATTGTGGGCATCTTTGCATCTTCACTTTCATGTACATAGCTTCAAAAAACCTTAAAAAATCCAAAACATTGGTAAAAATAAAAAATTATATCAAAAATTGGTAAAAAAACATGCATGCAGCTGAAGCCTGTATCAAATGCATTGTCCTCAAAAATTAAAAACTATCCTATAAAACATCTCTCTTCAATTCTCGCATGTTCTTGCGCGCGACTTGCAAGTCATTTTGGTCTACCTCCATTAACAAAAGTTGATTCGCCTGCTATGTATGTACTTGCACAAACGAGTTGCATGGTATTGTTTTGTAGGGCACATCTACTTCTTCATGGGACTTTCATGTCCTTTGTTTATTCACCTTGCAATGTATTGTTGCTTGGGGTGTCATCTTTAACCCTTGTCGTGTAACTCGAACATGTGGAATCTAAAGCTAGATAACAAAAACATTGGTACAATTGTCTCGAATGTTGTTTATTTGAGCGTATTTGTCTGTACTTGTTTGGTTGCTTGTATGTTTGTTTACTTTCTCATAAATCATTGTGTTTTGTATATTTCTTTGAGTCAGTCCTTTCATGTGTATATATATAAATAAAGAGTCAATGACGTAGATCATAAGAGAAAAATGATGAAATAAATTTGTTTTTATAACAAATGGATGAAATTTATTTCCATTCTCTTCATCTTCATTTTTCTTCCTTATAATTTTATCCTATCACACTTTTTCTTCAAAAACACATGAGGCAATAGGGTTTATTGTTACCCCCCTCCCCCCTTGTTTCTTCTATCCATTTCCTTCTTCTTTTCGATTGTCGATCAACCTCTTTCATCATCCCATCGACACTCGAGGGGGCATCCTTCATTCTACTAATTTCTCTTCCATTCCTTCAAAAATTACTTGTCTGTAATTTTTTACTATCTTTGAAGTGGCATTGATTACGACACCCCAAAGAGGGAAAAATGTAGACACCTAAAATCTGCTTATGCAGTTTTAATACTAAAATTACACTGATGATTCTCGATCCCGTCATTTTCGTAATAATTAGCATTTTTTTGCTAATTAGCTAACATTTCTCTTTATTTCGATTAATTAATTACATTTTGTTAATTAATTAGCCTTCCTATCACCCTGAATGCCAATTAATGACCTTTTGTTTGTTATAATCCACTTCTAATTGATTAATTAACCATAATTAGTTAATTATGCCTTTTATTTTAATCAATAAACCCCTTTTATTGGTTAAATTCCTCTCTTACATCCCTTGAATCATGTTAATTTTCCTCTAAATCCCCCCTAAGCAACTTCTACAAGCTTATCCCTACCTATTAATTAATCACATTTAATTAATTAGACCTCTCTCAACTCCCTTAAATTGTGCATCCTTTATTAAACATGCATATCCTTTGCATTTCTTCTTTGGGCTTTATCCCACATCCACCAAATTGCAAGCCTGGCCTAAATAGTTAAGCTATATAAGGAACCCTCTTCCTTCCCTTTCTTCTTACACCACACTTTGATTAGTGAAAACTATATGCATTTTGATTTGAGCATTCCCCATTGTTGGACATAGTTTCTCCATCTTGCATCCATTCTCTTAAATTGAGTTGTATGGGAAGATCCAAAAATGGCCTTGTAGCCATTTTTTGGTGAGATCTCATCCTAATTCTCGAGAAAACCAACACCAATTTGATTGTTAAGTGATCTAATTAGGGTCATACTTTAAGTAACAATCACAAAAGAGTAGGAATGACTTAGCATTTAGTTGTTTATCATATTTATGCATTGAAGAAGTTATTTTCCCTTAAGATCTTATCATGATGTTCTTGTTTGATTAATTTTTCTTTGAATCTACTAGGTGTTAGTTTCATTTCATTTAGCATAGTTAGTTTTACATGCACACACTAATAATCTAGGCGTACATCACAGAACAAAGCATATTCCCCTTAAATATCATTTTATGAGGGAGTGAGTTGAAAATCAGTAGGTTAAGTTGGAATACATTGCCACAAAAGAATAAATTGCTGATATTTTTGAAAAACCTCTTCCAAAATAAACATTTGAATATCTCAGACAAAAATTGGGAGTAATATCCTTTTTGGCAAGTCATTCAATGGAAGCATATTTTCAGGGGGAGATTGTGAGAGAGTGTTTTACTTTTCCATTGATGTCAAAGGGGGAGAATTGAAATTCGAGAGAAGTCATACATCAAGGGGGGGCAATAGGAAATTTAAAGCCAGGGGGAATAATAGATCAAGATGTAAGGTGTCATAAGATGGTTGGTAAAGATGGTCGGTTGCCATCAACGACAAAGGGGGAGATTGTTGGAAATATTGTCATTGATGTCAAAAGAATACTGATAAGTATCTCTTATGATAGAAATATTACCATTGATGCTTATAGGCATGTGCATCTTATGAAAAAGATTTTCTAGTTTGAATTCTGCATTTCACTTACCAAAGAAAATAGATCTGTAGTATTTCATGGGTTTTTGTAGTGTTCTGCAGGTGTTTGTAGTGTTTCGTGGGTTGTGAAGTGTTTTGTGAGTGTTTGTGTTGTATCATGGGTTGTAGTAGTGCCTCGCTTGATGAAGGACTAGACCAAAGCATTTTGGTTTATTTGAAATAATGTCATACAATGAAGAAAAAGCCACAGAAGTTAGCAAGGGATACGATACAAAAGAGGATAGCCAGGCAACAAAGAGAAATGTCCAAAATGTATAAATTTATCCACGATGGTCATGTAATGCCTCGAGACCAATAGAAAATAGGGGATGTTTGTAGGAGCCTTGAAAATTTCAAATATTCAAATTTCAAAGAATACTAAAGTTAACTCGTGATGAATATTCTAAAGGATCTCAACTCATGAAAAGTCATATATGTTCATGAAATGAACATGGTATATAAGTGAATTCAATTGAGAATTCATTTCGGTGATCATGGTATTATGACGTCGTTTTGAAAAAGAAAGTAAGAAAAAAGAAGATAGGAGCCGTTAATGAAAATATATCAAGAAGATTAGAGAAGAGAGACGAAGAGTAAACTCAAGCATATTAGAATGACAATTTGTTGAAGAAGATTGAAGAGTGAAAAGTGCATAAGTCAAGAATAGAATGTGGGTTTACAAAATTAGAAGAAAGAAGTGAAGAGTTATCTATACACCATCATCAAGTTGAAGAAGCAACTACAATGGATGGATATTTTAATTGTTGAGTTGGTGTTCGACATTGAAAATTGACCTCTCCAGTGAGTTGGTGCTCACAGATCTTTTGGAGCTAGTGCTTAGCCTTGGGGATTAGTGTCTCCAATGAGTTGGTGCTCACAAATCAAGTTGAGTTGGTGATCTGTTTTTGGGTTTGGTGTCTTTAGTAGGTTGGTGCTTATAAATATTTTATAATACAATTATTCTTATGGTTGGATTTAGACAGTAGCTCCAAGATGTTTTTTCTCTATGGTTTTTCTCCCGAAAGGGTTTCCACATAAATATTGTGTTGTACAAAAATTATATTTATTATAATTACTGATTGTGAATGCTAAATTTTTAAATTATAAAAGTTAGATAATATTGATTCAGCCCCTCCAGTATAAGTGCGTTTTCTACATCCCTACACTGTCAACCTAGGGTTTCCAAGGCTCGCAATCAACATAGAGGAGAGTAAATTTCTAGGATACCGGTAGATGGGAAAAAATATAGATCGATGGGGGATAATTTAAGCATACACAATCTATAATACTATAATATAATTGAAATAAAGGAAAGGAAAGCTAAGAAGTTGGTCGTATAAAATTAATATGTTAACTAACATTGATGTTCATACAATGTTAAACTAACATAGAGCAACGAGGAAGGGAAGTGAACTAATCTAAGCAAAATGAAAAAGAGAGTTAGGGAACTTACCTGTAGGGTGGTCGTTGATGCATTTATCTCTCTAGAGAAGCAACACACTGAGATAAATTCACTATTAGGTGGAGAAGGGGAACATTGTTCCTTTCTTAGACTCGTTATAGATGACCCAATAGTGCAAGCAATATAATTAAGAAGAGTGTATAATCTAATCCAAGACAAATACAAGATGAACCAAAGGCAAAGTGAGCAAATGCAAAGTTGGCATAAGAGAGCAGAATGAATGGCTAGTCCTTGTAATTATGGATTCCTTCTTGGTCTCATAAACTTCTGAGACTTGGTTTGATATGAGTTGCAATTCCCCTAAGACTCAAACACTCTTCACCCTCATTCTTTTGGCCACAATGAGACCAAGAAGCAAGGCTTCATATACTATGTTGTTATTAGTACACTCAAAGTTTAACTTGAAAGTGAAAGTCATAACTCTAGCTTTTGGAGAAGCTAAAATCACTCTTGCTCCTGCGCCATAACGACATTTAGCTCCATCGTAATGGAGTGTCCAACAGTTAATGGGAAAGATTGACTCCTCATTGATTTTAGTATTTTCTTCTCGGAGCTAAGAAACCTCCACCATACATATCTCTTCAAAACCATCTGCCAAAAGAGAGGTTAATCCAAGGTCATTTCCAATGCCTAGAGAATCAAAGGGAAGAATGATCAGTAAATCATTTTCTAAGAGTTTCACTATTTTTGTTGTTGTCTTGGTAGACATAGTTTCTACCACATTAGTCTTACTCTCACTCCTATCTACCCCTTCGATAGATTTCAATTTTTTTAATTCAGTTGTTAGAACTAGCTTTGTAGTAGGGACCATTTTCTCATAAGGCAACAATTTGTTCAATTGATTGGCTAGGGGTTCAAATTCAGAATGAATCCTAGGTTTCTTCTTAAGATCTGCGAGGTGGATATTGAAAGGTTTTGGGTCATCCTAAGCTACAAAGACCTTACCCAAGTAAAGGAATCTCAACTCTTGAAATAATGTGGATGGGATGGCCTTCATCCTATGGATCCACGACCTACCAAGAATCATATTATAGTTAGTTTCCCTATCTATAATATATAATTTAGTTAAAATGGTCTTAGGTCCAAGGGTAACTAGAATAACAATGGTTCTGATTGATGTGGCTTTCAAGTTATCATAACCCCTCAGCGTATTATGGGTGGAGGAGCAATTGGTTTCTCCATATCCTAACTTCTACAAGAAGGAGAAGGGGAAAATGTTCACAACATCCCCGTCATCAATCATTTCTCTCTTAACATAATTATTATAAATCCATACTTACAAATATAGCACGGATCACCCCTCCGTGCCAACTCAAAATCTGTAGGAATTTTTTTGATGTCAAACACAAACCCAATATCTCTTTCATGTTGTCTCAGAGGATAAACACTAAAGTCTATGTGAATAATTTGGACCTCTAGAGGGGTGTGACATGCACTAGGTGACCAAGACCTAATGCTTCCAACAAGGTAGTTTAGTGAGTTGGCAAATTCTTCAACAAATCTAAGAAGGAAATGTGATAAAAGGTTTTGGTGAGATCTATGATCAAATCGTAAGATCCTACTAGTTTGGGAACTACTGAATGAATTGTCTTACAACTAGAGATATACAAGAAGAGAGTGTGACATGTACTCTTGAGTACAAGTAGCGGTATTGACCTCTTGTTTTGTTTCTAATTTTACCAAGCCTATAATTTTTATTTTGTTTCTCTGGTCTAAGTTAGGAGCAACTCGAGGATCATTAGATGTAGAAGCCTTGTGATCATTATTTGTTACAAAATCCTTTTTTGGAATTATGAGGATTAAGCTTCGCATTCTCAGAACACTTGGGGAAAGGATCTCTATAAATCCCTAGGCTGGCATTTTGAGGAGCAACAAGGTCCAGTATGAGTGTTATTGGAAGTTCCTCCAGGGTTTTCTAAGAACATCTTAATGAAAAGTTATCTCTGGTCTTTCGGGAGTCATTGTATGAACTTATTGTAGTCCCTACAAGACCAAGCATCATGATTGCTCAATTGTATGAAACCCGTAATACAAATTGGGATCGTAATCCCTTGACCTCTGATTTTGGTTTTGTTGTGGCCCATAGTTCTCGATTATTATTTTGATATTGATTGTTATAATTGTAGTTTGTATCCCCTTGGCCAGAGATTTTGATATTGAGTTGGGCCTTGGGCTTGGACTTGTCGAGGAAGTGGACAGTTAAAATCAACTACATTAATAGAGGGAGCGAGATTATTGATCCTTTGATTGTTCATATTCATGTTATTATTGTTTGCATTGTCTGGTATTCACAAAATTTGGATTTTTAGGTTGATCGGTCACACCATCTGTAGTGACACCACGATTTTTATTCAGGACCTTGGGTCCTTGATTGTTGTTTGAGTTGTTTGGATAGTTCAAATTGTTTGGGTTAGATAAGTGACCAACCTCCCATTAGTACCATATGTTTTACGTCCACTTTCGATCACCGCTTGGTCAATGTGGAACACCTTATAAGGCTTCCTCATAGCTTTTTATGGGAAACTTTTGGACTTCCTCCTTGGTTTCATGATTGAGTGAATGGAGGAAAAGGTCATAGAGTTCCATTTTGGTCCATATTTGGAGCACTTGCTGAAGAGTAGAGGACTTTCTGCCACCTTTGAATGAAATGGGTAGTGGACTCGTTTTTTTTCTTGCTTATATGTAAGAATTCTCTAATTCCTATTCTCAACAACTTATTCATATCAAAATCTTTAATAAACTTGGAAACAAGTTTTTAAAAGAATGTATGGACACTTCAAGAATCTGGTAGTACTAATCTAGAGAAATCCCTTTGAGGTCTTAGGGAATATCTTAGCAATAAATACATCCCAGGGAATTAATTCTTTGATTGTAGTAGCATATGCCTTAATATGGAAATTGGATCTCCCTCTCTTTAAATTTGGGTAGGTTAGGAATGGTCGTGGGAGCATTACACCTCATATCATAAAGTCAAGAGGTTCTTTTAAATACTCATAATAAGTTCCCACTACGTAGGATTCAACCATTGAGGACCCTTGGTGAGGAGGGGGAAGCGGAGTAGAAGCATGATAAGGCATGTCACAGGTATTAGCTGAGGCGTAGGGAACCCCTTGATGTTGTGTGTAAGAACCAAGAAAGGTGTACATGTCCATTTGAGAAGATTTAGAATACATATGGACATAGGTGGGATAGTAATAACACTAGGATATGGGATAGTGGGCATATAACTAGGGAACATTGCAATTTTTTTGGAGGAATAAAATTTGAGAATGCAATTCTCAGCTAGCCTTTGTGTAGGATAAGAATAGGAAGGATGAGAAGTCCATTCCTAGTGTGTCGAGATCCTGTAAGGAGGTCTCCAGGACTGGGAACTCCTAAGTATACTTGTTGTGGTGGTTGTTGCATTAGGATGAACATTTGTGGAAGGAGTATAATTATGATAATAGGGAGTATTGCCTTTCCTAGTCATCTGTACAAGTTTTGAAGCCTGTGGAAACTATAATTCCTTAATCCTTCCCATTAATGTTGAAATAATATCATTGGGTGAAAGGATGTGAACCTTGTGTAGGCATGTGTTCCATATTACTTAGTTGAGGGAACGTATGATACCCCTTATGAATTGATCATTAACTGGATCCCCTTTTGTGGTGTTTCCTATACTTTTAGAGGGGGTGAGGCAACATTATTTTGCAACAAGACGTTGGTGTATGATTGTATCATATCCAAGGATTCATCTAAAGCATTGAGGTAGTCATTGCTTTAGGCGAGCCATGCTAAGAGTTCATTGCATTGTTGCGAATGAAATGGAAAGGACTCATACATACATAATCTAGGGTCTTAATAGAACCCATGGATAAAGACCATGCTCATGTAAAGGTCATGTTGTTAGAGCTTGAAAACTCTTTTTGAAAGTTACGGTTCGGTTGGTCTATCTCCTCAATCCTTACAATTGAATCGGTATGTTTGGGTAGATAATAAGATTTGTGAATAATTTTATCAACCCACCCTGATAATGAGGGTGAATGTTGTTGACTCACTTGATTGTAATAGGCTTCAAGACCTAAAATAGGCTTGGAATACTCCTGACCCGACATATTCAGGGGGTGTATAATCACCCATAAAATAATGGGAGAGGAGAAGGATGGAGAAAGAAAAGAAAAGGATATGAAAAAGAACTAGTCCTCTGCGTCAGGTTTACCAATTTTGTATGCCTGAAAGTTAACACGTGATTTCAGATGTACTTGATTTCTTGAGGTCATGCCTAGACAACCAAAATGTGATAGATGTAATGGGCATGTGATGAATCAATGCAGTGTAAGTGGGATAAGTGGGAAATATGGTAATGACATGATCAACGATCAAGGAAATCATAGATGCTCATCTTACAAATTGGGGATTTGCTCGTCAAGAGTAACAAAGGCCCACCTAACCTATGTGTGGGTGTGATATGACGGTCAAGTGATTGTTCTCATAATTTTAATTCTATTTGTAAAAGTCAACCTTGATTGACAAATACAAGGGAAGCATCCATCTTCCTCTAAATAATCCTCTCTAAAGAGGGTCATGTAAGTGTGAGAGGAGATGTGCTAAAGAAAAACTAAGGGTTGCGAGGTCTAACCCTATTAGCTTGGTTGGCCCAATATTCTTCTACAATATCTACTTCGTTGTTGAGGGTGTTGAGTTGGCTAATAATCTTAGGTGGCACATGATTTTCTCTAAACACTAATTTGCGTAAACCTTGGTCAATGTCTACTTGGTGTTCTGTCAATGTTAGGCTGACGTATGATTGGATCACAAGATTCTTATGCGTGGTTGAGGTGGAATTAGAATGGGCATGTGGGCACCAAATCGGCAAGGATAGAAATAAATGAACAAACTGGTAACCAAAGAGACTAAGGACTAAGTGCTGGTATCCTAGGCTAGCTAAGGAAACAAGGGTTGTGTTCATTCCAATTCTAAATTACTTTAAATTCCTATATTTAAATAAATGAACACGAATGAATTTAAATTAAACAAAAGATGATTGTTCTTCCCCTTTTAATTTAATTAAATTCAATTTTACATCATTAAAATAAAGCAAAATAAAACAAACTATCTAATTGTTTTTGTAATTTTCCGACAAAGCTTTTAAATCGAAATAAATAAACAAAACAAATTAAACTTCAAACTATTTTTTGTGTTTTCTATTTTTGAAAATTAAATTAAAAAAATCTACAGACACAAACAAAGAAATTAATCTAAATGAAACAAATCTACTCCTAAACTAAAATAAATCAAAAACAGGGAATAGCCGATGTGGCTATTCCTCTGTTGTAAGGTGTGGAATTAAATCTAATTCAGACAAAGAATTGTAAATTTACACTTATGATTCTGGAAATAATTATTTCTTCTAACTACTTGTGCCTCAGATTCATGAGAAACAAAGAAAGCTTCTCAGAAGCAATTTATTCGTTACCCAAAAACTTCCCCGATAAAATATAAAATAAAATGTATAGGTAACTAACGATGAAGAAATAAATGAAGAAGCGTTGACACAAAATCTTCCTCCAACTTCTTTCCCTTGTAAATCCACAGGGATAAGAAGGGAAGAAGATATCAATGGAATTTTGTTCATAAGCAAATAATTCTAGAAATGAAGAAGTAATAAATTCCACCCTTAAAATAAATGTATTTCTTTTAATCTAAATGGCAATATTCAACTGAAAGCTTCAAAGAAATGTAAATACACCCCCAACCTAGTTACTATTATATTATGATAGCTTCCCAAGTGTGATGATGAATTTAATGTCTCCTTTGCTTCCTTTCCTTTTCCAAAGATGAATTCCAGATGATCCAAGGTGTGCAATGTTGGTTGGTAACAAGGTGAATCAAAGAACAATGTTGTAGCTAGTTGGCTGTAAGAAAATCAAGAAAATGTTGGAGTTGGTTGGTTACAAGCAAACTAGTCACAAATGCACTACTGGGAAGAACAAAGCAATGTGTTGTGTTGTTTGTGTGATTCTTAACAAGATTTTGACAGAGTAATAATGCAAAACAAATCTCAAATCTCCAACCCATCATCCGGGTAAAAGTTTGGGTTTTATAGAAATATGGGGAAGAAGAATTCTGGAACACATGACAATCAAGAAGTGCCAAATCATCAAAAGAAGGGGAAGTTAACTTTCTAAATATAGTAAACTTGAGAATAGACTCTAATACTAATCCATCAAGCCAAAAATTAGGTGAAATGACCAATAAGCGGGAGAGAAAAAAACTAAAAAAATTGAAACACACGTTTAAAACACACAATTAGAACTTGTGGAATAAAAATGACATGACCATTAGTCTATGCTCAGATTGATGCAGTTTCATAAGCAACTGCTATGTGCAGACCAGTGGTTACATAATCGCTAGTCTATGAAGATCTGGTAGTTAAGTAACCGCCACTATAGTGGTTACGTAACTAAAGCCACAAACAAATGCGAAAGGGGGTGAAAAGGTGGCCTCGCAAGGAAACGAAAAGCTATAAAAAACTTAGAAATAAGGATAAATAAGTCAAAAAAAGTATGTTGTAGGTGAAGGGAGAGGATTTGGATCTCATCGTTGTTCTGAAAAAAAGTTCTTTCATCATTGGAAACTTATCGCACCCTTCAATGTGGCACTGTGTAATTTTGGGTGCATATAGTGCCCTCATGTCTCTTGACACCAATATAACCTGTAAATTATATAGTATAGAATGTACCCATCACGATATTGGTGTGTGTCAACTACGTGACCTATCCCATTATTCCTTGAAACCTGTAAATAATGCTTGGAGTGACTTTGCTCTTGCGAAAAAATAATTCTATGAACCTTTTCATGCTTTGAAATGAAGGAATCTAGACTCTTTTACCTGGTCAAGTCCTTTAGACTTGTAGTAGGGACTACTCTAATTGACATGTAATTGATTTGGGTAGATTTAGGGAACCGTTGAGTGCTTTTGGAATGATATTTGGAATAGGAGCTTGCAAGAGTGTCAGGTGAGTTATAAAGTGTCATTGACTTGCTTATATAACGTTTCGTACGTGAAATATTTTGATAAGGTTGACCTTAGGAAAATGAAATGACCTAACAAAGATATTCAAATTGCAAACATAGTCAAAGAAACTAAAGGGATAAGACCATACATTTCAGCCAAGACCAAACCCCACATCCTTACCCATTTGTACGATTTTGGGTAGAGAAGAGGAAAAGTGAAACATAAGTTGTGACATGAAGCACACAAGTTGTTTATTGCTTTGGTTTGATAATATTCTTCAAATTAATGACATAGAAAAGTGTAAACATAAACAAGTCATGGAAGAGCTTGTGAGATGAAATAATTGGATCATGAATATGAGCATTTGTCTTAGCAAGGGAACATAATACAACTTGGCATTGCAAAAGGACAAGTTACCAAATATTAGTGTCTACACACCAACAATTGTAATTTTATCACATAGAAGAAACATGTAAAACATGATGTTCAACATTTACAATGATGTTAGCTCTATTGATATATCGAATATTATAGATTTAAAAAAAATGTCCTTTCATCCACTATACGTAAAAAACACACTTTTCAAAAGGGAAGCTTGAAATGAAAGAAAGACGAATCTTCTGCTCTAGACCTTCATTCAATAAATGGTGAGCAAAATGGAATGAGTAGAAAAAAGTGGATAACAAATGAAGATTAACCTGAGCATACCTTCTCTTCCATAACGAGGAATCGCAGGGAGGCGATCTCTGTTAACATTGAAAACTTAAATGAATGTTATATATATATATCGTCTTATGGACTATTTTCTTGCATTTTTCATGTACCTAGTGTTGGTTACTTTTGAATAAAAAAGTAACTTTCTTCTAACATGCGAATTTTAACAAGTATTTTTTGGTAAAAAACTACATGATATTTTAGTTGTTCATTCTCGTTCTTGTATAATTGCATATCAATTTTTGTTTACATCTTTGTACTCACTTTTTCTTTTGTTTCTGGTGCACATCCTTTTGTACATTTTAATTCTGTTATCTAGCTTTATTCCTACACACCATTGTTTATCCGTTTGCTACCTATCCATGTCAATGCGTTTATACAACTTTGAGTGCAATTACTTGTATAAAATCTTATGAAACTAATCGAAAGTTGATTATGACGAAAATGGCTCAAGGTAGACTCTCGTGAAAGCAATCTAAAGTTACATATATATGTGGGTTCTTCCTCTCATGTCCACCCTACTATTTAAATTTAAAAATAGACCCAAAAAAAGAGAAAAAACTAAAAAAATCACGAATTATCATCCGAACCAAATAAACCAACACACAATTTTTCCAAAAGTTCAATCCAAGTATAACATTGTAGACTTTGAAAAGCATAAAAGATCTCTATATGAAAATATGTTTAGATAAATAAGGCAAATTAAGAAAAATAAATTTAATTCAATATTGAACAAACTTCTAAAAGTAAGCCCAAAGGTTTAAGAATCCGTACAAACCTTTTTTAATCTTTAATCACTCCATTGCAATATAAATCCTCGATAAAACCTTAATTTTCGCTCACCATT
Source organism: Taxus chinensis (assembly GCA_019776745.2). Taxonomy (NCBI): domain Eukaryota; kingdom Viridiplantae; phylum Streptophyta; class Pinopsida; order Cupressales; family Taxaceae; genus Taxus; species Taxus chinensis. The sequence continues at coordinate 971,444,668 of CM034146.1, read as the reverse complement.
ATTTACGAAACGGAGACCCTCTTCCATAAATACTACAAAACAATTATTGGTAAGTACTGACTGAAAATAAATCCGCAAGAAAGCTTCCAAGCCCGAGTTGCAGCAATACCTTTCAACCCAAAAAAATTTAAAAACCAGCCAAGTAAAGAAAACAACCCGTTCAATGAGAGAAAGAATAGCCATTGTCATTGATCTGCAATAAACACCTAAACTCAGTCGCAGTCTGTTTTCAGCAGAGGGAGACTGTTCTGATGTGAGAATGATATAAACAAACCGGGTGTTTTTGGAGAAGATTAACTTTTATTTGGTGGATGGTTAGATTTGAAACTCTAGAAGGGGGTGCTGTTTAAAGCCCTAAGTGCAAACCCTAGGCGCGAGACGTTTTTTTTTAATTTTTTTAAAGTAAAGAGGGCTGTTAAGAGATTTTTGATGTTTGATACCCCGAGGGATTGCGGGAGCCGCAAGTCGAAATGGGTGCCAGCCGCAAACTCCAGGGCGAAATCGATAGAGTATTGAAAAAAGTGCAGGAAGGCGTGGACGTTTTTGACAGTATTTGGAATAAGGTACGTATGTACATGCGCTTTTTAAATTTTCTCTTGGTAAGTTCATTTTTTGTTCGTTTCTTGAATTGGTTCTTTTTAGGCTTGTCTTCTCATTTATAAACGTGGTGAGCAGGTGTATGATACAGAAAACGCAAATCAGAAGGAGAAATTTGAGGCAGATCTGAAGAAGGAGATTAAGAAGTTGCAGAGATATAGAGATCAGATTAAGACATGGATACAGTCCAGTGAAATTAAGGATAAAAAGGTAGGTTAAATTAGTAAACTCCATATCATTTTTAATTTCTTTATCTTATAACTTAAAATGCTGCTTCTTTTGTAATTGAGAGTGCACCTTTATGGTCAATAATCTAGCTTAAAACTGCTGCCTCCTTTGTAATTGAGAATGTGCTCCATTTGCGAGACTGTTAAGCAATGATCTGGCTTAAAACTTAGATGTACCTGTCGGCAAGTGACATTAACTGATTATTATTTTGTAATATGCCAATCTTCATGACCTGTAATTTTTTAATGAGCAGTGGTTCACGAGAACCCACCTTTGGCGAGCCTGTAACATGTTCCTAAAGGGCCTCACATGAATATACATGAACAGACTCAGGTTAAGCTACCAGGTCTCAAAATAAACATCAAAATGAAAAATAAAATACTTTTCATAGGAGTTGGACTTGATCTCATTCCTTCAGTTTCCTCATCCTCCTGGTTGAGTTAGACCACAAAAAATTGGACCCTGGTGGGTAGCCTGCAGTCATTGTTGCACAACTCTTTGAGTCAGTCATAGAACTCCGGAGTTTGAGTTGCAAGTGACCTATAACAAGTTAAAATTGATTTACCTTCCTCGGTTGTTAAAGTTTGGCTGAGCCTCTCCTAGTCTGAGCACAAGCCTAAATAACAGAGAAAATTAAAATTCTGTTTGCGGGAGTTGGACTTAACCTTATTCATTTAGTTTCCTCATCCTGCTGGTTGAGTTAGACTTCACTAAAAATGGGACCCTGGCGGGTAGCTTGCAATCGCTGTTGCATTACTCTAAGACAATCATAAAAACTCTGGAGTTCGAGTAGCAAGTGAACTAGAACAAGCTAGAATGGATTGACTCTCCTAGGCTTTCAAAGTTTGGATGAGCCTCTCCTACTATGAGTGTGAGCCTAAATAACAGGGGAAAATAAGTTTTTCATGGGTAGATAAAAAGCGTCATTAGGAGTAGCCATGTGTTTTTCCCAAGTTCTGTAATCGATTTTCAATTCCGTTTCGGCTTGGCATAATTGGTCTTGTCAAGTCAGATTGGAGTCCAAAATTGACTACTATGCTTGCAACCTCCATCAATTCCACAATTAACTAAGGCCCAATTAGCATTGAGTAGTATTTTTATCTCAAATTATTCAAAGAAATGTATAGTTAGCCAATTTCTTTTATACAAGGTCACTTGTGCAATCATTTGTACTCTGCATTTGTTTTTGCCTATTTTCAACACTTAACATGTTCTTTGGGGATTTGAACATGGGGCTGTAGTATGAAAGTCCCAATGATTTACCACTGAGCTCATCCCATTCAAAAAACAGTAGGGTGATTACAGGGGGATGGGTTTGGTTCTTGTAATATGGTTACACTTGACTGCCACCCCTAGGTGTCCCCATGGAAACACATTGGAGTGGGCTTAAGTCAATGCATTGCCAGAAGTTCTACCCCTAACTTCAGTGTCCCAAGGGATATGGCGTAGTGCCAAGAGCCCGTGGGAATAGAACTCGGGCTTAAGATTGAAAATAACTGTTCACAACTGTTTTTTCCAAAGTGAGTAAGCCATAATGACTTGGAGATGTGCAGGTACATGCAGTGTTATCGGAATGCCATTCAAATCAGGGTACATGAGTAAATGCATAAGGGTATAGCTATTTTATATATAAATATATTCACCAGAAGATGTTGGTATGAGAATGGGGATGCAGTTCTCTTCTCTATAGTGAAGTTATCTGGTGACCATCGCCACAAATCCTTTGAGCAAGACTGACACTCTAGTCTTACTAGGAAGGCACACTTATTTAGATAATCATGACCAAGGGTTAGGCTTAAGCAACAATGTTACATGCCACGACTAAGTGGTGTCTTTTTTGTGCAATTTTTCCTGAGGCTAATACCCAACCTCACCTGTTAGGGTATTCGACACCCTGAGCTGGATGCAATATTTTGCCTGATTTCAACATGTAACATGCCTTGTGGGAATTTGAACTTGGAGCTCCACCACCATCCCATTTGAATGAACGTTAGGATAAGCATCAGGAAGAACTTGCAGATTGCATTGGTGCGGTGGGCTTAGGTTCATGCATTGCTACAAAGTGCCAAGAAACCACGGGACTGAAACTTGTGCTTGCAGTGCTGTTTTCCCTAAACCTGTTGGGTGACACTGAAAACTCTAGTTTTTCTGTACAGCCACTACTACTTGCGTAATCATGACTAAGGCGGTAGATGTAAGCTGAGTGACGAGTCAATAAAATAAGTGAAATTTGGAGAAAACATCACTTATGGTCCCCTATATGGGGGGATATGGATACAATTCGCTGCAGGTACGGATATGGGGATGATTGGACCTTGGATATGTCTAGTGTACTGCAGCAGGCCTGTGGTACTTTGGGCGTATCCGGCCTCAAAATGCATTTTTTTTGTTTTTGATTTTTACTTAAAAAAATATTAAATTGGACATCAAAAACAACAAAAAATAAAATGCTTTTTAACTTTCACACTCATTTTATCAAAAGCAAACAACAACACATTCATCTCTCATTGCACATTTGCTCTCTCACCTTCATTTCTTCAATTTCTTAGGGCTGAAACTTATTTATTTTACTAATCCTACACTATTGACTTGACTGCTTCCGTTGCCCACCATACATTGCTTGACACGGATCTAGCGAGTTCTTCACATTACCAGCATTACAGAGCTAGTGGGAGTGGCACTGCTACAGCCTGTGGTTCTAATGAACCACGCGATGATGCTGATAAAGACATTGAAGTGGAATATGAATATAATGTTTATGCCGATTTGTCTTGATTTCTGTGTATACATTGTAAGATTTGCACTATGTACTTGTTCTAATACTAATCTAAGTTCAACCACTGAATATCATGACATTTGGCATTTAATTATCAATATGTTTTGTGGTTATTTAACGTATTTTCAAATATTTTGTTTACTTCATGCATAATATGCCGTTAATTTTACTTTTGGCTATATTATAATTATTTTAATATATTTTTGTACTGCCGTATCCAAAAATGTATCTGGGGCAAAAAAATTTGCTGTACCCTGCATATCCGATTCTTCGTAGCTGTATCTAAAATGAATGGGCTGCTTAGCTTTTAGTGTTAAAGTGCTAAAGTTCACTACCAATTGGTAAAAAACACAAAATCAAGCTAAAGAATCCAATTGTTTTGGCAAATCATTTTGTACGTAAACCAAAGTACTATTAGAAAAAAACGCTAATAGAGATTTGAAAGTGATATAGAAAACAAGCATCGCCTGCCTTTGTAGTTTCCCTTACGAATTGTAAGATTTGAAAGCGATATAGAAAACAAGCATTGTTTGCCTTTGTAGTTTCTCTCGTGAATTGTTCTTACTTATTTATGTAAACTTCACACAAGGTTGGAGAGATTGCTGGCACCACCTTTGGAGTTTTCCTTAGGAGTTGTTCTTACTCATTTATGTAAACTTCAAATAAGGTCGGAGAGAGCGGAGCACCACCTTTGTAGTTTCCCTTAGGAGTTGTTCTTAGTTATTTATGTAAACTTCAGACAAGGTTGGATATAGTGGGCACCCTTGCATCACCATAATTTTGCTCTTAATAAATCAAGAAAGACCCAGGCAGCACAGTCTGGAATCAAGCCACTACCCTTCTCATTAAGTCTCATGATAGCAATAATTATCCTATTTGATATCTCGATATGATTAACCTCTGAAAGAGGAAGTCTCTAGGAGTTAGGGGTATAGGATATATTACCACAAAGCAATTGTGCACCTATGAGGTTTCATCTTTTAGTATCTTCAGTAAAAGCACAAAATGTAATTTTTTTGTCAGCTGCCTGGTGATCTTTTGTGTAACAAGCCTGACCTTTGGAATGGGGGTGAGGGAGGAAACTGCATTAAGGGCTTGGATCTCCTAGAGAAAATCGTGCGAAGGTTAAATATATGGATCAAATCTGAGGATTTGGCTCTAATCTGAGGATTTGGCTCTCTTAGATAAAATCATGACAAGCGCAAATCTATGGATTATACAACCCTTGGGATAGGTTAAGATTCTGGGTGTCAGCAAGCTCAACATGACACTTTACTTCACAACCCTTGGATTAGGTTGATACAGGGGTGGTTAGCAACTTCAACTTGACACTTTACTTCACATGTTTACTTTTTACAGTACCTTAATTCTTGCAACTATAGGAATCAATGGATTTACAAATCAGAACGGTGAAGGTGAAACAGCAAGAAAACAAAATCGTCATGATGACTATGGCAAAAGAAGAATGCCAACCACCAAGAAAGCTCCACTTGGGGAAAAAGATGAACAAGAGACAATTTACCTAATGAGGATTTTCTAGGGATGAGGGGGCATGTGAGGAAGGGAGATGAAGAACAAGAGGCTGGTGCAGCAATTATGATAGATGTTTCCCAAGCTCATTAAGCTCATGGTTGGAATTTTAGCAAAGCTACATTGAGGTGGACAAATCGGATGTTGAATGGTCTAGAACCTTGAGAAGCATGGGCCATCTTGTAGAGGAATTGGGGTATTTGGAAGTGGTCACTACAGCCGCTAACATGATTTCACTCATAAATAGAGTTTGAAAAGAAATATATTAAGTATGATGGCTGCGAGGAATCCAAAGAGATGATTGATAGAATGGAGTAAATAACATCCTTGTGAGATGCTATATTGTAAAACCCTTGTATTGGCCCATTTTTTATGATAGCATTTTATAGCCATATAAACATCTGAACACAGTATTTTTGCTTTAGGAACTTACGTTAAGTGAAATTGGTCTAATGCACTTTGTTCTATGTAATGGATGTGTAATCAAACATTAAGCATTGGAGGCAGTTGGCCCCGATCCCAACTTTTGTTGTTTGGGGAAGTGAGCTTTCACCATGTTAAAGTGGTCTCTGTATTCAAAATTATTTTCATCAAGGGGTCAGGGCATTGCATCGTTCTCTTTTGTGAAAACCTTTTCTTTTTGCACACCAACCACACACACACACACACACCAGATATAGAGGCTGTAGAGAACAGACTTGGGGAAAAGCTGTATTATCGTATTCATTGATTGTTATAAATATGGGAAGTATTGTTGTATGATGGTCGCATGCACTTAGGAAAGCTGCATGGCTTCCTGTACCAACCTTAAACATAATTTCGTTGCTACCTATGCTGGTTTATAAAATATAGCAAATGCTAGATTTAAGATTAAATGCCCAACTTATTATCGCTGGGAAGGTTTCTGCAAAATGCAATTGCAACAAGGAATGATTCCTCAATGGCTGGAATTGGTTTCAAATACAAACTAGAAGAAATTCTATCCGACTGTGATCTGGATTTTAATTGGAAATCCAGTGGACAACACACTAAATTGTAGAAATCTAATGTGTTATAAAATAATGAACTGATTCAAGAAATTGGGTACAATATCAACAAAATATTGCATTATAAAGGAAGCTTTATTGCAGCTAGCAGTAACTTGCAAGAGGGCAGCAATCTCTGAGAAGAGATGTGAGGCTGCAAAATTCTCAAAATTGATTTTTACGTTCGCATGATGGTTCCTTTATATCAATTTTTAGCAGGAAATGAACAGTCTAAAAATAGAATATGAGGGCGAATTGCCTTGGAATTTGAAGTCACGTGACATGTGTTCAAGATGTTTTATTGTGGCCTGGAACGCTGAAAAATACTAAATATATGTTTTTTTTTTCTTATTTCTAGATAATTTTCTACATTTTTGAATTTCCTGGTTTTGTTGTGGTCTGAAACACAGAAAAAAACTAAATATATGTTTTTCTATTTCTATTTAATTTTCTCTTTTTGTATTTTGCATTTTTGGGGCCCTTTGTTCTGCAATTTTGGCCTTGGAAGCTTGGTCAGATGCCCCTCCGGCAACCCTTTCGGGGCATCTGAACTAGTTTGTTTCATGAGCTTTCCAATGAATATTGGCAGTGTCAAATTCCGAGCTAACGGTCAATGACTTATGACCTCGGCAAGGTGACATATTAGTGATGTACTGGTGTTGCAGTACGGTACCAAAAGCTTGCCCAAAACTGCCATCTGGAACAAGCTAATATGTGTAGGAGCATCAAATAATGTATCAGTACCTTTTTTATAAGTAAGGGTGGTCTATGGAGGCCTATATCGAAGAATTTAATCATTTCTCATTAAGGTTGAAGGTTGCGCATGGGGAAGACAAATTGGTCCTGAAGTACACAGGTGGTCTGCACATTCCATACAGAGAATGGCGATTGTTGGACTTTCAAATGACAAACCAACAATTCATTAAAAACTGAAAAATGATGGCGAGGAATCCATTGAGCTCAAGATATAAGTAGTCCTCTATCAAAAAGTCCCTATTATACCTTGACTGAGAGTCTGAGATTAAATTTGAAGAACCATTAAAGTCCCCATCTTAGAAGAGGAAACTCAAAATTTTCAAGCACCATAATATACAGGGTTACAATTTGAGTGATTGATTCAAACATCTGGAAAAATTAGGAACAAAGGCAACATATGCAGAAGTGGTAGAACCTGCATCTACATAATTGCAAATTGTTTGTTGTATCTATTTGTTGCAAGTACATATGACACTTATGATTGAATTGTTTTTTTCTGGAGAAACATTCAGATCAATATATCTCTTGTCACAACAATCTTTTATTAGGTAGGTATTATGTAAACTGTAGAGAACTGACCTGGGGAAAAGCTGTAACAACTTACTTATAAATTGTTAAAATTATAGGAAGTATTATTACATGATAGTAAGATTTATTTAGAAAAGCTGGGTGACTCTCCCTGAATTGACCTTGATCATAATATTCACTACGAACCTATATTGATACATAAAAGATTGCAAATGCTTGACTAAAGATTAAGGGCATGGTACCATGGAGTGGAGGTTCCAAAAATATCTCAGCGGGTGCTGCTGAGAAAATTCAGGAACATTTTAGCCAATTTAAGCCTCTACAGTTTCTGCTGAAAATAATTTTAGGAACCCATTGCAGTTTTTTTATGGTCCCCATGGACTTTCATCTGTAGAGCCTCTAACTGCTAAAATTCTACCATATTTAAAATATGGAGTTTATTTTTCTCTCCAAAATGACCAAAAAATAGTGGTGGGAATGCATTTTTGGTGCCACATGGAAACAAAATAGCCTAAACAGTAGGGGGAAACTGTTAGCCATTCCCCCCCCCGCCCCCCTCCCACCCGCGTCCAGCCACCTCTGAAGTTTAAGGGGCTAAAAATGCGGAGCTCCTGATTTCCAGGTCAAGATTCAGTTTTTTCCTGTAGCTGGTTGAAAAAATTAGCATGGGACCATCTGCAACAGGATAATAGGAGCTGCAGCGGGACCATGCTTTAAGTGCCTTTTATTATATTGGGAAGGTTTCTATGAAGGCGACATCAACAAGGAAGGACTCAACTTCTGGAAATGGTTATAAATACAAACTTAAAAGAAATTATATCCAACTGATATATGTAAGGCCATAAATAGGCTGACAATACCTTTGTTATAAGTAAGGGTAGTCTATGGAGGTGCATGTTGAAGAATTTCATCATTTTACACTAAGATTGAATGTTGGTACATTGGTGGTCTGCACATCCCAATCTTCAAAGAATGGCGATGACATTCAAATGGAAAACTTAAAAATCATTGAAAACTGACGGTGAGGACTCCATTGAGCTTTAATTACAAGCAATCCTCTATCAAAGAGTCCTTACTATCACCTGACAGAAAGTCTGAGAATAAATTTGTAAAACTGGTAAAGTCACAAGCTCAGAAAAGGAAGCCCATTTTTTTCAAGCACCATAAGATACAGTGACATAGTGACAGCAATTGGTATAAACATCTGGAAAAACTAGGAACAAAGATTACAAATGGACAAGTGGTAGAACCTTCCTCAACATAATTGCAAATTGCTTAGGGATATTTGCTTTTTGCAAGTACAGCTGACATAGAAATAATAATATAATGGTGTTGTGATTGAATGGCTTTTTCATAGGAAACATTCAGATAAATATATTTCGTGTCACAACAATCATCTACTTTGGGAGCTCATGTTTTATATCTCAATTTTCGGTTAAGTATTTAGGTAGGCAGAAAACTTATGTCCAACACCTGGATGTCTTGGTTGATTCACCATGGATGCAGGTTGCATGTTTGATTGGCAGCACCAAATGAAAGTTGCTATCACCAAAGAACTCACATATGAAATAGATTGCAATGTAGTCCGGTTAGATATATGTAAACTTTGTAAGTATTATCTTTGGGAGATGGGTGGAATTTCTACACCTGGGCAAATCAATGGTGGATGAGCCTTTAGCGTCTGTATGTAGGAAGGAATGTAACAGCTGGCACAGACATCTGTTGTTTGTATTGTATAGTATAAATGCATTTTATATGTTTGTACTTTTGGCTGTACAGATGGTTTAAGAGCTGAAAACTCTAGAATTGCCCACACAATTGATTTCAAGAAATGGTGGAAAAGATGACTTACTTAAACTCTGTAAAGCGAATGCCTATGAGTTTTGATACATAAAACCCTTTTGTTGTAGAGATTGATTGAGTGCACCTTTGAATTATCACTGTGCTCTGTGTTCCATACACTTCCAAATACCATACATCAAGAGGGGAGAACGAAGTAAGACAACATTTATATTGAACAATGAAGGGATTAGGTGGAGCTAAAGGATCAAGACTGTTGGTCCACTTATCAGATGGCAGCTGATGCAGATCATTCTACTTCAATTGTAACCTACTCGTAATTCACTGCAGCTATTAACATGAATTTAAGAATTGCTGACTGTGTCAAAAGGTACCATTCAAAATACCAATCTATCAGAAACATCAATCACCTGAAGAAGTGAGTATTCATAAAGAGGGTTGCAACTGAAAAGTTGCTGTTATGAAGATGCTGAGGAGCATCCACCGACCAAGGCAGATTTTGGATAAAATAAAGAGTTTCATGTATGGGTGCATGGCGTTGGTGCTTTTTTGTCAGAATAGTCTAGGATGTGGGCATCTACCTAGGGGGTGTCCCTTTCATCTGAATTTCTGCAAGTTGATATCAAAATAGAAATCAAAAAGACAGAGCGGCATATTTGTAGAGAAAGAAATAAATCCCATTGATTTGCACCCCTACATAAAGGGTGGGCACTTGTAAGAACTAGAGACTTTATTATCAATCAAGAAATTGAGTGCACTTGTAAGAACTGGAGACTTTGGCACCAATCAAGATATTTAGGGCACTTGTTAACGACCACAGTCTTAATCTCAGAACTAGTTATTGCATATTACATTCTAATCTTTCTCTTGCTTAGCAGTGGTTCTGAGGTATCTTCCTTAATAAGTAACTATGGATAGATTATTAAATTTAATGGGATTTTACTCATGTGTTTAAGTCATAGCTAGATGTCCTTGATTAGTAGTCATTAACCTAACGACATTTTTCCTCGTGTGTTTTTTGGCAATAATCACAAGAGAAGGGGGCCTCACTTAGCACACAAGCACACTTATACTACTCATGGAGGTCATGTGACAATTGAAATACACACGCGTAAAATCCCACAATTTTGTTTATTGTAAATAAATTGCTCGTTGAAGCTTTTAGCTTTTGGAAGGAGGCTAGATAGTGTTAAATTCTAATCTTTCTCTTGCGTAACAGTGGTTTTGAGAAATTTTCCTTAATCAGCAACTATGGATAGATTATTAAATTTTATGGGATTTTACTCATGTGTTTAAGTCATCGTTAGACGTCCTTGATTAGTAGTCATTAACCTAACGATATTTTTCCTCATGTGTTTTTTGGCAATAATCACAAGGCAAGGGGAACTCACTTAGCACAAAAGCACACTTAGACTACTCATGGAGGTCATGTGATAATTGAAATACACTGGTAAAATCCCACAAATTTTTTTATTGTAATTAAATTGCTCGTGGAAGCTTTAGGAAAGAGGCTAGATGGTGAAAAGCTGAAAGTGGTGGATGGCATTACATTCACCGTCCCTCCCCCATGCTAACAAATGCTTATAGTACTTGTTTGTTAAGTAGAGTCCTTTGCCATGTGATTATTACGAAAAATACAGAGGAAAGATATCATTATGGGAATAAGAACTCGTCGAGGTCATCTTGCAATGACTTAAATGTTAAAACGCACACGAGTAAAACCCCACAAAAATTAAAATCTAATTAAATTGTTCGTGGAATTGGTCAATTAATTAAACTATGGATTGTTTGTGTATGATCTCAAGTCTCTTGACATGTCATTCTCCTATTCTTGGGAGTTCCTTTAAAAGCAAAATCTCTTTGAAGAGGGTGATGTCAGTGTTATGTTATATAGTGGCCCGTTTTTTAATTTTTTCCAATATATGTAGTTTGACATTATAGTGATCTTGATTTTTCAATTTTTTTCTGTGAGATACATGCTTCTGTGGCATTTATGTTTTGGCCCCTGGAAACTGTGATTTGCAGGAAGCAACCGTTGTTTTCACACTCAATGTCCTGGGACTTGATGAACTCGTTTTCACACACAGTTATCTAAACATAATATTTTTTTGATCGGTATTCTTAATAATATAAGGGTGCTCAAGGTTCAGAAGTTAACAAGATTTTTTGTGACACATGTTGACATAGGTTAGTGCGTCTTATGAGCAGGCTCTGCTAGACGCACGCAAACTCATTGAACGTGAAATGGAGAGGTTCAAAGTTTGTGAAAAGGAAACCAAAACGAAGGCATTCTCAAAAGAAGGCCTAGGTCAGCAACCAAAAACTGTAAGTGCCATTCCTCTTCTTTTTCATAACTTATTGGATTTTAACTCTACTCTTGGTTGTTGAACTCACTTATGTCAATGTTAAATTTATAGCTTGCTTTTATTTCACACCCCTTGAATTTTTTCTAGTAATAGAGGAGTATATAGGAATTGTTTTGGGATCCTAATGAATGTCATGTTTTATAGTGGTGTTTTGTGGCCTCAATGATCCACTTTTAGTGTAAATTCAATTGTTTCAGTGGTTTTGGTTACCCGGACAATAAGAGCAAAGAATGTGTTTGTAAGAAGATTAAATTATAGTATTATTATATATATATTAAACTAATGCACATCAATCATGAGAGGAATAAATGAGATCAAGGAGGTACGAATAAGTGTTGATAAAGAAATCCTAGTTATTGTGTAATATTAATTAGATCCTTCTGACCGAAATTTGATAGGGTGCTGACTTGTTATTTGTATGTAATAGGACCCAAGAGAAAAAGCAAAGGGAGAGACAAGAGACTGGCTGAACAACATGGTATGTCTTTTTTGTGCACTATAAGATTTATTTTTCCAAGGGCTATCATAATATTATATCTTTTATGATTCCAGATTAGATATTGGTTTTTGATTGATGTTTTGTATCACACTTCGTAATCCATCGTTAGAACGAGAATAGAATAGATGTACATTGCAGACTTAGGATCCCTATTTAAAAGGATTTACAAATTATAGAACTGTGATGTTAGGTAGTTGTGCATTAAATGCTATAATGCTAAATTATTAAATAATTGTATACTGGTTAAAATCAGGGTTGTATTAAAATATATGAGATCTGTACCCTATAATTTACAGGGATATACCTTACATTGTTTGTCAACCTTTTATTAAGGTTAATCGGAATTGACTAGACCTTGTGGCTGTGAGATGATTCTCTCTTATTGGTCTGTCTATGACTTGGATCCATGCAAAAGATTGTTTCGATCTGAGATATCGTAATAGCACATGTTAATGTATCCCATTATTTTATACTGTGTTGCATCTTTACTATTTGATATATGCATACACATTAAAAGAATTAGGTCACCAGAAATGAAAACTTCAATATCGATGATGCATATCTGCAGTATCATTACACACAGACAGGATAAATGTTATTCATGGTGACATAAGTAACGTGTTGGGGGTTATAGTAGATAGGTTTACATATTAATTTAAACATGTTTGGTGGTTATAACCGTATAGTAGCAGTGGTTTAGGGATAGTTGAGAATTAGTCCATGAATGTGCAACCACATTTTTTAGTTGCCAATACCATTAGAGAACTTGTCAGAACTGTTGCGAGAGCTCAATGTAGTGTTTTGTGGTCCACATGGCATTTTGAATCGACGTGGTTGAGTGAGTTAGGTCTAGAGGAGGATGGACAACCATAAGAGTATGGAGGAAAATTTCCAGTCTTGAGTCCTCAGCCAGCAAAAAAATTAGAGTATTGTTTTAGTGGCACCTTTTATGAGATGATTTTGTTCAGTGAGGCTCAATTCCCATTGGAGGATGAAATGTGTGAGGCCATTCCACCATTTTTTAAAAAATGTTTCATATTGTAGTTCAGGGAGTCCCAACCCCACCTGAGGATGTGTGATGTCCCCAATGGGAGATATTCTAACCAAAAGAGAACACTGGAAAATTCTGATTTATTACAGCAGGCTGGAAATGAAGATATTAGGACAGCAATGTATATTTTTTTCCACAAAACAGAGTTCTGAAATAAACCCTAGGTAGAGTGCAAACTGTTATGGAGAAAAAGAGCCATAAAAATACCTCAAATTTGATCTCAAAATGTCCAAATCTTATACCAAAAATATTTATGATAACTTATGAATCCAAAAACACCAAAATACTGAATTTTAGGGACCACAGGTCCAAAATAGGAGCTGAAAATTTATTTTATGTACAGTAGGACAACTTACGAAAATGGCTGGAAAGAAATGATCCCAAGCCAAAATTCTCCGAAACAAAGTTGAATATGGTCTCCAAAATTATGACAAAGCAAATGGTGTTGAGATCCGGAATAACCATGCCCTACAAGGGGTTCAAACTTCACCCTAGGAGAAATGTTGCTACCATAGATCGAAATTAGACTCGCCAAAAACTCGGTCGAGGGTTAGACCGGACTAGAACCAAACTCGGTTCAAACTTTATGCTAACCGAGTTTACTCACAGGAAAACACGCCAAAAATTATATTTTTAATGAAAACAATATATTTTGCCGATGTCCCCTAGTCTGTAATCCCCCTTTTCTACGCCAAAAGACCCAAGGGCTAAGTTGAGTCCAAACCGTGGCCATTCCCAAGGGGCTGTGGACGCTGGGGGCTTTTGAAAAGGGGCCCCGTGGTTCTAACTTTAGTTACTTTTATTTTATTGGCCCCTCCATGGATTGAAAGGCGCCTAGAGTTATTGGGGCTCGTTTGCCGAGGGGAAGTATATAAGAGCTCGGAGAGAAAGGAAAGGCACTTTTTGGCATACATTTTGGATTCTCCTTCACGTGTAACTGATGTTTGTGCATCTTCAACTTGTGGAGTGAAATCCCACAAGGACCCTCAGCTTCGGTGGTGAGAGACCTGTCCCTAGCTAGCAGGTGTCATTCTTCGGTAGTGAGAGATGCTACCCTAGTCTGTCATTTCGAGACTCGCTTTTAGGGTTGTGATGGTAGAGACATTATCAGAGGTTTCAGAGGAAGGATTTCGAGGGTTTTGGGGGCATTTGGGACCAAGATAACTTCTTGCAGGGGCTCCAGATCAGATTCATGACAGCCATTTGGGTTGGGGCTGTGGCAGCACGTTAGTAAGGCGCCTCCATCATTTTCCGTACCCCATTCCAAAACGAGGCGAGTACTTGCAGCCTTTATTTGACAAGTATTCTCCCGTAGCTCGGCCTAATCGCACGATCTGAAGGTGGAACATAGTTGATTTCCTATATTTGCTCAACGACTTGGTTTCTAGAGACCCTTATTTTTCCTCCTGTATTTAGCAGAGTAACGAACCTCGGAAGTTTTCTAGTTGTCTAGGCATCAGCTGTGATTTCCTGGCATTGCATTTTAATCTATGATAATATTCCAAACCGTGAGTTTCCTTATGTCATTTATAATAGGATATCAAGCCCTCTTTATATTTTCAAATAGATTTGGGATGGCTTATTTTGAGAGGAAGGCTATGGAGGGAGTTTCTTTAGTTCAGCTACTCCTTACTGTAAAAATCTGCACTAAATCAGTATTTTATTTGGCTGTAAATTTTCAATATTTTTGTGCATTTTTAAATAGTATCCACGCAAAGGACCATCATCATATTTGAAAGATTAGAAACCATGATTCGCATCTATTACATACAAGAATATGCAAACGTTTGCTCGAGTGTATATACTAGTATAACATGTAAGAAAGGAGTCGTATTCGCAAAATTAGGCGATTTAGTATCAGCTAAAAAGCTGAACTTTTAATCTAATAGAAATATTTTTCTTACAAAATTTTATGGGCTCCGTTATTACAATTTTTTTTCCAGCCCGGCTGGTTTAGAGCAAAACCAGACCGGTTATGTTTTTTAAAGAAATTTGAGTATTTTTTAAGTTGCCGAGTATTCCCGAGTATTGGTTTGAAAAAAAAACATTGCGAGTTTTTTTTTTGGGGGTCTGGCGAGTTTTTGGTTTTGACGAGTTTTCCTAACTATGGTTGCTACCATAGGAGAGGGCTGGAAATGGAGGTAGAAATCCTCAATAACAAACTTGCCTTGAAACCCTAGCTGAAAGTGCCATGTAATTCTGCAATACTGAGACTCAATTCACTGCTGGAAATTGAAAATACTCTTAAATCTCAATAGAAACCCCTGAAATGGAGGATCTTCACAAAGGATGAAGAGTTTTTGTTTTTCACCTTAGCAAGAGAGGGTTTCCGTCCTCTAATGCAGCCACACCAAAGGGTTTTCGTCCTTTAGTGAAGGAATGGAAGAGCAACAGACCCAAAACCAAGAAATTGATATCAAAAATAGCTAATAGATGATCTCCCAAGTGTGGCGACCTGTTTTTATGCTTGGAAGGGGCACAAATCTCAACACAAGAGGCCCAAATGGTTCGCCCTACTTTGGAAGGAATTATTTTATATTTAATATTTTATTTCCCCCCTTTTCTCTTTCATATGGTTCGCTTTTTCTCCTTGGGGAATAAAATAAAAATAAAGTGTTTATTTACTTTATTATTTTATCGCTAATAAAATAATTAAAGTGCTTATAATAAAAATTAATATGCACTAAAATTAAATTATTAGGATTAGTTTCCCTTATTCTCCACCCCTTAGCCGATTGGAAACCAATAATAGGCTAAGGGTCTTCAAACATGTTAGTTTTGAGAAGGGGATATTACAATCCTCCCTTCCCAAAATTGCTTGCCCTCAAGCAATTGTAAACTTGGATGCTCCAAAATTTCTGCAGCTTCCCACGTAGCATCCTCAAGGGGTAAATCTTTCCAACGAACCAAGTATTCCCTTATGATCTTGTTCCTCAATTTCTTTTCACAAACATCTGTTATGGCTTCTAGTTCCAAAAGTCAACTTGCCCTCATCATCCAAAGGGGGCAGCTCAATAGGAGTGATGTGCTGACCTAATGCCTTTTTGAGGCATGAAACATGAAAGACATTGTGGATTTTACTATGTGCCGGTAGCTCTAGCTCATAAGCAACTTCTCCCACCTTTCTTGTGACTTTGTAGGGACCATAAAACCTTGGTTTGTAGCTTTTCAGCTCCATTCTTTTTGAGAGAGAGTACTGTCTATAGATATGCAGCCTCAAAAAGACCATATCTACTACCTCAATGTCCTCTCAACTCTACACTGATTTGCATACAACTTTTGTTGATTTTGTGCATGTTGTAGGTTATCTTTGAGTGCCTTCATGATATCTTGGCTTTGCTGCACCAAATCTTAGCTGCTGGAACTCTACTATCGGGAATAACCATATTAACAAAAGAAAAAGCATCATAACCATATCAAAAGAAAAAACATCATAACCAACAAGGCTTTGAAAGGTGTCATACATGATAGACATGTGATAGGAAGTATTGTAACAAAACTCCCCCAAATATAACCACCTGATCCAAGTTGATTGCTGCCCTGTTACGAAGCTCCTTAGGTACCCTTTTATCCACTTGTTGACAATTTTAGTTTGCCCATCCGTTTGGGGATGGTAGCTTGTGCTAGGAGTCAACTTTGTACCTGAGAGATGAAAGAGTTCTTGCCAAAAGGAACTCAAAATTTGTTGTTCCTGTCACTCACAATGTTCTTTGGCAATCCATGAAGTCTGAACACTTCAAAAAAAAATCCAGCTAAGCGGTCCATCATACTTAGGGGGAAGAGGAAAAAATGAGCATTAGTGAGTCTATCCACCACAACATAAATACAACTCTTACCTTGCACTGTGGGAAGTCCGGGTAATGAAATCCATAGAAATACTCTGCCATTTTTGATTTGGGATAGGCAAAGGCTGCAAAAGATGTGCTGGAAATTCATGTTCCCCCTTACTTTGTTGGCACGTGAGGCACTCTCGGATGTGTTGAAGAACTTCCCCTTTGAGCCCTTTCCAAACAAAATTTTTGCTAATTTGTTTATATGTTTTGAAGTATCCCGGATGACCAACCAAAGGAGAGTCATGCATAGCTTCCAAAATCTTATGTTTTACCTTGGATTCCAGAAATCAAATAGACTCTATTTTTGTAGAGTATGATGCCATCCACTATCTTGTATCTTTCATCTTCAATTTCCCCTTCTAGGACAACACTAGCAAACTGATTTTTTGCATATTCAGCTGTATGACAGCCCTCCAATCTGCTGTAATTTCTGTCATAGAACAACAATATGGTTTCCTTGACAATGCATCCGCTACTATGTTATTTTTCCCTTTAACATACTCAATATCAAAGTCAAATGCTTGGATTTTGCTTACCCATTTCTGCTGCCTTTCGTTCAAATCAGTTTGGTTGAAGAAGTACCTCAAACTATTGTGATTTGTCTTCACCACAAATCTGCCACAAATTAAGTATTGCCGGAACTTTACCAAGGCATGCATGATTGCGAACATTTCCTTGTCATAAATGAAGTACCTATGCTCAACATCTTTGAGTTTCCTACTCTCATATGCAATTGGATGCTTATTTTGCATCAAAACAGCCCCAATACCTTCTCCGGATGCATCACATTCAACAACAAAAGGAATAGAGAAATCTAGAACAACAAGTACCGGGCACGAACTCATTACCCTTTTGAGTTTGTCAAATGCTAGTTGGGTTGAAGGTGACCAGCTGAAAGCTCCATTCTTTGTTAAATTCGTCAAGGGGGCTGCAAGTTGTGAAAACCCTTTCACAAACCTCCGGTAGTAGCTACAAAGACCCAAGAATCCCCTTAATTGAGTCAAAATGTTAGGAGGAGGTCACCAAGATGGCTTGGATTTTTTGTTGATCCACTTGTACTCCTTGGGCATTGATGACATGTCCAAGGTACAAAATTTCTTTCATTGCATTTGGATGATTTTGCAAAAAGAATTGTTTTCCAAAATTCCCAGCACTATATCCAAATGCTTCAAGTGCTCCTCCCATGATTTGCTATAAATCAGAATGTCATCAAAGAATACCAAAACAAATTTCTCTGCAAATGCTCCCTAAAAATATGATTCATACATGATTGAAATGTAGTTGGGGCATTGGTTAACCCAAAAGGCATTACAAGGAATTCAAAATGACCAAAATGACACCTAAAGGCCGTCTTGTGGACATCCTCTTCTCTTATTTGGATTTGATGATACCTAGATCTCAAATCAATCTTGGAAAAGAACACCGCTCCATGCAACTCATCAATCCTCGGTATGGGGTACCTATTTTTGATTGTCTTCTTGTTCAACAACGGTAGTCAACACACATCCTCAAGGTCCCATCCTTCTTTTTCACAAGAACAAACAAAGAAGCGAAAGGACTAGAACTTGGCCTTATGAGCCCCATTTCCAACAACTCCTTGATTACTCTTTCTATTTCTTCCTTGAAGGCCCTTGGATGGCGGTAAGGAGAAGATATTACCTGAGTGGAACTCGGTTCTAACTCAATAATATGCTGCAAACCTCTATCCGGTGGTAGCCCATGAGGTAAATCATTGAACACCTTAGCATGCTTGTCTCAAAATAGGTTGAATATCAACATGATAGGACTGTTGTGATGAAAAAGAGGATTGTATTTCTTACCAAACAGTGTGCAGCCCATGCAATCTGCCCTCTTTTGAAAGATCTTTCCATACTCTTGGCTGTCACAACTTGGGGAGCACCATTCCTCATGCCTTGTAGTACAACTTCCTTGTCTTGCACCTTGAATTTTAACTCCATGGTTTGGTAGTTTTTGAGTGAATTCACCGAAAGATTGCAGCCATTGTACTCTAAGTACCACATCCGTTTCACCAATGCCAATGACATAGAAATCATCTCTTACCTTGTGTCTCCCTAAAGTGAGCTCAAGTTGTGGAATCTTCTTTGTGCATGAGAGTGAGAATCCATCCGCTACGGTCGTGTTGAAACCTTGGAAGTCTTCCATCGTCAATCCCATCCTAGTGACCAAGTTTTTGTCAATGAAGTTGTGGGTAGCCCCACTATCTATCAATATGGTGACTCTTTGATCATGTAGGACACCTCTAACTCGAAATGCATAGTATTTAGGAGCTCCGGATAAGGTAGCAAGTGTGCCATCCGTGAGAACCACTTCTTCCTTTGCTTGTTCTTTGGCTTCTTCCGGATCAGCACTTTCTTCTTCTTCTTCTCGTCTGAAATCACTTCAATGTAATGGGCTGCCCTTTTGCCAAGGCAACAATGTCCTGGTGTCCATGGATCCTTGTAGCTGAAGCATAATTTTTTCCTTCTTAGCTCGTTTTTTGCCTCTATCTCCTTGTTTTTTCTGCAACTCTCTTGGATCTGAATTCCATTGATTTGACTTACCCTGCTGTCCAAAAGTTGTTTTTTGCTCCCCACTTAGAGCTGTCTTTGGCTGTCCAAATGATCCCTTTTACTGCCCAAAAGGTGTAGTCCTATGCAAAAGGCACAGTCCTATGCTGTCCAAAAGGCAAAATTTTGTTTTAGGGACTGAAGTTTCAAGATCGAAAGATTTTTTGATAGCTTCTTGTAGAGAGGAAGGGCTGAAAGCCTTCACTAGGCCTCTAAGTGGTTCCGCTAGGCCTTCAATGAACAACACCACAAGCCTTCGTTCACTCACATCCGGAACCATCACTGCAAGCCTCTGAAATTCAAAATATATTTATCCACTAATCCTTCTTGTTTGAGTTGAGCCAACTCCCTGAAGTGGGTCTCGGGATTATTCTATCAAACCTCTCTATTAGACATTGGCTGAATTCTTCAATTGTTATGATAGATCCTGTGCCCTTGGGTGATCAACCCATGGTACCACCATTCATGTGCTACCCCTTCCAAATGCAAGTGGCAAATTTGAGGGCTTCTTCCTCATACATGGGATTCAAAGACAAGTATGTGTCTAACTTCTGCAACCATGATCTTGCTGAACACTTATCGGATCCATCATAAGAAGGAAGAGTTACCTTTCCCAATCTCTATTGTATGTCTCTTCGTGGCTGCTCTTGTTGAAATCTTCTATTCTTTTTGGTGCCCTTACTATTCTTCAACTTGCAAAAATCTCTGAAGGACAACATATCTCGCACCCTGTAGCTGAGGGTTGTATATTCCTCACCCCATGCCTCTAGGTCCTCCGTGTCACTTGGTGGATCTAACTTAACTGGATATTCTTCTCTTTGAAGGAATTTGGCTCTTGAAATATTTGAGGAGGAGGTTTAATGGAGGTCCTTGCTTGACCAGAAGAGCTTCCTTCACCATTATTTGCTGCTCCTTGGGTGGCTGATTTGTTTGCATTGGGACCATGGAAAGCCTTAGCCAAGTCCATGATAGATCAAGGAATCGTCAATGCATCACACATTTCCCCTTTGAGATTCCCTCAAAGCATGCTAACCCTTGAGATTCCCTCAAAGCATGAAAAGAGATTGTTGCAAGGACTGCTTGCAAATCTCTCTGACTCCGTGTGATTACTTCTTGCAGAAAACTCATGTCATCCGTAGGAGGAAGCTCTTTGCTCTAGATCTTCCATGGTTTCTTTCCTTGGAGTTTGATTTCTTCTCTGATAAACCTGAGCTTGTTTCTCCTTGTGCATCAAGATCCGATTTCCTTTCACAGGCTGGCAAGGATCACCTCTCTGATACCTTTGTAATGTCCCCAATGGAAGATATTCTAACCAAAAGGGAACACTGGAAAATTCTGATTTATTACATAGCAGGCTGGAAATGAAGATATTAGGACAACAATGTATATTTTCTTCCACAAAACAAAGATCTGAAATAAACCCTAGGTAGAGCGAACTGTTATGGAGAAAAGGAGCCACAAAATAACTCAAATCTGATCTCAAAATGTCCAAATCTTATGCCAAAATATTTGATAATAATTTATGAATGCAAAAACACCAAAATACTGAATTTTACGGACCAAAACAAGAGCTAGAAATTTATTTTGTGTATGCAGAAGGACAACTTACAAAAATGGCCAGAAAGAAGTGATTCCAAGCCAAATTCACTGAAACAAAGCTGAATATGGCCTCCAAAATTATGATAAGGCAAATGGTGTTGAGATCCGGAACAATCGTGCCCTAGAATGCACCAAACTTCACCCACAAAGGGGTTGCTACCATAGAAAAGGGCTGGAAATGCAGGTAAAAATCCTCAATAACAACCTTGCCTTCAAACCCTAGCTGAAAGTGTTGTAATTCTGCAATACCGAGACTCAAATCACTGTTGGAAATTTGAAATACTCTTTAAAGCTCAATAGAAACTCTTGAAATGGAGGATCTTCACAAAGGATGAAGAGTTTTCGTTCTTCACCTTAGCAAGAGAGGGTTTCTGTCCTCTAATGCAACCACCCAAAGGGTTTTCGTCCTTTAGTGGAGGAATGGAAGAGCAACAACCCAAAACCAAGCAATTGATATCAAAAATAGCTAATAGATGATCTCCCAAGTGTGGCGACCTGCTTTTATGCTTGGAAGGGGCACAAATCTCAACACAAGAGGCCCAAATGGTTCGCCCCACTTTGGAAGGAATTACTTTTATATTTAATATTTTATTTCCCCCCTTTTCTCCTTCATATGGTTCGCTTTTTCTCCTTGGGAAGTAAAATAAAAATAAAGTGTTTATTTACTTTATTATTTTATCGCTAATAAAATAATTAAAGTGCTTATCATAAAAATTACTATGCACTAAAATTAGATTATTAGGATTAGTTTCCCTTATTCTCCACCCCTTAGCCGACGGGAAACCAATAATAGGCTAAGGGTCTTCAAACCTATTAGTTTTGAGAAGGGGATATTACATGATGAGATAGTTGTGTGTGTCCTTATTCGTACAATTTGTTATGTTGTGGACAATTGTGTGCCCTTGTTCACACGTGTGTATATGAACCATAGAGTGTGTCCTAGTCCATTCTTATTTGATGTTTCTCAATGAATGGTGGGTATGTCCTTGTTCACCATCTCTCAGTGTTGAGGCCAATTCCCACAACTATTTTTGGCAAATGGTAGAAATTCATATGTATCGATCAGTGAGGCTGTTCCCGCCTAGGAAGTATAGTGAGGCCATTCTCACTACTCTTTGTAAGTATGTTGAACTGTGTTTATGTCCCAGTTCACTTACAAAGTTTATTCTCTCCCAATGTTTGAACTATGATGTAATAAGGGGGGAAAGTTGGGGTTTGTATTTCATCATGGTGTAAATGTCGTATATGGTGAGACAAATAAATTTTGGGGGTTATATTATGTAAGCAAATATCTAGTTAAACATATGATAGTGTGGTTGGGTGGTTAAACACATGGGTAGAATAGCAGCGGTTGAGGGTAAGAATGTTTAGGTTTTACTGAGTTTTTTGGGATCAAGTGTGTTATATGTCTATGTAACAAGCTAACTTTTGTATGAATACTTCATGTTTTGAATAGTATTATTCTGGTACAGTTTAATCAAATTCAACAATGAGAAGGTACAGACAAGGAGGTATACACGATAAAGACAACCCTATAACATAGCAGGATGGGACATTTAACAGTACACCATTCATGTACTACTGCAAACTGATTAATCTTTAAAAGCGTCTGCTTCAATTATAGTGTACAGCCTTTAGTTCCCATCTCTAGTCGGTTGCTGCTCATCAAAGCATTGACTAGTAAGATCAACTTTATTAAATATGCACTTTTTTTTCTTGCTTTCACGTGTTCAATTGATCATAAATGAATATTGTATGGTCCCCTTTATTTTATGTAGTGATAGGAAGAGTGAATATTATGATAATATGCTATACGCCTTTTATGGTACGTAAGCATAGGTACTATTTAGGAGAGGTTTGCCATGACTAGTATTCCCTGGTTATCTGCACCGATCAATGTGCATGGAGGTGAATTTATGTAACTTCTACTGGTTTATTTTTATTGGTTGTGAGGTGAATGTATGTAACTGCTATTGGCTTGTTTTCATTTGTTGTGAGTCTTCAACAAGGCTGTTAGATGGGATGCGATCGATGACATATATATTTGTGCCAGTGAGGAGACTTGGATGAATTTACAACCGATATTGATATTGGGACTTTTTTTTTTCTTCTAAACATCGCGAGTTGCAAAAGATATATCCTAGTATTGTAGAAGATCCCCTTTGGTTTCGAATTATCATGTTGCTTATTTAGGGAGTGTAGACTGCAGCAAGAATTAAATTAAAAATTTGAATTATATTTAAGATTTACATTTGAACCATATGAACTTTAGAAATCATATTTGGCACACTTTTTTGTTCTATAGTCAAAGTGTTCATCATCTAATTACAAGATCTTGTCAAGTAAATTGTAGCTTTTTTGTTCTTTTGGTGATTTTATTACTGATTGTTGTCCTTGTAAACACCTGCATTTGCATTCTTCTAGGGATTTCCCTAGGTAGAAAATTAGTGAAATAGGTAAAAGGTGTCTGGTTTGGTTGTCCTGCTTTTGGTAGAGAGTATAAAAACTAATAATTATTTTTCTTGATTTTAGTTGGCGCACTAAAACAAAGGGTAAACTTCTATGCAGTACATTCTAAATACGTGATAGCATTATTATTTGAAGGATAACAGACTGGCTACTATTTCGGAAAGAATCAACGCAAGAAATAATGTTTAGGGAGTGTTAGTTTGTGTTTAGTATCCGTTTGATATTCACATTTGGCAAAAATTGAAATTGATACCTAAGATATACATTTTGTCATTTTCTATGGGGAATTTATTTTTTATGGTATTAATAATTTTGTTTACTATTTTTGTAACACAATTGTATTCATTCTATTGTTTGGCAACACTCCCTTTGGGTTAACTATCGTTTTTGTTCGTAACAGGTTAGTGAGCTAGAATCACAAATTGACGTCTGTGAGGGCTGACATTGAGGGGCTCTCAGTGAAAAAAGGCAAGGCACGTCCTCCAAGATTGGTATTAATATTTACTCTCTCTCCCCCCTCTTCCTCTCGGTACTTTTTAATTTTCGTCATGGATTTATTTGGTGGTGCCATTGTTGTAAAATCAAGCCAATTTATCAACTATGAGCTTCCTATTCTTGGGGGAAAAAATCCATTTGCTAATATCTTATATCCCGAAAGCTTCAAAAAGCTATTGTGATTTCAACTCCTGATTCATTTTTATTTGCAATGTTTTAACGTCTTCACACACAATTTTTTGAGTTTGAAGAAATGCTTTAGCTTTGCAATGTGCATATGGATTTTCCTGTTGCAGCCATTTTCTCTCTGTTGATGGAAATAATAACATATCTTTAATCAGGATAAGTTGTTAAATTCCTCAGGGAACACAACAATTCATGATACCATTCAGCTGGTTCCAATATAAGCACTCATGGTTCAATTCCCCTATTTTATTTCCTTTCACGATTGATATGACCACGCTTTTTTCTGTACTGTGGTTTGTAAATTCTATATACAGATATATCTTTTAAGTTCTGAATTTATATAATTAGCATTGTATCCTAATGCAAATATTCTCTTTTCACTTTACTCTGCAGATGCACTTAGAGGAATCTATAGGACGCCATAAGGCTCATATTGTGAAGCTAGAACTTATTTTGAGACTTCTGGATAATGATGAATTAAGTCCTGAACAAGTTAACGATGTGAAAGATTTTGTGGAAGACTACGTGGAGCGTAATCAGGTATTGGAATCTTTAAACTCCACAAGTATTTGGTACTTGTCATTACTATATAATTTAATGATGACTCAGCTATTCTTCTGAGGACTTAATTTTTATGCATAAGCGTTTCCTGATTTGTCTCACTTGTCACATAGCTTGTTTTCAGAATCTTCACATCTAAATACTTGGAATTTCTTCATCTATCAATTTTACACAAGTCACATGTGATTTGCACCAGTGTTTTAACATATCAGTATTTCTTTTGTTCTATGTGAAGGATGATTTTGAAGACTTTGCCGATGTAGATGAACTTTACAACTCATTGCCATTGGATAAGGTGGAGGGATTGGAAGATTTAGTTTCAATTGTTCCTCCTTCAGTTGTTCTCAAGGAGAAGGTAAAAAGTCTTCTTGATATATGGTATGGTATGTCTAGAGATTGGCATCATGGATATTGTCAGTTAATGCAATTGTGTTAGGTATGAGGGACTCTGTCGTTGATTTGTAGTATATATATTTTATTTGCGTAGACAACAGTAAATGGATGTCAATATTGTATCCAGTTTTATGTGTCCTTTTAATTCCATGTTGCCTCTGTTCTTCACAAGGGTTTGCATCATCTCTGCTTTCACTCGCTAAGTGTGTACTCTGTTTTTTCTGCATGTTATTTTTCCTTGCAACCAGCAATTCTCAGATAACCTGAAATATTCTTGGCCTCTTTTTGTAGATTTAATTTTTCATTTGTACCATAGCTTTGTCGTTTGATGATCTCTGTTCTGTATGGCACCCAATATTATAATGTCCCCATAATGGGTTCTTGTGACTGCTTGACATCTGTGACATATCTAAGATAACCGTTATTGTGTGGTCGTAGCCCTTTAGATGCTCTGAGGAATATTCTCAGGTATGCCCCATGCGCTTGTTCTTGTTGCTCTTTGACATTTCTTAGACTGTAATTTTGACAATGTAGTTATTTTTGTCCGTGTTTTAAATTGATGTTTAGCTGTTCTCTCTAATTTTTTGTATTTGTAAACTTGCATTGTTTTTTTGAGATGTTTTCTTTTCCACAGGTTATGTTCTGCACTAAATCTGCATATTCATGTGTCTTTCGATTGTTGAAATGGGAATAAAATTTCCAATGGAAAACTATTTCACATTAGTTGTAATATTGACTAGGATAGGGCCTTCTTGAATTTCGTGCGTTCCTCTCATCTATAATGTCAATGGTATTTGTTTAGTTGATAAACGAGGTTTCTTTGTGCAAATAAGGATCTATCTATTTCTTCCAACAACAGATTAGTCAAAACATAATTTAGTTGTTGCATCCTATCTTTCTGGCCATGCTATTTGTGGTTTTGATAGAGCTTCATTTTCTTCCATTTTCTGGCAGGCTGTCATTGCTGCAACTGCAGTTGTTCCTTCAGTGAATGGCACAGCTTTGAAGGTTTCTATTGCCAGCCCTTCATCTCAAGCAACTGTAAGTTTATATTATTTGTTGCAGGTGTAAAGAGATTGGTAGCTACAACTATTGCAATTTTCCGTTGTATGGATGTAGCTCAAAATATGTTTTAATAATAGACATTGTGATTCTAGTAAAATTGAGGCAGGGGAAGTTTTGTTCTTATTGCCAGGCCTGCATCTCAAGCAACTGTAAATTTTAGATTTTTGTGGCAGGTGTAGAGAGATTGGTAGCTTTCAAAAATTAAAAAACTAGTACTAGGAACTGCTTCTTATGATTTCTTGCTGCACAGCTATTGCATTTTGCTTCTGTATGGATGTAGCACGAAATATGTCTAAATAATAATATTCAAGTAAAAATGAGGTAAGGGAAATTGTGTTTTCCTGTTCTTGCTTTACCAAAAAATTATCAACATTCCCTTCGAACTTATGTTACCAGAAACTCCACCTTTTGCTAACGTGTAGCTTCTATGCTTTCCGGAACTGGGATCTCTTGGAATGCTTTCTTCATTGCCTATCATTTTCTACTAATTTTTGGAAGAATTTCAACTTTCTTATCCTAGGAACACACATTATTTGGAAGCATCAAGTTAGCTACCTTTGACTTATACTGCCTGTTGGCTGTTTGTGACGAAAAATGCTAAAATTAAAGAAAACTTGAAGTTGAGTCCAATTTTTTTGTAACTGTTCTACATTGCCAAAATGCAATACACATCATGATTTCCAACTTTGTGCTCATATGTCTAAGTAAAAAATTCTGTATGCATGTCTTATTTATATTTGAGTATGCATGCAAACACATGCAAATGCTTGTATGAATATTACTTTTGTTGTATTTAAAGATTTTGAAGAAGCCAGGAAGTGTTCATGTTTGCGGAAGCTTTTGCATTTCTCTGTTCAGAAAACTTCACTATTGATTATATGCATGTACTATTCAGCTTGTTTTTTTCACCTCTTAGCTGCGTATATGCTGAAATTGAAATGACGCTTAAGCCCCTGAAAATTTTCTAAAAAATTAATCTTTTGATTTATGTAATGGTAGTAATATTATTAATCCTTTCTTGAGTTATTAGTGGGATTCTTTTGTTTGGATTTGATGGCTAAATGTGATCATTCTGTTGCAGAATTTGCCAAGTCCAGTTTCTCAACAAGGAAATAGTACTCATGAACAAGCTGATGATACAACTTCTCAAGAAGGTAATTCTGACACAAGACCTCTAACACCACCATCCTCAACAATTGCTAATGCAGGAGGATCAATTTCATCAGCAGCTTCTTCTGGAGCTGCATCAGGGCCAAGTGTTGGATTCAATTCAGGGTTGGGTGGAGGAAGCCCTGTAATTGCTCGTGGTTTGGGTGGTGTAAGTGCTTCTGCATTACTTGCAGGTTCAGGTTCAAATAGAGGTGTTGTAGAAACATCAACTACTGTTATTCCATCATCCCCAATTGGTCTAGTTAATTCAGGAAAAGAAGATGATGGCAGTACCTTCCCTGTTCGTAGAGTGACATCAGAGTTAGGATTAACAAGGGGTGTAGGCCGGGCCCCTGTTGTGAGTGGAGCAGTAACTAGCCCAGCAACAACTTTAGTGCCGCTAAATTTAAGTGGAGCTGCTCATTCAGGAAGTGGACTTGGTCCTGACATAGCAAAGAGAACTAGTCTTGCAGGGGATGATAGGGTTGGAAGTAGTGGCCTTGCACAACAGCTTGTGCCCCCCTTGACAGGACAGGGTAGAGTTTATCTGCAACAGGGAGCCAAGCTTCCTGATGGCACTGTGGCAAACGATTCAAACAGTGTATCAGAGGGTAGCCTAATAAGTACAAGGATATTTAATCCATCCAGTGTAACTGGTGGCCAGTGGAGACCCCCCAGTGCAAGCTCATTTCAAAATCAGACCGAAATGGTAAGTTATTGTGTTATCTGCAAATGCCAAATGCTTGCGATTGTGCTCATCTATCTTCTATTTTATGCTTCGAAGACAATTTTTTCTCTTTAAGGCATTGGAAACTCAAGGCCAAAATGCTATATTTTGAAATTTTGCATGTAATGAAGGCAAATTGTGTATACTGTATGTAACAGCATATTTTTTACTATTTAACGACATCCTTGTGTGCTTGATGTCTGTGTTCAATGAAGTAAGAAGATTTCATTTCCTTTCATGAATGGGCATTCCACATGGATAGTAATTGACACTGACAAAATTATTTGTGCTGCTTAATTCTGTTGGTATTGTTTATTGGGAAAGTTTTATACCTGTTTGAAATTATCATCACCATTATGATGTTTGTCCAGTGTTGACATGGACATGATTAGGGGTTAAAATCCCCCCTGTTTTAGTCTAAAATTAGAAATCTGAACATGTATATAGCATTTGGAAATATTTATTAACATAAAATAATCTAATCGAAGAAAAAAAATCTAACCTAAACTGCTGACATTGAAGAAAAGGAAAAGGAAAAGGAAAATTTTTTACTCTCCTCTTGTCCTTATCTGGAGACATGATGATTGGCGATGGAAATTCCAATCCAAAGGAATACAACTTCTTTGCATTGACAAACTGCCTATAGTAAAAGTGATTGAGATCCAGATTTATTGCAGACCGTGCAAGACGTGGAATGATTAATCTAACTTTACTTTTTGCGCAGCCTATGTTCAAATAGAAACTTAAGTTAAAGAAATCAAAACTATTCATGCAAACCATAGATTCAAAAATTGCCAGAAATTGCAAGTTAACTGTCGAATAATGAATCTTCTAAAAAATTGCAAGCAGAGTTTTTGCGATTTATCGGCTATTTAGCTGAGTAATAACTACGATTACTCGGCAAAAATCGCTGACTATATCCCCAAAGTCTGCCAGGTAGAGGATAAAAGCACAGAATGATAAAAATTCAATTTTATGCTTATTTCTGCATTTTTTCTCTGTAATTCTCAAACACAGTGCACAGACAGTGGAACTAGGGTTTTCTAACGATTTTTGAATTTATGTATAGAGTGATTTATGTACGGATACAGTGATTAACAAGGCCCTAGGGTATACACAGTCGCATGTTCTATAGTTGCCTACTGCCTTTTGATACGCACTAGGTGCTAGAGATGAAATATAATATGTATATTTGATATTTCATATGACTCTGAGGATTGTGGCTTGTAACTTTGTACTTTGTACTCTCTTTTGGTTTAAAATTAATAGAAAATTTCAAAATATACTGATGCATTCTCTACATTCATTTCTCATGTCATTTAACAATGTTTTACATTTGATTGAAGTCTATTATATAAATTTATATGTTTTTTAAAATAACGATAAACTTGCCACGAAACACCCAAGTCCTGAGTGCGAAGCAAAATTTTGG
The DNA here is from genome assembly GCA_019776745.2 of Taxus chinensis. Classification (NCBI taxonomy): domain Eukaryota; kingdom Viridiplantae; phylum Streptophyta; class Pinopsida; order Cupressales; family Taxaceae; genus Taxus; species Taxus chinensis. Next base: position 971,415,036 of record CM034146.1, on the reverse strand, counting down.
GCTGCTAAGTAATTGCTGAGTAAGAGTTGTTAAACCATGATGCAAATAACAATGTACTGAGTGCATACATGTACGAATTAATAGAATGGAAAACGTGACAGGGCATCAATATAGTCAAAACTCAAATTGATTTCACATCACATACTATGCAGCCATTGCAGAGAGTAAACTTTCTTGTATTAAAATCTGTATCTCATCAGTGTATCCTTACAAGAATCTTTGATTAGTTTTTTTTTTCTCAAAAAATAGGACACCTATTACAATGTTACATTTTTCTTTTATAGCCAAGAGAGTCTTCACTGCCTCTCTCTAAAGAGGAAGAGGAAGTGATTCAGTTGCAAGAGACTGTTCAGTTTCCACGAAAAAGAGAAACTGCTCTGTTTGAGCTCATAAATGCTTCATAGAGAAGTTTGCATGGTCATTGTGAGTGGTTGAGATAGCTATGCTGGTGAAAGAAGTAGTCGTATTCCCCAGTGACTCGCATATACACCTACACACAACTCGATGTATCATTGTCTGTTAGGCCAAGAACACAACAAACCAACCTGCATCTCCCTTTGCATAAACTTGAAGAAAATTAGGTATGGAAGCGAGTAGAGTCGAGAGCTCTCTTGGTCAATACTTGCATCTTCTTCATGTGAGTCAACCCAAGATCCTTATCTGGTCCTCCCATCCTGGAAATGTACATAATCAAAGACCGTGACTCTTTCTTTGGGCCAAAGGATTGAGGAGGATGCTTATCCATTCATCCTTGTGGAGCTTTCTTTCCATTTCTGGTATGTTTGGTAATCTGTTGCTCTTGAGTCTTGACAGTGGGCAAAAAGGTTTATCTGCTCTTGATAGTGGGCTGAGCGTTTCTTGTTGGACCGATTTTGAATGACTCTTGAAAACGTGAACTTAATTCTCCACCATGGAAGACGTGCTATCTCATGGAAATGACACTTCTGAATCCCGAGTCTTGCAAAAAGGTGATTCGTACTTACTAAATCTCGATGGACTCGCAGCTTACCTGATTCCATAAATAGATTAGACAAGTAAATCCTGAGATTGAAAATACAGCTTGACCATCTAAAGGAAATGGTGATTAGTTATTGATTCCCACAAAACCAGCCTGATGCGTTGCTAACTGAAATATCTGTTGTATCTTATTTTATTTGCCACCTTTGCTTTATTTCTGTTGCAGATATTATAGATTTTGTGGTGGTATTATCTTTGTGGTGCCCCATGGGCCTGCAAAGGTTTTAGTCCTGCAGAGCCATCTGTAGTTTTCCAACAGTCTTGCAAATATGCGATGTTGGCAAGCTTGCGATGCCCCCTCTGCCACAGCCCTTACTGTTCTGCATCGTTCTTGTTTCCTGTTATGTGGTACTTGGGATACTTGAAATCTGCAATTTTTAAAGAAAGAAGAAACCAAATCCATTTCAAAAAATAAAAATGAACTCAAGAATAGAGGGGAATGGAAAGGGATAAATGATTAACATAACTTCAAAACTAAACCCCCGTTAAGGCCCAAAATCAGAAGATGACTGAGAAATGGGAATTGAAAGAGGAATTGTTGTCACCTAGAAGTTGCACCCTGATAGAGAATGGTGTGTGTACTCTCTCTCTTGTTGAAAAATTGGAACACCTCAAGGTTGTGGGTAACCAATGTCTGAGGCGAACCTCCATAGAGGGCTTGTTCCTTTGTGAATTATCTAAAAAAACGAAAACTTTGACAAGGAAAAGGGAGAAGGAATGCGGAAATGGGAAATAAGGGTGATACACCAATAATTTAACACATGCATGTACTTCTACACACATGGAAATCAAAGATCCACACACCTGCACAACTCTAAGCTATTTTGCATAATAAATTCAAGGGTTTAGGAGAAATGGACAACGGTAGAGGGAGTGAATTCCACACTAAGGCAATACAATATCCTATCAAACACAATGAATAATTAGAAAACAACAATACTAGAGGGCAAAAATGGAGTTTTTTAATTCAAAGATTCAAGTACAAGGCTAGAATTACCAGAGCAAATCAGCCCAAGTGTGTCTGATATATTTTTTACAATAGAAACCAACCTACATAGGTTGTTGTGTTCCAAGAATAACTTGTTTGCATGCTATTTGATTTATTCTTTCACCTCCTTATGGAACATGGCAACATGCATGCTTTTATTAATTAAATGTAATATCCTCTTCCCAATCGAAGACCCTTAGCCTATTCTGTCTCCCCGACGGCTAAGGAATGAACACAAGGGGGACTTAAGTTCTATTAGTTTATTATAAAGTGCTTAAAAAATAAAGTAATCATTATAAAAGGCACTTATAATAATTTAATGAACTTAATAATAAAATAAAATATAGAAAAGGCAAATACATGATAAAGCACTTAGTATAAATTGTATTTATTTAGGAGAAGTGCGACTTGCCTTGGGGCCAATAAAAAATGGTTAGAAAATGTAAAAGCTCATGAGACAAATGTATTTCCCCTAGAAAAATGCGATTTGCATTAGGAGGGAAAAAGTTGTTGGGAAAAATATTTAATATGGGAAAATATTAAATGAAAGCAAGGGAAAATATTAAATAAAGTAAGTGGAAAACATTAAATGAGGCAAGTGAGCTGATTGGATGATGAGAGAGGTTAGTTTGGCCATTTTCTTTATATAAGCAAGTCGACTTACTTAGGAGAGGATCACTTGTTTATCTTCTAAATTCAGATTTGTATGTGGAGCATTTCAGCTTTGCATATCCAATCTTCTAAGGACAAAAACCCTTAGAGATTCACTCTAGAGAACGAAAACCCTCTAAGAGCCCTAGTTGAAGGATGAAAAACCTTTCCTCTAGTTCGTGAGGATTCTCTACACAAGGGTTTCCATTGGGCATCATCAGATTTTCAGTGTTTTTTTTTAGTTATTTCAACAAAGAATAAAACAGTTTGTAAAAGGGTTTGTGGAACAATATTGCAACAGTTAATCTCATATTTGCCCTAGGTGGAGTGGCCCCACTTTCTTGTAGATTTGGGTGCTTTGGACGGTACTTAAAAATCGGATTTGTATTACCATATCTTGAGGGTGAATGTTGGGAATCAAAATAGTTTGTTTTCTTAATTTTTGGAAGGAGTAAAATATCAATTTTCAGATTTGTTCATGACAGCCTGTTTGTAGATTTAAATTAAATTATTTCAGTCCTCATTTAATCAGAAATCTGCATTTTTTGATGTGAATTGGGCCTTAAGTTGATGTGAATCAGAAATCAGTACTTTAGTTTGGAATAAGAAACATTAAGTTAAGGGGCTGATTTAGTTGTGTTTTATACTTAACCCAAGTCACAATTTCCTTTATAAATTCAGATTTGCAAAAGTAAATTTAATCTTTGCATTATAAGTTGTGATCTGAGGATTGGGATTGCCTAAAATCCGTTTAGGGGTAAAAATATGTCCATCTTCTCTTATCCCTCCTATCTTCTCCCTTTGGCGCCACAGTCCAAACTATATTGCTGCATGCTTCTTTAATTTATTTCTTTCCTTTCTTTGGCGCCATGTCTAAAACAGTCATGCTAAATTTAATAAATTCCATTCATGCACTCATCCCCTTTTGATGCCAAGGATTAATTTAGAAGAACAGTTGCTAAACTTATCCAAAAGAGCTTCTCGTTTTAGCCAAATTCTATTTGGAGCAGCACTTGCTAAATTTAATAAAAGCTATCTTTATCCATCCTTGGAGCATGGGAAGATGCTAAAAATAGAATAAGAGCTTGTTTTTTAAAATCATCCATTCATGCACTCCTAAAAATAGGACTGAAACATCTATTTTTATCTATGTTCAACCAAGTTTCCGGGACGGATTTTTTTTTAGGCCTTTTTTTAGGGGATGATTATATTAAAAAATAAGGGAAAATTTAAAAAATATAGGAAATTTTCAAATATTCATATGGTAACATTGCTAAAGCAAACCTCAATACATAAAATTAGAGTTGAATCGAGATTTCATATAAGATTTTATCATTTAAACTTAAAAATATAGGAAATTTCAAATATTCATATGATAAGTATAACACATTGATAAACTTAAACTTAAAGCATTCCTCACTGTCTTCTTGGATGAAAACTCCCCATTTGTGTAGGAAAAAATTGGTTTGTAACAAGAATATGATATACCAAGATCAAAGACCAAAATGTCTGGCATTTTGTGGCGTATTTCTATGGAAAGAAAAGCGTTACAATATATTTTCTTGTAGACATCCATAAAGTAAATGTTGATAGAACTAATTGAATTGTGTGGTAGCATATAAATTTATTAAGGATGGATGATAAACAACATGCAGGCTTCAAAATTCAAAATTGAAATCACACGATAAGAATCCTAACAATGTCATGTAATCTAAAGAGAATACAAGTATAAAGCTCCATACTTTATAATAGAACTATTTTATTCATTTCTCTCACAACTTATAGATTATACCAATGGATGATAACTAAGACTAACCACACATGACTTCTTAAAGGTCTGCTGTTGACCATTTGAACGAAGCCAACATGCAACTTTGATTGAAGATATCCAAAACAAAGGAGTGACATTTAATAACATATAACGTATTTCTCTCAATTATAATAGCGGAATATACCAACACATTTCATCATCAATCTCCTCAATTATCTAATCAATGCAGACCATTGATTTAAATATAAACATTGTTTTGGTAACCAACTATTTTCCGTTATTGTTAATCTCTTGTTGGCTTTTAGTAGTGCTTATCGACTCTGTTGTTATGATTAGTTGTAGTTGACAGTTGTGTTTTAACCAAAAACCATTGGATCTTTGATTCTTTTGTCATATAAACAGAATGATTCATTTAAGGGGAAGGGCATTGATGTGTCAGTTCCTCCCTGTACCAAGTGATTGTATTGAAGTTTGAACACTACCTTATGCAATAAATTTGTTATTCAAAAATGAGCTTCTTTTTTGGTTTGATGTTTGTTTTAGGTTTAGGGCACTTAGAAATGAAAGTGGGGGTCCTTATGGGCCCCAACATTACTTTACTTTTAATTAAAAGTGTGTTTTTTTAACAAAAATGCATTTTTTTAAGGCTGTTTGCTAAGGGGACGATAGGGGACGGCTGGATGTCCTTGTTACGTTTAGGGGACTTCTAGCCGTCCCCTAAACGTACCGGGGGACGTCCAACAGTCCCCTGCCATCCCCTGTTTTTTTTACGTCCCCCGGGACGTTTCCTAAAATTTGCAAAGTTTGGGGACGGGAAGGGGATGTTTTCCTACCCGTCCCGAAGGTTTCGAAACGTTCCCGGTACGGGGACGAGCTAAAAAACATAGGGGACGCGTCCCCGTGGAACATAGATTTTTATCTCTTCCATGCACCTTTTCCCCTGTCTCCCTTTTGCGCACGAGCCTCTTTTTTTAGCCATTTGTTATTTTTCACCAATCTTCCATTTTTAGCCAATTGGCATGGAAAATATGGTAACATTTTGGTGACATCACGAGATTGTTTGCTTGCTAAACAAGAGATTACTAGCCTTCTGCATCCATTAGGCTATGTAGTCACATATCTTTGTCATCAACTTGTATCCTCTGAAACAAAACCACTGAAATACCCTTTTCATCAAAAGGAAAACATGTGCATGTAAGCACTTCTTTGAAAAGACAACTAACTAGAAAATTGGAAAAACATTGTGCATGCAAACACTTATTGAAAGTAAACTACGCTAAACTACTCCTAATTTAAACAAAGAGAAAAAAAACTAAACAAAACCACTTATTGGTAGGGTGAAATAACTTCCTTTTCTCAGAAAGTGTGGATATGAAATCAATTTTTTAACTAGACCACATGGTAAAAGTGTAGACATGGTTTGCACCATTGATTTGCTCAAAATAATAGTCCAGAAAAGAATAAACAACTCTATAGGATCCACACTCTGTCTTTGTAGATGGTAGGTCTTATTTTTGGCAACTTGAAGCCATTTCTTATGCTTTGAAATGAGCACACCTGATTGCAACTTCTTCTGTGGCTCTAAACTAGCCAAATACCTGATTGGACATGGTATTCTCGTAGTTGATAAACTGAATTTTCTGATTTGCCCCTCTTCTTGTGTGTGTAATCCTTTTTTGATCATATTGGATGTCTAGAGACTGATCTGAAACCCTTTTCTACTTCATCCTTTGCAAAAAACCTCATATTTGGCGCTTTTTCAAGCTCAAAAGAAGACATAATAACAAGAGAGTCTTTATTGAAGAAGATAGATGATGGAGGTGGAATACTTACAATTTCAGTTAGCTCTTCCTCATCATCAGAATCTTCTAATTCTGGTGAAACCTCATCCTCTTTGTTGTTCATGCTCGAGGAAAAACTCCTTTTGAATTTGAATTTCTTTGTTGATTTCCTCTTTCGAGTGACTGTTCGCAAGCTGATATGAAGATGATATAGGCTCAAGAATTGTTGATCCGATCCGTAGAAACATTCATATGCTCCTTCAAAACATTATCTTTACGTTGTAACTCAAGTGATTTGAGAAAACTGTCTAACCTTTGCTTGCTGGTCATATTCCTCCTGTTGCTCTTTAACTTCAACCACTTTTGTGCACTCCTCTATTGGAGGCTTAACCAACCGTGGGAATTTGTTTGTCCTCAAACTGTAAGCTCCATTTTGTTATATTTTGCGTGAGAACTTCACTTGGCTCTTTAGTTGGCTGCTCTTTCAAACTAATTTGCTCATTAATTTTTCTCCAGAATGGATTTGGGAATATAAGGAGAGGGGGTGGGTTGGGTTACTAACTGATTTTGCAATGGTTGAGATGATTGGAGAGGTGTAAGATCTTGCGGAGGAGAAACTTTAAGAAAGCTAGCAATTTGGGACTTGGGCTCCGGTTGAAGTGGTTGGAAAGTAGACGCAGGAGGGCTGCATGATGATAGTGAGGAATTACTCCATTGATAGGGTTTCTCAACACTATATTGGTAAGCTTCTATCTCGTCATTCCACTCTAATATTTGTGGTATCAATTCAGACACAAAGTCTATCTTCTCTTGAGGGTATATACCAGTTTGGCATAGGACCGACCCATGTGTAGGGTACCTTGAATCCAAGCTTGGCTGCCCTTGATGGAACTTGTTGCCCTCATTTGTACCAGTTTTACCACCAAGTGTTGTACGTGCATATGAAAATCATCATTAGGCATAGAATTGTTTCCATAATCTGCATATTCCCGCTCCTGAAAAACACCATGATTGTTAGGATAACCATATGGATTAGTGAGGTTTGGATCATGGGCATATTCATTATGATAGGGCTTATAGTATTGATCTGGAGGAGGATTTTGGGGGAAAAGGAGATGAAGGGGGAATAATAATGCTTTTGGGGACTGAGAATTCCAAGGAGGAATTGAAGTCATGATTACACAACCTCATAAAAAGATGGAAAGATGGAGGAAATGGTCTGCTTATTGAGAAAAAAAGATCTTTGGGCAAAACAACATTAACTTCTTTAGCAAATTTTGATCTGTCACACTGGGCATGCCAGAAATTGTTGTCACCCAGAAGTTGCACTTTGATAGAGAATGGGTGTGTATACTTTCTCTCTTGTTGAAAAAATTGGAACACCTCAAGGCTGTGGGTAACCTATGTCTGAGGTGAACCTCCAAAGTGGGTTGGTTCCTTTGTGAATTACCTAAAAAAACGAGAACTTTGACAAGGAAAAGTGAGAAAGAATGCGGAAATGGGAAATAAGGGTGATACACCAATAATTTAACACATGATGTACTTCTACACACATGGAAATCAAAGATTCACACACCTGCACAACTCTAAGCTATTTTGCATAATAAATTCAAGGGTTTAGGAGAAAAGGACTGTGGTAGAGGGAGTGACTTCCATATTAAGCCAATACAATATCCTATCAAACACAATGAATAATCAGAAAACAACAATACGAGAGGGCAAAAAATGGAGTTCTTAAATTCAAAGGTGCAAGTACAAGGCTAGAATTACCAAAGCAAATCAACCCAAGTGTGTCTGATATATTTTTTACAATAGAAACCAGCCTACATAGGCTGCTGCGTTCCAAGAATAGCTTGTCTGCATGCTATTTTATTTATTCTTCACCTCCTTTTGGCGCATGGCAACATGCATGATTTTATTAATTAAAATCCTCCTATCTTCTCCCTTTGGCGCCACAGTCCAAACTATACTGCTGCATGCTTCTTTAATTTCTTTCTTTCTCTTCTTTGGCGGCATGTCTAAAACAGTAATGCTAAATTTAATAAATTCCATTCACGCACTCATCCCCGTTTGGCGCCAAGGATTAATTTAGAACAATAGTTGCTAAACTTATCCAAAAGCACTTCTCTTTTTATCCAAATTCTATTTGGAGCAGCACTTGCTAAATTTAATAAAAGCTATCTTTATCCATTCATGCACTCCTAAAAATAGGACTGGAACTTCTATTTTTACCTCTTCCATGCACCTTTTCCCTTGTCTCCCTTTGGCGCATGAGCCTTCATTTTTAGCCGTTTGCTATTTTTAGCCAATCTTCTATTTTTAGCCAATTGGCATGGAAATATGGTAACAGGAACACCGAAGAGCGTTTAGATGTTTTTTTACAGGTATTGAAACAGAGGTTACACACAGAGCTAATTCTTTAAAGGAATTTACCAATTTAACATGATTTGAACCATTTAAGGCGAGGTGGCCCTAAATTTGCAAAATTTGGGTGTGTTGGCAACAACATAGATGTTGATGCAATTGTCATCTGCAACATAATAAGTGTAAATTCATAATTTAGCACTTTATTACCTTGTACTGAATGTAATCACACATTTTTCAGTATGCAACAATATTATTCTTCCTCTATCTACATGCATTGTGCACAAGCTGTGACTGATGATTTTTCTTTTCTGCTGTTAGATTCAGTTGCTGTTAGTTTATTCGGAGATTGTCCTGTCTGTTTGAAGTTCTCAACTGTCTGTACATAATGTACATATCATCTCTAAGGTCTTAAAGTCAACGGTTAATAAAATAGATGTTTGGTACTTTAATCATCAGCCGTCAAGTTAATTTCTATGTTACTAGCAATGAGAAAATGGCTACAGGTTTTGGAAAGATTAATTTTCATATTTTTGGGAAGATGTTATTGTTTTATACGAGAATGTCTACTGTTTATGGCTACAGGTTTTGGAAAGATTAATTTTCATATTTTTGGGAAGATGTTATTGTTTTATACGAGAATGTCTACTGTTTATGGAAACGAATGGAAACTTCTCTTTGGATGACCTTGTTCTGTCAGTTGTGCTGTAAGCAGGCTTTCGTGGAATAGAGTTGTGCATTATTGGTCCAATGGCTTCAACCTTTGGCAGTGTTGATCTTGTTGAGACACACATACACGATTCATATTAACATTATGGAAGGCAAAGCTTATGCATCATGCCACATGAACAGAAAACATCCGAATGAATTTATATGAGAATGTCTATAGTTTATGAAAATGAACAGAAACTTCTCATTGGATGACCTTGTTCTATAATTTTGTAGTGTTTCAAGCATGTTTAGTGGAATGGAGTTGTGAATTATTAGTCCAATGGTTTCAACCTCCGGCAATGTTAATATTGTTGAGTGACACGTACATGATGCATACCAACATTATGGAAGGATAAGTGTATGCATCATGCCACATAAACAGAACATCCGAATGAATATATAAAGCATATGTTTTATTTGGTTCTGAAAGTGCAAGTTGACAAGTGATCACCAAGTGGGGGTTGATACCTTCTTGAGATGACCCTTTTACATGGTGTCTTTCTTAAGTATCTCTATATCACGTTGATAATGGGAATTAAGATTATTGGCGGACTCATGATGAATGCAAAAATCACAACAGTTGGGAGCAACTGCTTACCAATTTAACTTAACACTACTGAAATTACTATCTACTACATATTTGTCTGTAAATGGTTCAAATGTTTACCTTGTTAGTATCGCAGCTTTGGGTGGCCATTCACTCTAGGAGAATATAACTTTGTCTTTCACTTTCACTTAATTCACATAATTTGTGGATGGATTTAATATCATTTACATGACTTCACCAATCGGCATTTAACATATTCATGCCAAATAGTCGAAGTACTATGTTTATACAAAAAGAGACTCATCACTTATTTGGGGCGAAGGTTTTGTAGATTTATGTTTCATTCCTTCCCAGCCCAATGGAGATATGCCTCCAAGCATGGTTTGTAACTAAAACTTGAGAATAACTAAAGGACCAAGAGTTGACGTGACACTTGAGAAAAACTCAACAGTTACCTGGGATAGAGTTGAGTAACAAAGAACAATTATGAAGTTTTGTAATTGGTTTGAAATTTGATAATAAAAAGACAATTGATTCTGCTCATTTTTCTTGGGAGTAGAGCCAATTGTAGGAGAGCTCTGCCACTTGGGAAGAGCTTGTGAGGGCACAATAACTATTGTGGCCTCACTAATTTTAAAGTGGTGCAAATTACTGGGACTAGGTCACTCAAGTAATGCATGGTACAGGGAATTCAACCAGATATGCATGCCAATGTAATTGTCAAATTCTTCATTTCCTCAAATGATAGAGGTCTTACAGTCTTACTTACTAGAACAGCTTGAGTGTTTCACAGATGGGGGTTTGTTTGGGAGTCCTTCCTGATACTTTGCAGTACTTTTTTCTTTCTATCCATTGATGTCTTTCTTCTGCTCCATACGAGAGCTTTGATTTCCATAGGCATCCTTCTCTTTACTCGGTTGCTGGGTTCTTTTGGGGAACGATCTTCCTTTCACATGAGTATTTGTATTATATGGATTTGTCTGCACTGACCTGGCTAGCGGCTACCCTTTTTGCGTTTATCCCCTTCTTAGGATCTTTTGCTGTTTTAGTTTCTAGTTGTAGATAAATAATTTTGGTTTTTTAGCTCTTTTTAGCACTGCAACTGTCTTATATCTTTCGGTACTTCCGAGTCTCTTTGACCTACTTTGGTCATTTGACCTACATTCTTGGTATTTACTTTCTGTTTTATTTGTAAGTCTTTTTCTTTCTTTATTTTTGCAGTCTATTTAACCACATTTATCTTCAAGTGGTAATTCATATTAAAATAGAATTAAAAATTTAAGTCTTTGCCTACCAGAAAGGATACTGGATTAGAGAGGATTTGAGCAAGTGGGATCCTAGGTGATTTAACATGAAATTCAACCTTGTAACTATGAAGTCATTATTGGAGAGATGTTGCATTACATAATGAAAATGATTTATACACAGTGTCCTTACATGGCATACTGATTTCATTTTTCCCTTTTTTTCTGTTGCCTTTTTAATTTTTCTATGATGTTGCAATTTAATCCTTCATTAACAACTTTATTGGGAACATGTACATCTTTATAGCAGGGCATGTATATCCTCTTGGCTTTTAACAATTTTATTTTTATTGACTTGTCTATGATTTGGTGTAAAACTAATTTTGGTGGAGGTCTACTTTGTAGCTAGAGCCGACAACTTTCTGGATGTGTAGGATTTGTGTATGTAGACTGCATTGAAATAAAATCAAATTTTATGTCAAGTATTTGGGTTTTCTAAGTCTTAAGTGAATGGCAAATCTTCTTCTGAGTTTGACAATTTGCTTTGCATATTTTCAGGGGCAGTTTCGTGGAAGGGTTGAGATAGCACCAGATCAAAGGGAGAATTATCTCCAGCGCCTTCAGCAGGTCCAGCAGGTCCAGCAGCAAGGACATAATACTGCTCTCTTGGGAGCTCAGTTATCTCATTTATCAGTAGCCAACCAGAAGCAGTTTTCATCTCAGCAACAACCTACATTGTTGCAGCAGGTAAATGCCTTTTCCTAAGGAAATATCCTGTAAATTATTATGTGAAATGAAGACCTTTCTACTTAATTTAGATTATGGGCCACATGCAATTATTTGCTAGCGAATATGAATTGTCCTAGTCATTTTGTTGTGGTCTAGTTTTTCGAATTGTTTAGTAGCCTTACTAGTTGACAATTTTTTATTATTATTGTGATCTCAAAAGAGGTTGACCTGTTTCAGTTATATCAAATACTAAGTGCTAGTTTACAGGACTCGATGGATTCAATGGCCTATTCATGGATTAAAGAATCAGGACTAATCATGATTTTCGTGTAACTTGTGAGCCGAGTAATTAGGTTGGACTCGTGAGGAGCAGCTATTTGTGAGCCCGAGCTAAATATTTGGCTGCTGTGAAAAAATAACAGCTGTGGACAGTAAAACACTATTTTCACTTTTGCATTTGCTTGTTTCTGCTGTTTTGGCTCTGCGAAAACAAATGTTATCATTTATGTGATTTTATGAGTACAAGGAGCTGGAGATGATATTATGGTGTATTGACGAGCATTGCACTCTTATTTGATAAAAAACTGAGCATTGTACTCTTATTTGATAAAAAACTGAGCATTATACTCTTATTTGGTCAAAAGATAATAGCAAAAAAACACGTTCTCTACATTCATTTCTCATGCTTTTTAACAGTGTTTTACATGCTATTCTAGTATATTTTATATTCTTTTGACCTGTGAAAAATTTATGGAGTAATTTCCGAGTTGCATGTCCTAGTCAAAAGTTTGAGCTGAGTACAGGTTTTTGAACTATGGTCTATATAAGTGACTCAAAAGGGCCCTTTGTGATGACTTCTTCCAGTCTTTCACCATTAACAAGCTGCAGATCATCTCCTCGCAGTACCAGCCAACATTGATGCAACATTGTGAACTACAGCTCTGAATCAAGTTCAATGTCAAGTTCGGTGGAAACATTGTAGTCCTCAATCTCCACGCATCTGCAAGTTCGTAACAACTTCTAGAAACATTTGTTTTCTGACACAATACCTAATGGTTGGGAACCCCATTTTTTCTACCAAATTTTACAACTTCGGTGTGTGTATGGACAATTCACATCTGCCCCACAATTTGACCTCCTCATTGTACTCCATATTTAAAAATGAAGCTTCAGTCCTATTTCCTGTCTGCACGCATTTTCATTTACTGTATCTGTGCCTTCATCCTATTTAGACCCTTGATACCAATATTAAAAATTGCTACGATTATCCTATTTAGACCCTTGATCTTAAAAATTGCTATGATTATTTAAATATGTTGTCAAGATTTTATTGGGTCATAGTGAAATGTATGATGCCTTTGCCTTTAGGTAGGTATTTGTTATTCTGATTATGAAAGAATTGAAAATTTCCAAATATATATTAGTGTGCGTATATACCAGTTTTACCGGGATATACATATTCGAGGACCTGATACACATCTTGGAGACAGGTACCGAGATGTCTCCTGATACTAGGGGACTTTGTTTGGAGTCTCCTTGCATCTTCTGTGCAGTTTCCTGACTTGAGCTGCAGTCTCCTGGTAAAAAAGGGAAAAGAAATGAAAAAAATGACTAAAGTGGCCCCAACCCTATTATCAACCTTTTGATTGACTAACCTCCATGCCGTAGTCTCATATATGTGCTTTAAAGTTTTAATTCCCAAGTATTCATGTGTTTCTGAAGTTGTTTATGCACAGGATACTTATATTTTTTCCGTATCGTGTGTACATACATACATACATACATACATACACACATGCATACATGCATTTTAAATGTTTGCTTTTTAATTTCTGGCATCTCCCAGTACCTGTATCCCAGTTTTTTGAAAAATGGCATATTGGTACCTGTCCCAATCTCCCGTACCAGTACCCTACTCTGTATCCCGGCAACACTGGTAAATACAAGTTTGATTCTTTAATTCAGAAATCTGCTCAATTTCGTTTCCAGTCATGTTTTCATTGCCATTCCTTTTTTTCTTTATGATGGCATTGCTTCGAATATGATAAACCTTATAAAGTTTAATCCACTCTGCATTCTGCTTAGAACTTTTTTCTTGTTTGTTTCTTGGTCTTATGATCCCAGCATGTTTTTGGGTGGGGGTGTATTTGGCAAGAGAAAACAATAGTCAAGGCTGAATCATATCATATGACTACTTTTCTACATAAATCCTTGAGAACTGGCATGTGGTACAACTGCTAGAACAGCAGGCCCTGCTCTCCAGGTCTCATACCTTAAAGTGGTGTAGTTGCAAAGAGAAAACCATATACAAGGCAGAATCATATTATATGACTAGTTTTGTACAGAAATCCTTGAGAACTGGCGTGTGAAGAAATGACAAAGTGGGATTGTTACAAGACGATAAATGGTTTATTTTCTGTTGTTTCATACATTAGGCATTGCTGTCAAGCCTTGGCGACAACTGCTGTGGCTGACACCAGTGTGTTATGTACCGGTGTCACCTGGCTCTAACCAGGACTCCATTGCTTCTAATACCTGACCATAGTAATCTTGCTGCCACCTGGATCATCTTGACTTTCTGAGAGTCCAATAATAGATATAATTTTTGAACGAGAAACATTTATAGGCACGCACGATTTTGCAAGGCCAACATTGATGTTGAAGGTTCATTCCACCCTCTGGAAAATACTTGGAACATGTTAAGGGTCAGTAGCTCAGTGGTGGAGGACCCGGAGGTGCACTTGGTAGGTCCCAGCTTCGAGTCCTAGGTAGTCCAGGTTTTTTAACATGTTATGGAGATAGGGTAGGTGAGCACAAGCTGTGTGGGGCTAATGTGGGGTTTTCGAGGTTCAATCTAAACTCTGGTAAGTCGGTGGCAAAGCACCCAGAGGTGCATCTGGGAGTTCTTGAGTCTGAGTCCTGGCTGGTTAATGTTTTTGAACGATTGATTGACTTGCTAGAGTCTGATAGAGCTCATTGTGAGACCATGATTTGGTCAACCTAAAACTTAGTAGTAGGGAAATTCACAAAAATTATGACGAGGACAGACCAGTTTCTATGCATACAAAGCATAGGGTGACAGCTACGTCTTTTGAACTAGTAAAACATGTATTAGCTTTGATTGTGTGTTTTCTATTTTCAATAATTCATGCGGATTGTGGCTTATGTATCTATTGTAGATGCAATTAGCTGTAAATCTAGACGTGCCTTAAACTATTCAGTATTGTTACTTTTTTAATTGAAGTAAGATTTTGTGATAATTATGGGGCTATGTCCTTGAAACCATACACAATAGTAGTCTGAAGCAGAAAGACTATGGCCAGAAAAGAAGGCTGGACCGCATTAGAGCAAAATTTCTATCCATTGAATGCCAATTTGAAAAAAATATTGGGTATTCTTTCCTTGCTGTTGAGCATGTTAATATCTAGTTTCTCAAATGCGATCTAAAATAATGTGATCTTTTCGGGCATAATGTGCAGGCACAGTTGCAGTTATTACAGCAACAACATCAGCAGCAAGGGCCTCTTCTTCAGAATTCTCAAAGCCCTTCCCTTCAGCAACAACAAGTTGGATTGGGTCTTGGATTGCAGTCACAATCCATGTCCGCTGTGATTCCTTCATCTCAACATCAGCAGGTGCAGTCATCTGCAGCTCAGTCAGCTGCCGCACAAGTTCTTACAACGAGTATGCCAGCAAAGGAAAATGGTAGTCAACTCATTACTGTTTTCAAGATCCAAAATTTAGTTGAAGGATCTAATTTTGAAGTAAATATTTTTTGTCGTCTTGTAGAAGTGAGAAAAGAATGAATGTTTTTGTTGTTCACCTCTTATTCTGGTCTCTGAGATTTTCTGAAACTTGTCAAAACAGATGTTTCTTCTAGCAAGGTTGAAGGCCAACAGCCACTGCAGCAGCAGCCGCAGCAGAAACCGGTGGACGATTCACACGAGACGACGATGGTCAATACTGGATTTGTGAGGAGTTTTACGACTGAAGATGACTTAAAGAATTCTTATACATTTGATGTGCCTGTAAGATCATGATACTCAATATTTTTAATATGTAGGTTTGAAAGAGTCACCGTGAATGTGGTTTGGTTGTTTCTTCAAATGGGCACGAACGTGAATTTGACAGTTTTAATTTAATTTCTTAATAATGATTGCATTTGTTGCCACATTCTCAGATGAGAATGTGATTTTTCTGTGGTAATAGGGCCACTTGTATACTGTTTGGAGCCAATGTTATTCCCAGGTCAAAGCAAGAGAACACATTGTCCAAATATCTACTTGAATAAGTTTTCTTTCTTATATTCCTACATTAAGGTTATATGGTGCTAAGTTCTTCCTTTTGTATTGCTAATATTGTGCATATCTTTTGTATTTGTCAAACAAGGTTTTCAGTTCAGATGTTTACCTTGATAATATATTCCTGCTACCTTTCTACATACATTAGCCCAAGTTATGTGTATTTAATATAGTTGGTGCCTAACCAGAAGCATTTTACAGTACAGTAATGACTGCCACCGAGGTTTAATACAGAATAGCATAATGCTAAAAACACAAAACAGACTCCATATAAGCTGAAACCCTTCTTGTTAGTGTTATAGGTAAATGTTTAATAATTGAAATCGATTACCATTTATGTAAAGAAAGATTGTTGGACAAGTACGAGTTTAGGGAAGTCAGTGAAGTGCTGAACATGGATGTAAAAGGTTTTGTATTGTATAGTCATTACAGTTTGTATAAATACTGATGTGCATTCCATTGTGTATTTGGACACTCAATTTCATTGTCAAGATGCACTAATATTCTCATTGATAGGATTATTTTGTCTTCGATTTATCACTGCATCTTTTTGTGGAGCCATTGACATGGGGGCCTGTGAACATGGGTATTGTTAGAGCTGCTTGTTGAAGAAAAACATGCTTGCATCTGGAGAAATATGAGATGCTGTTGAGAAATTATCTTGATGAAGAAAATTGTGCAATTCGTAATTGAATTGTGGAGGCAGTAGTGTGATTGTAGTGTTTTAATGTTTTGAGAAACAATGCTAGAGCATTTAGCAGATGGTGAAAGGCCTCTGTCCCAATGAATGAATTGAGCAATGTATATAAAAATGCTATGTTGCCAGGATATGGGTACGAGTACCTGTTTGATACGCGGATACATCAATTTTAAAAAACCCTTGGGAACGATACATCTTGGATACGTCGGTATATATATATATATATATACACTCATTTTACTCATTTTTTAGTCCATAAAAACTGAAATAGTAATACAAAACTTGAATCAATGTTCAAAACATTCAATATACTTAAGACTTTGCATTTTCATTGATCATGTGGCTGCCATACATATGATATAGTTATACGAATATCATGTCAACACGAATACAAACAAAACTTGAAATTTGAAAAATATACTAGGATCAATGTTCAAATTTTTAAAACATACAATATACTTAAGATTTAACATTTCATTGATCATGTGGCTGCCATACATATGATATAGGAATATCAAGTCAACATGAATTATGAATACAAACAAATCTAGAATATATCATCTAGGTTTTCCTCAAAATCAAGTTCTTGTGTGCCAATTGCGCTAGCTCCACTCTCACTCCTTGCGAACTCCCTTGAATGTCATCTTCGCCATCAAATAATGAAAGTTGGGCAGGCGTGGCTGTGGAGGCATCCAAGTCTATGCTCATACACTTGCAAAAAGACAATGAATTGTTTGTGTGCTTTCAAATGAGAGGGTGAGTGCTTTTTATAACTTTTTGAGGTGATTAGGGTGTAATATTTTATTCATTTTAATATTAGGGTTCAATTTTATGCATTGACTAAGTCAAAAAATAAAATAAAAAAGGTTTTAATGCTTTAAATGACGTTTTTGACACAGGGTACGTGGCGATACGTTCCGGGTATGTCACGGGTACGTCGCACACCCTGGACGTATCCCTACATATCCAAGGCGAACCCGAACCTGTACCCTCACGTATCCATACCGAATGCGCATCAGGCAGGGTTCGGGGGGATCTGGTGCGAACCTTGGCAACATAGTAAAAATGAAACATATGATTGTTCTGTGAGGACCAATTGTCCAAAAATTCACACCACGAGTCGATAAATCATGTGAATGATGGCTCACACTTGTGGTTATAATGTGATTCAGACATGCTGCTTGATATGTAGTCGTTATTGGTGGTTGGAGTTAGTTGGCTTGGGTCCTCAAGTCATGTGATTTAGAGTTAGTAGTTGAGTGAAGCCTTGGTAGCTATCTAGGTGCTTTGGAAGACAAACTGTAATTATGGAGTAGCGTCATGTAAGAAGGTTATATGGTGCTAAGTTCTTTCTTTTGTATTGCAAATATTGTGCATATCTTTTGTATTTGTCAAACAAGGTTTTCGGTTCAGATGCTTACCTTGATAATATATTCCTGCTACCTTTCTACATACATTAGCCCGAGTTATGTGTATTTAATATAGTTGGTGCCTAACCAGAAGCATTTTACAGTATAGTAATGATTGTCACCGAGGTTTAATACAGAATAGCATAATGCTAAAAACACAAAACAGACTCCATATAAGCTGAAACCCTTCTTGTTAGTGTTATAGGTAAATGTTTAATAATTGAAATTGATTACCATTTATATAAAGAAATATTGTTGGATAAGTATGAGTTTAGGGAAGTCAATGAAGTGTTGAACATGGATGTAAAACGTTTTGTACTGTATAGTCATTACAGTTTGTATAAATATTGTTGTGCATCCCATTGTATATTTGGACACTCATTTTCATTGTCAAGATGCATTAATATTCTCATTGATAGGATTATTTTGTCTTCGATTTATCATTGCATCTTTCTGTTGAGCCGTCTTCACAGGGGCTTGTGGACATGGGTATTGTTAGAGCTACTTGTTGAAGAAAAACATGTTTGCATCTGGAGAAATATGATTGTTGGAAATATTGTCATTGATGTCACATGCTTAATCATTGATGTATTTGGTTAATGGAAATGTGTAACGGAAGTTGACGGAAATATTGATGGATGTTGACAACGGAAGTTGACGGAACTATTGACGGATGTTGACAGAAATGGTAGAAAGTAACGGAAATAACCAGCAGTATAGAAAGGCTGAAAACGAAAGTTTAACTACATGAAAAGAAAGATATCAGCATTTTAAGGCGTTCATATGCCATGTTTCATGGTGAAAAAGAAGATTTAATGATGGCTGGCAGCGATTTAAGGATGACAGCAATTTTATTAAAGAAAGGGCCAGCGCATTTAATGGAGTATATTGCATTGTTTAATGTGCATTTAATAATTTTTATGGGCTGCATTAATTACTTTTGGTTTTAAGCCGACTAATGCACTTAATTAAGTTGTGTTAATTAAATAGTGGAAAGGTTGTGTTGGTTAGAATGATGTGTCTTTTCGAAAGGATGCGAAAAGGATATATAAGGAGATAGAATCATTTGATTTTAAAAAAAACACACATATTGAATATTTTGTGTGAAGAGAGAAAAGGAAGAGCAGA
The DNA here is from genome assembly GCA_019776745.2 of Taxus chinensis. Classification (NCBI taxonomy): domain Eukaryota; kingdom Viridiplantae; phylum Streptophyta; class Pinopsida; order Cupressales; family Taxaceae; genus Taxus; species Taxus chinensis. Next base: position 971,395,695 of record CM034146.1, on the reverse strand, counting down.
ATATGAAATAAAAAGGAGTGAAGGGCAGATTTATTTTTTATGAAAAGTTGCAGCGATTTATTTATGTGAAGGGATTGAAATAAATAAAAAAGGATATTCTGAGCAGCAGTTTTGTTCTATCACTTGTTGAAGCAACAACAACATAAAAGATAGAAAAGAGTTTTTTTTTTGTGAGGAAGGTTGGTGCCTTCATATTTGAAGAGATAGGTGTCTCTTGCTGAGTTGGTGCTTAGCAAAAAGGGGTTGGTGCTCCTGTAGGTTGGTGCCTACAAAAATTGTAATTTGGGGATTGGTTTCTCCCGTAGGTTGGTGCCTACAAACATTTGAGAAATATAATAAAGAAGATTTTCTCTGTGGTTTTCTCCCGAAAGGGTTTCCATGTAAATCTGTGTCTATTTGCAGTGTGTTGGTTTGCTTAGCATTCATTGATTGCTTTGATATTTACTCTGTGAAACTGATTAATTGTGATTACGGATCTGAGATTAAGTGTTAAATTTAAAAGAATATCATAATACTGATTCACCCCCCCCCTCTCAGTATTATCTTGTGCTTAACAATGAGATGCTGTTGAGAAATAATCTTGAGGGAGAAAATTGTGCAGTTTGTAATTGAATTATGGAGGCAGTAGTGTGATTGTAGTGTTTTAATGTTCTGAGAAACAATGCTCGTGCATTTAGCAGATTGTGAAAGGTGTCTTTCCCAGCGAATGAATTGAGCAATGTATAGAAAAATGAAACATATGATTGTTCTGTGAGGACCAATTGTCCAGAAATTCACACCATGAGTCAATAAATCATGTGAATGATGGCTCACACTTATGCGTATAATGTGACTCAGACATGCTGCTTGATATGTTGTCGTTAGTGGTGGTTGGAGTTAGTTGGCTTGGGTCCTCAAGTCATGCAATTTAGAGTTAGTAGTTGAGTGAAACCCTTGTAGCTATCTAGGTGCTTTGGAAGACGAACTGTAATTGTGGAGTAGCGTCATGTAAGAGAAGTGTAGCAGAGCAAACACTTTGTGGGGGAGTCTAGTCATTTAGAAGGATAATCTACCTAACAAAAATAAGACAGTCATAGAAAATCTGTTTTCCAAAGGAGTGACTGATAAAAAGTTCTAGATTTTTCTGTTTCCATTTGCATTTGACGACATGCCAAGTGGAGGCTTTCCTACAAAGTTATGTCAAAGTGTTGACACATAAACAACGGTTTTGCAATTATTTAACAAGTCTAATATTGAGACCTGTGTAGATGTTCTTTTTGGACAGGGTGAAACTTTGAAAGTGTTAGTAAATATCTGCATTGTATTGTGATAAATATCAACCTTTTATGTGTAAAAGCTTGCATGTACAAGCCCATTCTCGATGTTGCATGAAGCCCTGCACCAGCTAAAAGAAGGGTGGTATTTCTTGATAAGAAGTCTGGCTTGTGCTGTTGAATTTAAACTGGTCCTGGAGTGTGCCTTTGGGACAACACAAAGTGGCACACGTGAGGGGCAGGTAGTCTCCATTTTTGAAATTTAACTGTAATAATTTTTTTGCGAACTTTTATTACAATTTACCTCCCACCATAGTCATCCCACGGTGACAAAGCTGTTCTCAATAAAAGGATATTAATCTCTAACAACAACGTTGATTATTAGAAAATAACCTTCTCTTGGAGGTACTTGTATTTTTCACATATCTTTTGTGTGTTGGCCAGATCGAGTGCCAGCAGTTGCTTTTAGTATTAGGCTCAACATGTGTTCTACTGGCCTGCTGCATGCCTACCCAGGCTGAAAAATCAGCAGGGATTAGCTGGATTTCAAGTCTTGTTTCATGTAAGACTGAAGCTGTTTAATGCATCAGAATAACAATTTAAGATCATTCCATTTGAGGAGTTGCTGATGAAAGTTTGGTCAGATATTTACAGAGTTTAATCAAGTAAATATAAACTCTGTATAAACACTATAAATGATATTATATTCAGCATGATAATACAATCAATACAAAGGCTATTAAATAGCCATGGAGGTAGGAAAACTATCTCCTACAAAATAGGAACTACAAACCCATTTTAATATTATGGGTACAACCACATAACCACGGAATATATTGTTATTATAACAATATATTATATTAACAAATTAACCTACTAACATTTACTTATTACTAACTATTAAATTCTTTTTTACCACACGGTAAAACACTAACAGTATGTGAACACTAACAATGATTTCCTAACAGTCGAGGCAAAATGATTTTCTTGTAGGGTTTTTCTTGTTTTGAAAATTAAAAAATTTGGCTCAAATGCCATATGTACTTGTTGACTTGTAACGTTTTCTTTAAACATACTGCCCCTTGAAGCTTTGTATCCTAATAAAAATAGAAGCTATTCTTCATGTGGAGCCTCGATGTGGGACAATGAGGCATGTCCCAGTTTTGGGATGTTGGTGTTTCATTTCTCAAGTTGTGTGGGTCAATCTAGAGATAAGAATCCTTTTGCTTCTCTCTTCCATTTGATTTACTTTATAAAATGTTGCATTCATCTGAGCCAGGAGTAACTTATTGCTACAAATTTCTGAGTAATTTGTAGGATAGAAAACTACACCAGTAAATCCCATAGTAATTCTAGACATCATGAAATTTAATGGCATTAATTCTTCAATTTGGAGATGCAGAATATTTACATTGCTTAGATTACAAGGGTTATGGTTATAGAGAATGCAAATACTCAGAACTACACAAAGAAGCTCATTGGATAATCTTGGTGTCAACTTCACCGGAACGTATTCCGTGAAAACTTTAGTTTGCTTCTTCATAAGGGTTGGAATACTATAGGAAAAAAACAAACTCATCTTTTGAAACACACAATGAGAAGGATGGAGTCGAAAAATTAAAGGACCTAAATCAAAATCTTCTTATGCACACATTGGCCTTGAATCAACTCATCTCAAAAAACAGTTAACTTGAAAGAAAGATGTTTTATAGGCTCACAAGAATAAGGTTTTGGAAGAAATGTGGAGTATTTCAGAAATAAAACAAACTCATCTTTTGAAACACACAATGAGAAGGATGGAGCTGAAAAATTAAAGGACCTAAATCAAAATGTTCTTATACACAGTGACCTTGAATTGACTTATCTTAAAAAAACAGTTGACTCAAAAGAAAGAGGTTTTTAGGCACACAAGTATAAGGGTTTGGAAGAAATGTATGAAAAGAATGAAATTATAATAAAATAATAGGAGGATATCAAGGTTGAAAATTTAAAACGAGAGACAAATGGTTGTCGAGTGATAACGTGAAGATCTGGTGGTCAACGGTCCTGAACAGTGTTCCCAAAACATTGATGTGGACAACCTTCCTTGAACCTTGAAAGTAGACAAAAAATGTGCAGCAAATTGGGGCCATGATGATACAGGTAAATCTGAAAAATAAATGAAGGAAAAAGAAGGCGAAAAATAAAAGTGTATTTAAGGTTAGATTTCCTCGAGCGAAACGAAATTTGACAAATGAATACTCTCCCAAACATTTCAACATACACATTAGAGGGATCAAAAAAAATGGACAAACAACAACTTTGATGATGTATTGTGCTATTAACTTAAAAGACAAATCAGAATGTACATTTGCATGACACGCTTTGATGGCCCTACATAAAAGTTTGGCACCTAATGAGAATTTGAAGATGGGGAGTTGTTCCTTGAAGATGTCAATGGATTGAGGAAACAAGCTAGCTGGTCTTGGAATGCCAACATTCATCATGTAAAGAAATGTAAGTGTAACCTTCTTCAAGGATCATAGAGCTTTGATGTGACTATCTCACATAGTGCTCCATGGAGTCTCGAAACGAGGGGACGGGTCTTGGAGATGGGGGGACCAAGGGCCTTTTTTTGTGGACATCGATGCAAATATATGTAGTACTTGAAAAATTAGTTTTAACAAAATGTGTAAGAAACAACAAATGGAACTTTGAAATACTAAACACATTGCATTGAACAATGAAAATGCCAAATATCAATATATTAATATTTATATTCAAATTGACGATTACATTCAAAATTCAAATACAGCTGGCCAATGGCTCAGTGCCTCTAATGAGTCTAATCATCCCCAAATTTTGCAGTTGCGCCAAATTCCTCATCACTCAAACTGCTAGACTCCTCAAGGTCAAGCTCCTCCAAATTGATGCCAACCAATCTTGTTTGTGCCACATCATCATCAATCTAAGATGGCTCCTTTGGCTCTACATCTCATCAGGTTGTTAGAATCTCCTTGTAGGTAAGTGTATTGCAGTCAATGAGACACAAGGCACTATGTACAACTACAAGCTTCTTTGCCCTTCTCTGCCCTTCTTTGCCCTCCTAGAGGTAAGCCCGCTCCCCTTCATATAGTGGATGCAACCATAAGTAGACCACTACCTCTGAGAAGCAAAAGAACTAGAAACCTGGGCTAACAAGTGAATAGCTATTGTGGTTGTCAAAGAATCAGGTCTATGCATAGTCCACCACAAAATTGGGTACTCCTGTGGCATAGTCCTATCCATCTTGGCCTCTTTTGAATATCCCCTAAGAGTGACAAATTTTGTCCACTCCATACGAATAGTGTTGGCATCTATAGAATTGTACATCTTTTGAATAGCCTTCATGAACCCCTTCTTCACCTTTGCATCTTGTCTAGGGGTAACTCTACCAGGGCTTCGCACATACCACGTCGGGTTCAATGCATAGGCAACCATGTGCAAGGGGGGTGTTGACGCACTCATACACCTCTCCAAGGCTAGGTGCATTAGAGTCCTCATATCTAATGACTCTAAAGATTGGTGTAATGACAGAGACAATATATTTTGCATCAACCCCAAAATGTGTCACTCTTCACCACCTCCTTCACCCTCTTCCCTTGTTGAGACTTGGAATCGGGCCACCGATTCCTCTTAACTGTCATGACCACTAGTTGCAATGCCTCTTGCAACTCAAGCATTCTCTCCAAGAGAATGAAATATGATGCATATCTAATCTCTAGTTTAAAAAATCCTTAGAGAAGTTCTTTAAGAGTACATGTGAAGTGTGATGGTTGCAGGCAAACATCTGCACATCCCTAACATCATCAATGACCTCTTTGACCCAGATAATCTTTCTCATGTCCTTGGTGCATTCTTCATGACATGCACACAACGAGTTCACCAAGTATGCTTGTAGGCCACCTCAATCAACTTCCCCACAACTCTGCATACACGGGCCGCATCCGTCACAACTTGCACCACATTCTCTGGTCCAACCTCCTCAATAACATCTCAAAGCATTTGGAATTGAAAATTAACATCCTTTAGGTGCCCTGAACAATCAATAGCCTTGAGGAAGTAAGGGCCCTCTGTACATGTGACTATGATGTTGATGAGTGGATGATGCCTAATGTCCGTCCACCCATCCACGATTATGTTACCTTCGATAGTGACCCAGGTAGCCTTCGTTTCCTCCATTAGAATATTAATATTGGAATACTTCTCATCTGAGACTGTTGTCCTCAATTTTGTCTACCTTGGTGGCACATATGATGGTCCTGCTCATGTTATCTTTGCCACAACGTCCTTATAATAAGGAGAGCGAGCCACATGGAACAAAATCCCACATGCAAAAAAAAGTTGTGCCAATGGCATCATTTGCATCATCCTTATTTTGCACATTGAATAACTTTACCACTATGTTTGTAGCATCACTGTTACCTGTCATTTTGCGTTTCCCTTTAGGCTCTGCTGCCCTTGGAGTTGAACTAGATGGATAAGTAGGAAGTTGTGCATCATGGAAAGTTCTAGCACTACTATGAGAGCACTTCTCATCGACAAAGTAGTATATACAAGTTTTCCTTCATTATTGTAACCCCACAATTTTTTTATTTCAGCCCTTTGTTTTAATGACAACTTGTCACATGGCCCCACACCTTTGCCTTGGACATGAAGGTGTGCATTAACTCTTGTAATGCTGCTTGAAATTCAACTTGACAAAAATGATGCTTCCACCACCTAGTGCCCCCTATTGACCCAAGTCTTGCTTGTAGTTTCGTCACAAATTGACTTAACGGGGACCCCTTCTAAAAGGGACCCGTGGCAAAAGGTTCTAATAACTAGGAAGGGCAACTAAAGTGTCGAGCTGCACTCCTAATATAACTACTTCCTTCATCCCACCTCACATCTATACTCGGAGTCTCATACTCAACCCCCATAGGCTCTTGCTGTCCCTCTTCATCACTCATGCTGTGAGAAGTAGAACTCATGGTGACACTGCAAGAAATAAAATTTATTGTTTAAAAATTAAATTTATTATTTTTTAATAATAATAATTGTGCAATAGCTTTAGACAAAAGAATTTCACTTTTGTTTTTCTTACTTCAGGGTGCACAAAGCACGAAAGCAGAGGATATACAAAAGATGAAATGCTAATTTGACTAGTATTAAACTATCAAATTAGTAATCAATGATCAACTACTTAAATTTTTAATCCATATGCAAATTTGCAAATAAATATTTCAAAACAATTAAAATAAGTAAATTTAAAAATAGTAAAATAATGAATACAAGGTTTAAAATTTAAAGCATAAAACTTATAGCTGCTTATAAATGCGTTAAACGGAAAGTTGGAAACACTTAAATGTTGATTTTTGGGTTGTGCAACTGCTATTTTCAAAAACAACAGTTCAACAACCCCAAAACCAGCATTTTAATTAATTTATTGAACACTTGATGATTTCTAAATTGAAATAAAAAATTAAAAGACTAACTATGAAGGGCCATGGGTCATGGCTTACCTTGAAGGCTTGATGCACTCTGTTGAAAACTTGAAACTTGAATAGATTGAGCAATGAAGACTTGACACTTGCTCTAACTCTTGTTGCTTATGCTGTCCTTGCTAATGCTCTCATCCTTGCTTGCTCTCACTCTTGCTTGCTAATGCTCTCACCCTCACACTCTTGCTTGCTAATGCTTTTACTCTTGCTTTGAATTTTTGATTGTGATTTGGAGTGAGGGTGTAACTATTATTTATAACTTTTTTTTGGAGTGCTTAGGAAGTGGGTGGGGCCCATTGAGTATTAGGGTTAGGGTTGGGGGCCAAAAATTATTAAAACAAAACTGATTTTTTTAAAAATAGTTTTGATGGCAACCGTATGCCGCTGGGATGTCTGGTAGTCTCTAGGATGGGTCGAGAGACTTTTGGATGTCTTCGGGACATCCTGGATGTCCCCAGATGTCCCCAAAAATGGGGGGATGTCTCATAAATGTCCTCTCTTTGAGGGAAATGTTTCACGGATGTCCTCGTGGCATTGGTGGTGGTGCAGGTGCTAGGATGGCAGGGGGATGCCCCCTTGGCACCCTCAAGTCTCGGAGATGTCCCAAGTCTCCGAGACGACATATTTGGGGGGGACGCATCCCCGTGGAACACTAATCTCACATGATTTAAGACTCAATAGCCAAGGGACCCTAGTCACTAAAGATAGAAGATAAGAGTAAAGGCAAGAGTACTAGCACCATCAAGACAAAGAGGTTGATTACGGAATGCTAGTCACCGAAGATATAAGATAAGAGTAAAGGCAAGAGTACTAGCACCATCAAGACAAAGAGGTTGATTACGGAATGCTATTAGGGATTATCTTACAATGGTTAATGCTGTGGAGAGTGACGGCCAACACTTTCTCAACACTTCATTAGTTAACAAGCTCCAAGCCAGTACTTAAAACCTTATATTCATTTAGAATAGTTATTTTAATAATTGTGTTGAAAAGACACATCCTTGAATAGCTTTTAAATGTATCTGAATACTTTGTTGCTCCAAGATAGAGGGTCATATCTGAAAGCTTTGTTGCTCCAAAATAGAGGGTGATATTTGAAAGCTTTGTTGCTCTAAAATAGACGGTTATATATCTCTTACAAAGTCACGACTAAGAGACAAACCTTAAATTGTAAGCTGGACTTGATTGTTGTACCCCAAGTAGGTGTCGGTTTGTGATGGTTGTGTTTGTAAGAAAATTGGAACTTTGTGATTGCATCTTTAGAAGTTTTGAATGCACTACATTAGGTGCTCAGGTTATCAAGATTAACCACTAGTCGGCGGATTTCATAGAAGTGAGGGAAAACATCTAGTGGCTTTATTAGGTAAGCCTGCAACAAGTGAAAAAATGATATGCTGTACAGCCCTGTGATGACTGAAAAAGTAATATTTTTTCCAATACTTTTCAAGGAATGCAAGCAAAAAACTTCACTAGTTGATCGGCAGCCGGATGGTCTTAGAGCTCTGATACCATGGAAGAGTGGAACATGAGATGCACAAATCCATATGATTAACCTGTAGAGTGAAGGGACTTAAATTAAGTGTGAACAATTACAATTCTAGGTTAGTTGATTAAAGATAACACCTAAGCCTAAACTAATATGAACATACCAACACCCTCTTGTAAGAGGAAGTTAGGGAGAGGAAAAAAACAAATCAAATATGAGACCCGACTACTAGGCATGATAAATTACTGATGTACAATCAAAGAAAAAGAAGGACTTCATGCTGAATGACTGGACAATATCACTGCTTTGATACCATGAAGGAGCTGAACATGAGATGCACATATCCACATGATCTACTTGGAGAACAAAACCACATGAACAAAGTATTGCTTATGCAAATACACATCTCTCAAAGAGATTAAACACCCATCAAATAATACTTCCCGTAAGCAGAAGTTAGGGAGAGAAAAAAACAAATCAAATGAGTCCTGGCTACTAGACATGATAAGGTACTCATGTACAATCAAAGAAAAAGAATGGAGGACTTCACGGTGAATGATCTGGAAAATATCACTGCTTTGATACCATGAAAGAGTTGAACATGAGATGCATAGCTCCACATGATCTACTTGGAGAACAAAACCACATGAACAATGTATTGCTTATGCAAATACACACCTCTCAAAGAGATTAAACACCCAACAAATAATACTTTCAAATTTCGAAATCCAATTTTTTAACTACAAAGAAAGTCTCTAATTTATAGGTAGGAAAGTTTGTTTGTACAACACATTTATTGTAGAATACAAGTTATTAGTTAGGAGTGACTAATTAGGCACTTAACAAATTGCACGTTCACTCACTCAAACTAACTAATCTCCCTAAATAGAGCTTAGACTTATTTAGTGTGAACAAGCACAAATCTAGGCTAATTGAATAAAGATTACACTCACTCAAACTAACTAATTTCCCTAAATAAAGCTTAGACTTATTTAGTGTGAACAAGTACAAATCTAGGCTAGTTGAATAAAGACTACATCACTCACTCAAACTAACTAATCTCCGTAAATAGAACTTAGACTTTAGTGTGATCTAGCACAAATCTAGGCTAGTTGAATAAACACTATACATAAGCCTAATGTGAACACATCAACAAAAAGCTCATCATTATCTGTAACTTATTTATAAGTTAATTATAAATAAAAATCTCTCTGTAATGGTTATTCTGCAATTAGGGTTTTAACTAAATCGAGAAGATTCTCTAAAAGACAAAGACGCTTTCTAAACCCTAAGCCTACTCATCTACATAAGAAGATGGAAGGCATGGGTGAAGGTTGATAGTTGATATTATATTGGCTGTAACTACACTGTAAGGAGGGTTATTGACCCTTCTGCACATCTGAGCTTTAATGAATAGAGGTAGTTATACTACCAAAAACATATATCTGTTTATTGTCTTTAATGATTTAGAGGTATGCTTGCAACACAGGCAACATTCTTGAGGTTGCCTATTCACTAGATCCTGGGCCGATTCACAATTCTTACACCCAAACCCAAAAGTGACGAAAGTCATTTTCTTCATGGTGGAAACTGCAATTATGGAAGAAGTCCACGAGATGATTGTTTGTTATGCCCAGGATGGCCAGCCGATTCTAAAATAGTCTGAGAATCAGAGAATGTTTGAGGAAATGAGCTAGACAATGGAAGCCACAGTAAGAGGGAGAAAGAGACTTGATTTTTAGAAGCAATTCATTGAGCTCATCTGGAGTGGTGATGACATGCAGCAGCATTATTTGAATGACTACATTAAAGTTTGATGGAATTGTAAGCATCGTGTTTTGTGTTTAGTTTCCGTCCTTTTTTCGTGGGCTGTAGCCCGGCACTGTGATGATGTAAATATTTTATGGCAAAAATTTGTAGAGCTTGGAAAAATGGTAGATATTTGGACCATAAACTGCATGTCTAGAATATGACTTGAAGAGGCCTCGAAACTCTGATAATGAGCAGAATAGCTTCTGCATTTTATAGTCTTTTAGTTGCCTTTCGCCACCAATGAGTGAAAATATATTATTTATAATAATTGTTCAATAATGAAGCATTTTATTGAACTTCATCCTGTTTCTGAAACATCCTTGTGGGCCTTTTAATCTCAGACGTGTGTTGTATGTTCTAATCTAATGCTGTGGTATATAATCATCAATTGGAAGCTAGACTGTTTTGGTATGGGTTCGGTATGCTGAAACGGCAAATTTTTAAAAACCTCGGGTACGGTACGCTTTTGGGTACGTTTTATATATAAATATGTATATAAAATTATAAATTTAAAGAAGCATTTGCATACTTATTGAAATTTAATGCTCATACATTGCATATTTATTGAAATTTAATACTCATAGAACTTAAAATCATTTATAGAACATGAAAACAAATTTCCAATACTTGGAGAATTGAGACTTGAGTTTGTATTGATTCATAATGATTAAAACATAATAGTTAATAACATAATACATTCAAGTTCTCAACTTCTAGAGCATATCATCTAGGCTAAAACTATTATGAAAGTGACTGTAATGGCTTATGAATTTCGACACAAGAGAGACCCAGCTGCTTCTGAACACATTAAGCAAAAGGTATATGTTGAATGTTGTGCTTACTGCTTGTATTTCCAACCTTTCTGTTATGCATTATGCTGCATCTTGTTATGAAAGAAAGCTTTGCGTGTCTTTTGTGAAGATACTTCAAAAGATATAATGTTTTGTTGTGCTTATTGCTAGGGTAAATAAATGCCTCTTTCTGGTTTTCCAAAAATGCCAGTCAAGCATTCTCATAACTTTATATTAATATTAAATGACTAGTACCTGATATAAGATATTGGTTTCCAGGAATGCTATGAAAAGCAGAAAGAACTGGTGCTCATGGCAGAGCGTGTTGTCCTTGCTACTCTGGGTTTTGATCTTAATGTGCAACATCCTTATAAGTACACACAAAAAAAAACGTTTTTTGCCTGGGGTCGCTGCGGGTACGTACCCACAGGCCCGGGGTATGGTTTTCTGTACACGAAGTGTACCCTGGACGCGTGGGTATGTACCCACAGTGTTTCCGTACCTGTACCGGAAATGTTTCCAGCCTGGTACGAAGGGGGGGGGGGGGGGGGGGGCGCGTTTCTGTGCAGTCTAGATTGGAAGTAGTACTAACCTACAGATATTTATGGGAAATTATTCTCTCAAATATCTAGTATATGCTTAAAATTGCTTAGTCTTCCTTAATGGTAAGTCCGAGTTGTTTTGCTTGTTACTGCAAATTGTGATGAATATGGGTGGTAAACTCTTTACACTGCATGCACTGGTTAGAATTTAGAGCAATGGTGATACATACCATAGACAGGCATGTTATCTTCAAGATGGCTATAAAGAGTTGTTAAACACCAAAAATGCAGCCAAAGATATAGAGGCAACTTAAGTATATGATATATCCTGTTGTTGATAAGTTGACCAAATTATCTGCATTTTGCTCTGAAATGGTTCATAAATTTTAATAGGTTTTAAACTCCTATACAATTCCTGTGCCTTGTTCATATTGTACAGAAAAATTAGTTGAAGCAAACCATAACTAAGACTCTTCTAAAGTTTTACAATAAAGCTCGTGTATTTTATGCAGGTTGCGGGGCCTGGTTCTTTGGCTGAGCTCAGCCAACTTTCAAGGGACGCAGATCTGGCTCCAGGACAACCTGTGCAGCCTTCACTTGGTCATGGTGTAATAGGACGTAGAAGCAATTCTGACCTTGGTGCTATTGGTGATAATCTGGTTGGTTCAATTAGTAATGCTGGAGCAGCGCATGATAACGTTTACAATCTCCAGATGCTTGACTCAGCATACCACAAGCTTCCTCAATCCAAAGATTCAGAGCGCTTAAGGAGTTATGTGCCGGTATGTAGGATTTCCTTGCCATAAATAGGGAAGCTAATAATATTATTTATGTGCATGATAGGGGAGATGAACATTGACATATTATAGCTCTATTATTTAATTAAATTAATTCTTCTGTTTCATCGTATTGAAATGTGCAGAGACACCCTGCCATCACACCTGCAAGCTATCCTCAAGTTCAGTTGCCTCTTTTTGACAACCCTGCCTTTTGGGAGCACTTGGACACAGATACGCTGTTTTTTGCTTTTTATTACCAGCAGGTAGGGATACAATTGAGTAGTAAATGCTTCTAAGTCAATAAAATTCTCTACATTAAATGTCCTTTTCCTTTAAACTGTTTCATTCTGGTGTGGAAACATTGCAGAATACATATCAACAGTATTTAGCAGCAAGAGAGTTGAAAAAACAGTCATGGAGATACCACAGGAAGTATAATACATGGTTTCAGAGACATGAGGAACCCAAAGTTACAACAGATGACTATGAACAAGGGACGTATGTGTACTTTGACTTCAATATAATGCATGAGGATTACCAACATGGCTGGTATGATATTTTTCAAGTTTTATGCTTTATTATGATTTTGCAACAAAATTATTTTGGATAATATGTAGGTTCTCCCTGCTGACCAGGCACAAAATTTTCAGGGAGCTTCTTTGGGGGACTACATTAAAAGAAAAAGAGACCATTAAACTTGATTTTCTGAAATAATAATCTAGCTGTTGAAGTAAGAATGTTATGAAGTTATTTCGATTAAAGCTGGTTTGTTGCAAAATGTTGGAAATATTGTCATTGATGTCAAAGGAGTCATTGATGTCAAAGGAGAATGAACAGCCATCAAAGAGAAATAGTGCAGTGATCAGATTTATTAAAGAATAATGCACAACAATAGTACAATGATCAGATTTAATAAAGGAAAATGCACAACAATCAAAGAGAAATAGTACAGTGATCAGAGTTAATATAATAAACAGTGAATGTAATGAACAATAATCACATTGTATACTAGCAATTAATTGATATTATATTATGTTATGGCTACAAGTGGCGCTCACATTATGGGCAGCAATTTAATGAAGGGTCAGCATTTAATTAATGGGCCAGCCGACCTCCTTTGGAATTAATTAATGGGCCGCCCGACTTAATTATAGGAGTTAAATTCATTTAAGAAAGGACACACCTTTTGGGAACATTGCCCCTCTTGGCGAAGAGATGTGAAGTTATAAAAGATAGATGAAAGAATGGAAAAAAGAGGAATGAGAAATAGATCGATATATCATTGAAGTCTAAGAGAAGTGTGGGAAAAGAGCAGAAATGTATTGATGAATATAGTGAAGAGAAGAAGAAGAAAAGTGGCATTGCCATCATCCGGTTGAAAAAGCAACTACAAAAGGTGGAAGTTTATTTTGTTGAGGTCAGTGCCTCACAATTTGGGGATTAGAGTCTCTAGTGGGTTGGTGCTCACAAATTGACTGAGTTGGTGCTTGGCATTGGGGATTGGTGTTTCCAATAGATTGGTGCTTACGAACAATTGTAAAACATTTAATTTTGGGCTGGATTTGGATGGTAGATCCAAGCAGTCTTATTTTGTGGTTTTTCCCGAAAGAGGGTTTTTCACGTAAATCTGGGGTTGCTCTATGTTATGTTATTTGAATGCTTTTTTATTGTGGATATAAGTTTCAATAAGTAAAAGTTTATCGTATATTGATTCACCCCCCCTCTCAGTATAAGTGTGTGCTTAACAATTGGTATCAGAGCGGGTTCCTTCGGATATAGTCTAACCGCTAGAAGGTAGATCTTGGAAGCACACATGGCTAGTCATCATGTTCAAGAAGGTTTCTCCACAAACAAGGCTCTATTGTTCGACGAAACAAACTATGCATTCTGGAGCATAAGGATGCAAACATATCTAATGGCCCTGGGTTTTGATATCTTGGCAAGCAGTAGTAACTGGATATATAATGCCACAAACTCCACCAATGGATACAACTGGAAAGAAGGCTAGTGAAAATAATGCAAAAGCCATGAACGCAATTTTGTGTGGCTTATCAGAATCAAAATTTGTCGAAGTAATGCATTGCAATTCGACAAAGGATATTTGGGATAAACTTTAGACTATTTATGAGGGTGACAACCTAGATTGCACCGAAATGCAATCAAGCCCAATGAATCATGTACCATGCCTGATATGTACTGAAAGACGGGTACATGCATAGTTCACATACTCGTACTCAACGAATATTTAGTTGGGAAAGCAAAAAAAAAATTGATTCGGCAAAAACTCGGCAAGACTCGGCGAATACTCGAGAATACTTGACAATTTAAATCAATATGCAAATTTCTTTAAACAAACCATAAATTTTAAGCAATGATATAGCTACCAAATGGTATCAAATGAGTCCATAAAATGTTGTAGAAGTGTGTTCTATTAGATTTGAATACAAATACAATACAACAATCACTTCATCATGCTAAATACAACAGCCGACCGATAACCTTTACCCACATTGTTATAGTATGACTCAGGTAGTTTATAAATTACAAGCATTTGTTTTTTGTCTGACACGATTTTGATGACACCAACATGTTTTGCTTTCAATATTGCATACATGAAATTTCAATATAATTTTTTATGGATCTCGCCTCGAGTTTCACAAATATCGTGCTTCTCTACACATGGGAAAGTCAACCATTACGAGATCATTACATTATCTATGTAGGCACTACATTAGAGAAGGCAATGGATTCTATAAAAAACACTTATAGAATTTCCATCAAGATTTAGAGAATTCCACAAGACTAGCTAGGAAAGAGCTTTGTAACATAATAATAGCACTAAAAGGAGGATACTAACTTTCAATAATCTTGGACAAATGGTGAAGCATAAATTCAATCCTCCAGGGATAAACTCAAGCAAAAGGAAAATTCAACCCTCGGGTTGAAAGAAAACATTGTTGCAAGCAGTGTCGTCTTTCATTTTGTTGGCAATTGTATTGTCATAGGGGCAATTTTATTACTTGTAAAATATCACTACCAATAAATATGAATTTACTCGGTTTTCAAACTCGGTGAAAAATCGACAAAACTCGGTGAGTCCTTTTTGGCGAGTTTTCTTCAGCGAGTATTCATTTGTAGTTTTCTTTGGCGAGTACTCTCCGAGTCTTCTAACTATCGTACATGTATGGCTATGGGTACATTGTGGGTACGTACCCACAAGCCTTGGGTACATCTCGAGTACGGAATCGTACCACTCATGATTTTTTTTTTAAAGTGCATCAAAATAGGTTATAAAACTTGAGGGCTCTGACTGGAATTGAACCTTGGAAAGTTTGTTTGAGATTCAATATTGCCAATAGGCTCCAAAGGGTCAAGAGAGATGTAGACCAAATTGATTCTTCTTGCTGAAAAGCAAGCTTTGACCAAAGACTTAGTCTGATAGTGTAACTTTCAGTCACCGCATTTGTCGGTTTTAAAGGAAAATATGCAAAATTCCTCGATGTCCATGCTGCCCAAATATGCAAATTTGAGTTTTTTTATAATATTTTATATTGCGGGGAATAAGTTTCAGAAACTTGTTCCTTCCGTTTAATGCCCGCATTCGGATTTACCTTGGTAGAAAAAGCTGGTTGCTATTCTTGTATATCCGAAGAGGGACTACTTCAATTCTACTATCGGTAAAGCTGGAAGTCGAGTGTAAACTATTGAGTAGTTTAGATCATGGATTAGGGGCTCCAGTTCGGGGTAGTGGTGGGTCCTCGACTCACATGCTACTTGAGGCTCTTCCCCTCCTAATTAGATTAGGGACTAAACATACTACCCGAACACGACTTCAAGTTTTTATAATTTTAACTAAATTTTTATCATTGACATTTAATTTTTAAGTTCTTTAATCGTAGTTTATTGCTTAATAATTTATTTTATCGTTTAGAGTTTTTTATTTAAATATAGTTTTTAGATATTATATATATATAACAGTTTATTATATATATTTTTTCCTTTGTTAAAAAAAATAGAAACATATTCTTATATAATATGGCACCCCATTAGTATTTGATTTATTTTTTAACATTTTGGCATGTTTACATATATAAAATGTGAAATTATAATTATCTCATTAGTTGAATTTAATTGCTTATCTTATCTCTTATTTATTAAGTAACAAATTTCTTATGAATCAAAGGGGTTGTAGCTTGACTGGTGAGGATGATGGTTGATTGTATGAATATTAAATTTCAAGAAGTATGTAAATACTTCTTTAAATATATATATATATAAATAACGTACCCAACAATGTACTGTACCCGAAGTTTTAATTTTTTTTCCATATTAGTGTACTGTACCAAAATAGTCTAGGCGACATCAAAGTAAGAAAGGAAAAGCTCCAAACTCATATTAGACAGTTCGAGAGCTTGAAAATGAAAGATGGAGAAAATGTTGTGGCATATCTTCTTCGTGTAGATGAGATTGTTAACACCATCAGAGGGCTTGGTGAAAAAGTTGAAGAATCTGTTCAAAAGGTACTAAGGTCTCTACCATTAAGATTTGATGCAATAGTTTCTATTTTTGAAGAGATGAAAGACCTAGACTAGTTGAAAATGGATGAGTTACATGGAATTCTCACAGCCTATGAGATGAGGACAGAAGCAGAGAAGCCATCAAAAGGGGAAGCAACCTTTAAAGCTTCAAAGAAAAGGAAAAATAAAGAGTCTGCATCAAGCAATGAAAATGATGAGGAGGCCTTGTTCATCAGAAAGCTTAAAAAGGGATCCAACAAATACAAAGGTAAGCTACCTTTCAAGTGTTTCAATTGTGGTAAAATAAGACATTTTGCTGCTAGATGTCCACATAAAGATGATAGTGATGATGATGAAAAACATAATGAGGAAAGGAATAAGAAGGAAAGCAAACCTCAATACAAGAAAAGCTTCAAACAAAACAAATATAAGAAAAAGTTTGGTAAGCACAAGAAAAACTTCTATTCCAAAAAGGATAGTAGCTCGACTGAGGAAAGCGATGAGAGCATATTAGACAGTGACAAAGAAGAAACTCTATTCATGACTATAGAAATAAAAAAAGATGCCTCTACAAGTAAAGACACCTTGGAAGAGGAAGAAGATGTAGAAAATGAAGGAGAGGTGGATCTTGAAGATGAACTCATCTATGCTTTAGGTGAGATAAAAGTGCTTAAGAACAAGAATCTGAAACAAAGATTACAAATACAACAATGTGTAGAAGAAAATTGTGCTTTGGAAACAAAAATGTCACACAAAGTCTAAAGGAATCCAAAAAAATGATCATTAACCTAAAGATACAACTTGAAGAGGCAAAGAGAATAGGGGAAGAGGTGAGGATTCAATTGAAGACAAAGGAAGAAGACTATAAGAAGCTAGAATTTGAAATTGTTACCTTTAGGAAGGGATTGGAGAAGATAAATACTCAATTGAAAAGCAATTTAAAATTTGAAAAGAGCATTGAAGTTCTAGATGATATAATTAACAGCCATAGGTCACCATTCATCAAGACTGGTCTTGCCTATGAGGAAAAACAAGAGGGATGTTAGAAAATCGGGATTCAAAAGGTAATGAGCAACTAAAGAAAGAAGATTAGTTTTCTTAAAAGATCAATCCTCCTAAAGAAGAAAACAAAGGTGAGAACCAATGGCATGATGTTCCCGTAAGAAATCATAGAAGATCCTTCTTTCCAAACAGTCTCATATGATCAGAAACCAAAGTTCATTTTACGGTTATTGCTTTGCGTGCTATGATTTTGGTCATAGAGCAATGGAGTGTAGGACACATGCAAGAAATATGTATGCATGGGACAATGACAAAAGTACTTATGAAGGTTTAAGTAGAAACTGTAACTCATTTTCCCCGTTATCGAAGTACAAAGAGAATAACATTGTATGTTATAATTATAATAACTATGGACATATAACACTGTAATGTAGAAGTGTACTTATGAAGGTTTAAGTAGAAACTATAACTCATTTTCCCCATTATCGAAGTACAAAGAGAATAACATTGTATGTTATAATTATAATAACTATGGACATATAACACTGTTATGTAGAAGTGTTGTTTTAAAACCCCCTAGACATAACAAGAAATTGAATGCTCCTGTGGTAAAGAAAAGAGAACTTACAAAAATTTGGAAACAGAAGCAAGAGGAAGTTAATTGGGACAAGGAGAAATCTGTGATTGTGCAAACACCATTTCATGCACAAGACGGAGGGCAACAATGGTATATTAACAATGGATGCTCAAGGCACATGATTGGGGACAAGAGAAAATTTCTCACCTTGAAGAAAATAAGTGAAGGCATGGTAAAATTTGGAGATAATGCTAGACTGCACGGAAACGCCATATAGTTCCTCGTACTAACCTGGAAACGTACTAGGTATTGGTACTCTGTGGGTACGTCCGGAAACGTACCCACAGACACATGGTACATTACGGGTACAGTTTTAACCATACTCGTAACGTACCCTGTGTCTGTGGGTACGTTTCCTGACGTACCCGTCCAAAAAAACCGTCATTTCCAAAACAAAACTCGAAAAAACTTAAAAAAAAATGCTGGTACCTCTACTGGTAAAAAAGGAAACGAGACTAACAATGGTGATGCAGGTGCCACAGAAGAAGCATATCATGTCTCTTCAAGTTTGATGTGATCCATATTTTTCCTGCTTAGTTATGATGTTTCGGGAAATATGCCAGACAATACAATCGTGCTGAGTGGATCAAGGAAGGTTACCATGAACAATCAAAACTCCTTGAATCTTATCACAGTCACTACAATAAATAACTGTGATAGAGAAATATGAAGCAAATGGAGTTGCCATGTTCAACTCCTTCCTTTCAGATAATTTTTATTACCACACTTGTTTTCTTGATCATTTCCTTAGAATGTATAGTCTAAATACTTATTTTGAAAAGCAATGTATCAATAATTTGATACTTTGTAAATTGATTTGTTATAGATGAGTGGTAAAAGACCTCTTCTGCTACTACATGATTTAATGTGAAAAGAAGTATGCAATGTATGAGAATTAAATTTCAATAAGTATGCAAATGCTTATATATATACGTACCCAAAAGTGTACCGAAACCATACCCGTATCCGTATAGTCTAGAGATAATGCCATGGCACAGATAGCTGGAAAAGGTACCCTTAGCCTTGATAATGGAAAAACAAAAATAGAATATGTATTGTATGATGGAGGCTTGAAGCATAACTTTCTAAGTGTCAGTCAAATATGTGATCAAGGACACACTCTCACATTTTATGCTCAAGGTTGTGAAATCAGGAAAATAGACATAGGAAAATTAGTTGCAGATCTAAATAGAACAACAAACAACCTATACATACTCAGTGAAGTTAAGGGAGAGGAATGTTACACTAGTCAAGTTGATGAAAATTGGCTATGACATAGAAGGATGAACCATATGATTTCGATAATCTAGTGAAAATCAACACTAGACAAGCTGTAAGAGATATGCTGAAGATTACAAAACCATCAAACATTCTTTGCAAACAGTGTCAACATTGGAAACAAACACGAACATGTTTCAAATCAAAGGAGTACTTAACAACTAAGCCATTGGAACTAATCCATAAAGACCTTTGTGCACCTACAAGAATGCAAAGTGTACAAGCTGAAAGTTATTTCATGTTGCTCATTGATGATTATTCTAGAATGACATGGGTCACTTTTTTAAAAGAAAAATCTGAGACGTTCGAGAAGTTTAAAGCTTTTAAAGCCTTGGTGGAAATTGAAACAAATTTAAAGATCAAGTGCTTGAGATCAGATCGAGGAGGTGAGTTCCTCTCAAATGAATTCAATGACTTTTGTGAGCAGCAAGGAATAAAAATGCATCTCTCAGCTGCAAGAACTCCACAACAAAATGGATTTGTAGAAAGAAAGAATCAAACTGTTCAAGAAATGGCGAGAACAATGTAAAATGAATCTAAGCTATCAGACATGTTTTGGAGAGAAACAATTAACACTGTAGTCTACATTTTGAACAGAGGACAAATCAGAGTAAACAATAGCAAAACTCCTTATGAGATATGGAAGGGTAGACTAACATCAGTCAAATATTTCAAAGTGTTCTGGTGAAAATCCTTCATTAAGAGAAATGAAGAAGACTTGGGAAAGTTCGACTCGAGAGCTGATGAAGGTATTTTTCATGGATATTCCTCAAAAAGTAAAGCTTATAGATGTTATAATAAAAGGTTGCAAACAATCGTAGATTGTGCTGGTGTAAAGATGGATGAAACAAGGCCTCAAAAAGTAAATGATCATTCAGAGGGACTAGACTTCAAAGAAGAAGACGAAGAAGTAGAAAAACAAGAAGTGGAATGAAAAGATACTAAGGCACCATCAAGATTTGTCCAGAAAAATCATGCAGAAAGTCTAGTTCTTGGTGATAAGGATGCTGGAGTACAAACTAGAAGAAGAATAGTAAGTACATGTGAACAAGTAAACTTCTTTTTGCTATCCAAAATAAAGCCCGAATTTTTTGCAGAAGCTAGCAATGACAAGCATTAGATCGATGCTATGGAAGAAGAATTGAATCATATTGAAAAGAATGAGATGTGGGAACTCGTTCCTAGACCAAAAGACAAGAATTTAATTGGTGCCAAGTGGGTGTTTAGGGATAAGATGAATGAAGATGGCCAAGTATCAATAAATAAAGCAAGGTTGGTTTGTAAGGGGTATTCTTAAGTGGAAGGTATTGATTTTGAAGTAACCTTTGCCCCTGTTGCAAGATTAGAAGCCATTAGAATGTTTCTAGCATATGTTGTTTTTAAGAACTTCAAAGCTTATCAAATGGATGTGAAATCTGCTTTTCTAAATGGCAATTTAGAGGAAGAAGTATATGTTGAACAACCAGAAAGTTTCCTTCTATCAGAAAACAAGGACTATGTGTGTAGATTGAAGAAGGCACTATGTGGGCCAAAACAAGCCCCCAAATCCTGGTATTCAAGGCTTGATAAATATCTACAAGAACAAGGCTTTAAAAGTGGTGTTGCTAATAGTAATCTCTATATCAAGATTGAGGGTGAGAATCAATTGATTGTTGTGGTATATCTAGATGATATCATTTTTGGAAGTGTTGATGACATAAAAAGTACAAGTGGAGAAGCATTCTTTCTGGGCAAAAATCTTGTGTCATGGCTAACCAAAAAGCAGCCTTTAGTTTCTTTACCTACGGCTGAAGCAGAATACATAACAGCAGTGTTTTGTTGTACACAAATCCTTTGAATGAAGCAAACGTTGAAAGATTTTAAGATAGAATATGAACATCCAATCTCAATTCTATGTGATAACACTAGTGCAATAAACATTTTGAAGAATCCAGTTATGTACTCTAGAACAAAACAAATTCCAATCAAGTATCACTTCTTGATAGAAAAGGTTGCAGATCAACTAGTAAAAATGGAGTACATTGCCACAAAGGAACAAATAACATATATCTTCACAAAGCCCCTCCTAAAAGAAACTTTTGAGTTTCTAAGGCAGAAATTTGGAGTGATCCTTTCTTCATCTAGTCATTAAAATAGTCAAGAGAAGCATGAATTAATGGGGAGCTAATCATTGCATTATTCAGCTCTATGGATATTTTGGTGATATACATTGTGATTATATTGAATATCCCTTTGCCATTGATGTCAAAGGGGGAGAGTTAAAGAAAGGGGGAGCAGTACAACAAGAGGAAAAAGTCTAGAAAGAGGTAGTATTTTGGTTGGAAATAATTATTTCTTTGTAGGGTTGCCATTAATGACAAAGGGGGAGATTATTGGAAATATTTTCATTAATGTCAAAGAAGTCATTAATGTTATAGTAGAATGCACAATAATAAAAGAGAGATAGTACAATGATCAAATTTATTAAAGGAGAAGCACAACAATAGTACAATGATCAATTTTAATAAAGGAGAATCCATAACAATCAAAGAGAAATAATATAGTGATCAAATTTAATATAATAAACAATGAATGTAATGAACAATAATCATAATGTATACCAACAATTAATTGATATTTAGTTGCTTGTGTCTACTTGTGGCCTCGTGGGACACTCAAACATTGAGTGTGAATTGCTTGAGTTGGTGAAAATTCCTCCAACCCAATAAAACGGTTTCCAGGGGGTTAAAACGTGGAATTGACCCTTCCACACGTGACCAATCAGCCTGATTCTTGCCTCAATCTTCAAGAGCTTTCCAATGAGCTCAATAACACACCAAATGGATCTTTCTCGTGAAAGTTATGGCCAATCGAAGTTCTCATGGGCTGTTTTCCACTGTGAACGTTTTAGACACATGGCCTCAATTTGGAGATGGTCTCCAAGTGGCTAGTGGCGTCTCCTTGGGAATCTGGAGTCACACACTCTCCATGCCTTCTTCACCTTTTCCTTTGTACCTTGTGTGAAAGGGTTCATTGGGATTGTGACATGCATCACAATCTAGGTGTTTCTCTTCAATGCTTCCCTTTGACCTTTGGCTGTTAGGCTTTTCAGAATGACGCCACATGGCATCATCACGGTCTTTATATGTTTGGACTTCTTGCTGCTACTTTATCTATGTGTGGCTTCTGTGAAAAGATTCACCGGAATGTTGATACTTGTTTCCATCTCTTAGCCTAGCACCGTTACCTTTTAAGCTGCGGTCACCCTTTTGACCCTATGACCCTGTGCTGACTTATGAGGCATTACGAGATTGTGACACTTGTCACAATCTTGAAATCTCAATTTCTCATGATTTTCTTCCTTTACACTGTGGCCGCTTCAAAACTCTGTGGGCTCTTGCATTTATCAACTCTGCCTTATATCCCATTAAGTCCGCTCTTGTGAACTGTTCACTTCAAACTGCCCGTGAATGGAAATTTGAACTCCCCATGAACACTTGAGTGAAGAACTTGTGGCCGCCATGGCTGCTATTTGAAGCTGTGGCATTTTATAGAGGCTTGCGAACACCTTGTGATCTTCAATGTGATCTTTGCTGCCGTCATCAAATTTGAAACTCAGTGAACCCCAAAATTGGGCAAAAGGTCCCCGGAAAACTAACAAAATTCTTATTATCCTTTTGGGTGATGTGGGATTGCTCTTGGCTTTGGATGCTCCTTTATTAATTGCTTAGTTAAAAATTAAAAAAGGCATCATTATACGTTCACAGACTCGAGGGAACTCTTGACCCAAACCCAAATTGTATGGGCTTTTTGGTTGGAGAACATATGGAGCTTTTAAGCATGGTTTGATTTGGCACATTTTAAATTTGACAAGACTGAGTCGGAACATCGGTCATTTTTAATCCCTAAAATTAAAAAAGTTTAAAAGAATGGTGGACATTATGGCAGAAACTTAAAATCTTAAAGTGGGGGCTAAGGTATAGCACCTGTGTTGGTGTAAAATACACCACTACCCCCAACATCAGAGTCAATGTTAAACCCTAAAATTAAAAAATTGTTAAAGGCTGGAGGACATTATGGCTGAAACTTGAAATCTTAAACTGCGGCTAAGGTTTAACATTTGTATTAGCATTAAACACACCACCACTCCAAAGGGAATTGAATACATGTGATTTGTATTTGTAAATGCAAATTGACACCAAAAGACCAAACCACATTATTGTACTTACAAGTCAAGCAGAAGAAGAAATTGAGGACCTTCAAAAGAGGCAAACAATGAACACGTTATTTTACCCATAATCAGTTGGTTTTGTGGGGGTGAAGAACAAAAAGAACCCGAATTGGTTGGCTTCCCTTGTGTTTTGGGGATGTCTGCGGATGCACAGGATGCCTTCCCAAGTCCCTGGAACACAGGGTATGCACCCCTGTGACCTCCAGAGATGATGCCCTGGTTGAACAGTTGCTAAACTGAAAATAAACAAGATCTTATAAAAAAGGCATAAGTTTACTTGAAATTTTCAGTGTCATAGGGTAATCGGTCGTGCATCTGCATTAACCAACTTCAAGCTGTTCCTCACCTGGGGAAGTCCACACGTGCCAATATGTTCACTAGTATATAGGTGCATCTCTTGCAAACATTTAACCATTCTCTAATTAAACTCCCACATCCATTTCTTGTATCTTTCTTAACTGGACAAAGTCAATGTTTTCCTTAAAACCATTTCCATCCCTCATCAATATCAAGGATGTTCAGGTACCTTGCAAAAGCAATCCAAAGCAATCCAAAGCTGCTACACTATTGTATTTCAAATTCTCACTGAAAAATGTATTGTCCTTTTTCTACCCAAACAAAAACCACAATAGTCAAGAAATTCAGAAATAAATACAGAGCATGCTGAAGAGAGATTCAGAAATAAATACAGAGCAAGTTGAAGAGTAGTTCAGAGAGTAAAGAGGGCATGTTGAGGGTATCATTTGTACATGTTGTTGCTACTCTGCAACTTCCCAGCATCTTAAAGGTGCTTCTGAACCCTGACTGAAGTTTGAAGACGACTTTAGTGTGTGTTATGCTAAGGTTCTGGCATATTTGTGAATGCCTTAAATCTGGGCGGTTCTTTGTACATGATATCCTAAACCATATTTAGATTGAAAATGGCAATCCTAAAGTGATAAACTGCATGTTCAAATATACTTAGAAATTAAAATTATGCAGCTTATGTGTTGAGTAGAGATGCAAAAGGTTAAAAAAGGTACGCTAATGGAACTGTATCAAATACCTTCGAAAAATTATAGGAACTGTGCTCTTTAGGAAAAGATAAAACACAAGTTCTTTTAAAGGACAATGCATAAGTTGAGCAGGTGGTTTAGAAGGCAACATTCTCCTGGAACTGGTGATTGTGCAGATGACTGATAGTTCTTAATCATTGTTTCTGACAATGTTTAGCATGATGTATGTTAATGGAACAGCTTAATGAAGAACTTCAAAACTTCATAGGAACTATGCTCTTTAGAAAAAATGCAGACCTCATTCTTTAAAGGACAATGATTTGTTCGAGGAGATGGTATAGAAGGCGGCACTTTCTTCAGGAGATCCGATCATGCAGCTGACTTGTGGTTCTTGATCATTATTTTCTGACAATGTTTAACATGTTCTCAAGCGCTCCCTGCTTCCTGCTTGGAGTATGAAAACTCAACGTGCCACCAATCAATGGGTGATAGAGTGCTAGCGGATTGTCAGCATACCCAGCTTCTAACAAGGGGTTCCCTGGGATCACAAATTTCATTTTCTGTATCATCACCATAAATGACTGTCATACAAGTCAGCAACCTTCTGGATGCCAACATCCACTGCTATTGGCAATTTAGCATTATTGCAAATCATTTCATCTTGTTTTCATGTCAATCACAAGTAGCTCTCAAACCATTCTCCCTTATACCCTTCAGTGTTTTCAATCATGAAACAAACTGTGAGCCCTTCAAAGCTTGTGGTTGTTATCTATGTCACGTCTGCAATTTACAAGCTGTTTACTACAGTGGCATATTCCCATGATAGGATTTTGTGTAACTTCCATATAGTGGCATATCTTAGTAACTGCTATATGTTGATTACATTAATATGTTCAAATGACGTACAAAGCGCTCATAGGTTGTGTCCTCGACATTATTTAAAATTGTGGAGTTTGTCTCTATTTATATATGTTGGAGTTTGTCTCTATTTATATATAAGTCTAGTAATATTCTATTAATCAAGACATGCCAATCAAGAATTTAGTAATTATTTCATATGTTCAAATGACGTACAAAGTGCTCATAGGTTGTCCTCGACATTATTTAAAATTGTGGAGTTTGTCTCTATTTATATATGTTGGAGTTTGTCTCTATTTATATATAAGTCTAGTAATATTCTATTAATCAAGACATGGCAATCAAGAATTTAGTAATTATTTCATACATCAGTCTTTCCTTCTAAATAGGAGACATCACCTCACCTTTATATACAATTTATACGTTTATTTCATGAATAAAAATGGAAGCAGCTACTTATATTTTGTTTACTAGAACTTAAATTGAGTGGTTGGTGTTTTTTTTATGGTGCAGGTGTCAGAGAATAAAGACAGAATTCACATTTGAGTATGCGTATCTTGAAGATGAGCTTGTTGTATAATTTGTATCTTTATGATTGTTTATACAGTTATTATTCATGCTTCCCTCGGCCCTCTGCCTATTCCCAAGAGGACATTCCTGGAGTATGCACGCCTTTTTTAGGTCATTTTATTTGCGGGGGAACTTTGTTATGGTAATGATTACTATGTAGAAAAAGCGGTCATCAACGAGTCCATGTAAAATGGTGCCCTTTTAATCTCAGTTGGTGTTTATAGCCTTCATGGTGGTTGCTTTTAATTATTTTCTATGCCTTTTTATCTTATGTTTGTGCTTCCCTCTTAAATATTCCACCTATTATAATATTTTTAATCTCAATTTACTGTTTTCAAAAAAACTTTTGACAAAATAGTAGACTTAATAAATTAAAATGGTGGGTTCTTTATTGTATTAAAAAAACATTTTCGAATTAAAAAAAGCCAGTTGAATCTGTAACTAAATGAGATGCATGACTGCTAAAGGAATGGAGGAGAAAAAGAGTTTCTGCTTGAAGTTTGGATTTAGTTTTAATTCTAAGATTTTTCTTTTTCAGATATCTATACTCTAACCTTAACCATCAAAACATGTTATCTCGTCACGAAGATGGTCAATTTTTCTTCATTTCTGTTTTTGGATAGGCTCTGCTGGGAATATTCATACACAATCATTTCTTAATTGCAGCATACCACCAAGAAAATCGGTAATATGTTCCTAATGATATCTGGTCATGTTGTACTCATTGACTTATTCTCTTATACGATTAATCAATGAATTTGTTACTTAGTTGAAGGAATTTAGTTTGCACCACGAAAGAATATGATCCCAACTTTTTTGTCACTTGTATATCATCCCAACTTTTTTTGTCACCTGTATATTAAACGTTGTCTTGAAAGAAGCTGATGAAGGATGGTGGAAGAAATGATTATAGCTCTGTACAATCAGTCTCTGTTAACAGCTGATGATGGGAAAGATGCACAGAAGGATTTAGGTGACACGGTCCTTTTTATTTTCTATAAAATGGACTTCACATTAGGTATTTCGTAGGTGAGAATTGTGTATTTTAGATTTTAAAATTACCACCATCTTTAAAACATTTGTAGTTTTATAAAAGTGGTCCGTGCTGGAGGTATATCTTCTGAGATAGTTTAAAAGCAGAAGTATTAGAACCTTGTAGGTAAATATCAAGATATTTGTAAATGGTGAACTGCAATCAAATAAGCAAATAAACGACTTATTATTCTGTTTATCCTCATTATTTTGTCTGAAACTATTATTTTTATATATTCCATATTCCATATTCCCAATCTTTTTTATATAACCAATTCTTCCCATTTGCATGGACCTTGTTTAGATGGTAAGAATTAAAGATAGGCAATGGCATGAACATGCCTGTAAATTGATTGAGTTTTGTGTAACCTAGTTAGTTGAATAAAAAGTTTGCAAATGTTAAATGAATTGGTTGTATATACATGTATTAAGCATTATTGGTTCTAGAAATGATTCACGTTGGATCAAGAAAAAATAATAAAAGATTGACTATGAGAATTAGCAGTTAAAATGGAGACTGAATTATAACAGATATAAGCTGCAGAATTGAGTCATTTTCCATTTGCCTCCATGCCGGATGCACTAGGTTTTATTTACTTGATGCATATTCATTTCAATGTAAGGGACATTATGAAAATAGATGCAAGGAAAAGCTTTTTGAAGAATCAAATTTTTGACACCCACAATTTATTTTGTCAAAAATGTTTCACGGGCTGGCATTATTGATCAACACTTCATTATTGACCTCGGGCAACATTAGTAAGAGTAGTAAAATGGTGTTCAAATCTATCAAGTTTGAGATGATGGGAAAATAGAAGGGAATGTAACCAGTAAACAAATTGTATACTAAGCATTTCAATGTAAGGGACATTATGAAAATAGATTAAGGAAGAGCTTTTTGGAGCATCAAATTTTTTTGAGACCTTTATTTATTTTGTCAAAAATGTTTCATGGGCTACATTATTGATCAACACTTCATTATATGACCTCAGGCAACATTAGTAAGAGTAGTAAAATGGTGTTCAAATCCATAAAGTTTGAGATGATATGAAAATAGAGGGGGAATGTAACCAGTAAACAAATTGTATGCTAAGCATTACAATAAATGCTTAATAAATCAAATATTTTGTCTTGCTCAATTATTCAGAACAATGCAAGTCTATGCGGCCCATGAAATTTACACATTGAACAATGAAATGCAGTCTCTCATAACACAATAGAAAACAAACTGATTTTTATTGCTGTCAATGACGAAATTACAAATCACACGCCTACATGCTTTCAAATATGCAGTGTTACAATATTAGTCCCTTAACGGAGGTGGTTGTAACAATTCTTTTTGCTGGGAATTGGAAAAAATGGTTGGAATTTTGTTTTGCAGCCATCAACACAATCATGGAAAGAGAGCATGTTAACTAATCGCAAATTTCAAATTTCAATTTCAACTAAATAATTCATGTCCTAAATCAAACCCAAGTTAGTTTGTACAATCATAGATCTGGTTATAAGTTA